>CM066043.1:26668681-27173692 GCA_033557465.1 Ichthyophis bannanicus | reverse complement strand
GGGTGAACTGTGGAGGTTTTTTGTGGGGAGAGGAGGGACATGGGGGGAAGTAGGGGGGAGGGAAAGGGGGGGACTCCTCAAAGGGGGAAGTAGAAGGGGGGGTTGGGGGGGCAAGAGGGGAGGAGAGGAAGAGGGAGGTGAGGGGCATATAAGGGTTTAAGGGTGGCTGGGGGGGGCACAATTGGAGGGGGCAGCGTTGTAGGGGATGGATGAGTGGGGGGGCTGTGGGTTTGGCTTGTGGTGACGTGTCTGTTGGGATGAGGGAAGGTGCTGGAGTTAGTGTATTGTGAGTGTTATATACTGTTTTATACTTTTCAAATAAAAAATAAAAATATCAAAAAAAGCGTAACCTCACCCGCAAAAAGGTAGCAAAAGGACTACGGACGATTAACACACTTTTCGAAAGCATTATTAAACTGCAAGCGAGAACCGTTAATAGTTATTAACCAACTGCTGTTTAGGAAATAGATTAACGCAAAATCCTCACCCAGACTTCTGTTTTTTACAAAACAATACAAACAACAATCGCTGCCGGCGACAGAAAAGCATACCAATCGTGGACTCAGTGTGTTCTGCTTGTATCAGCCGAGGACCAATAGGGCATGGGGCCCTGGTTAATTATAGATAACTACATGGCTCGGCATTTTTGTTGTTGGCTGACAACATACAATACATAATGGATGGACTTTTTTGTATTCAACCTTTGTTTACTGAACCAAAACTGTAACAGCTAATACCTCCAGGAACAAGCAGGAATTCCCTTCTTTACAGCGGCTGGCTATCATTTTTTATGATTGTACACCGCCCTGATGCTTTGGCCGTGGGCGGTCTATCAAGTGTTTTAATAAAGATAAAGAAGGTAGTCTGCACATATGGGTATTGTCCGCTCGGTTAACGACCAAACAGCACCTGCGCGGGAACGCGTCCCCATTCATCCAATAGGGAAAGCTTTTGAGAGCATCCCACCGCGCCTGCGCTGCTGCCTGCCAGCCTTTCCAGCTGTCCCCGCTCCAGTTCTTCATTTCTCCACGGAGCAGACAGGCTCAAATACCCTGACACCGCAGAAGAAAAATTCATCTTAATCTGTGGTTTGTGGTTCGCGTCTGCCTCCTTCGACGCCATACCGGTACCCACCGGTTCTTTCGTCTTTCTTTAAACAAAAAAATGAAAGAATTTAGAATTTTCTAATGGTATTATACTTTAGAAACTTTGTCTTTCTTGGTGCTATCGTGCCATTTGGGGCACTAGGCCAAATTTTTTCTCTTTAAAAATAGAAAAAACCTACAGTCTCCAGGATCAAAGCAGGAATCAAAGTCTCTCACATATGGGTAAGTCGGAACAGACGGAGCCTGCGCGGGAAAGCTCCCCAGCTTCCCAGAAGGAAGGCTTGTTGGGGCTCCCACTGCACATGCGCACGCCTGACTTCCCACCTTCCTGACCAGCTCTTCCTACAGGTTCTCTTTTTCCGCGGAGGCCAGCAGTGTCGTTGTTCCTGGCAACGCTGAAGAAATTATTGTTTTAGTTTGTTTCTTTAGACCGCTGTACCTGCATTCCCCATAACGAAACCGGTACCGCCGGTCTCTCTTTTCGTTAAAAAAAAAAAAAACAAAAAAAAAAACTTTATTCTTTGCACACACTTGGTGACTTCGGTTAGGCCTAAGGCCTACACAAATTCTCCTCATGGAGAAAACAGGCCCCTGGTTTTCAGAAGTGTACCAAGTGTAGTGATGTTATTTTCGGTAACAGAACACCCATGAATGGGGTCTTAAATGTTTGGGGACCTGAACCACTCCATTACGGAATGCCCATCCTGCACCAGATGTCTTTTAAACGGGGTTTGCAGAAACCGGGCCAACAAATCGCCTGTGCTGTTTGCTTCAGATAATCCAGCATAACAGTCATCCAGGTCTGCCTCTCCGGATGGATCTCAGGTAAACCCAACCCTTCTTCGGGAGAGGGTCCTCAAAGAGCAAATTCTCCTTCAAAGCATCGTAGAGGCTAGCACGGTTGAATCTGAGGGGATCCTGCCCCAGCCAAAAAACCCCGGCCGGGAAGAGCTCTGGCTTCCAAAGCAACATCTATGGGGTTACAGGTTGACATCGATGGCACGGCCTCACTCGGGACTGATCACCTGTTAGATTGCTCTGGTGGTACAGGCCCCATACCCGGTACCGACATCCAGGGCAGCAGTGGCGTTATTATGAGCAATTTAAGTTCAGACCATGCAGCAGGCCATGCTGACTTTTATTACAGCTGCGATCGCCCTCGGTACCGCGCCAGCGGGACCGGGTCCGGTTCCGGTATCTGTCGCCCATACCGGAAAACCAGAGACCCATCGGACTCTTCAAACGCAAATCGGGGCATGCCGGATCCGGGTTTGCACCTGATACCGATCCCATGAATCCCCGGTACGCCCGATGTCGCTATCGATCGGTATGAGTATCGTGGGTTGGAAGCAAATATAGAGAATACTCTGATTCTTATGAGGATTTTTGACTCCTCTGAGGGACTCGTGAACTGTCTCTAGTTCTTCATGAAGACCCTTCTTCCCCAAAAGAGGGAGAATGTCGCACCAGAGGATCTGTCATTTCAAGACTTCATTATAGAGCTCGCTAAAGGTCGTTCTATTACCAAATCCTCTGAAAAAGACCCTAGGTCAAAGAAAGTGAGATATTTCCTAGGATACCCTAATGGTTCCTAAAGAGGCAGTCAACCCTGCCTAGCCATGAAATCCTTCAAGAACACTTGCTGGACTTATGGGAGGCTCCTCTAACCGTTGGTCTCCTTACTCTCGTAGGTTGGACAAAAGGTACCGGCACCCCTCCTTCTCCTGGGTTTCAAAAGACGCAGCTGCTCTCCACCAGTCAATTGTGGTGCAGTCTGCGCTGAAAAGGATTTAAGAGCACCAAAAGGCACTCTTCTACCCCTCCAGGGCGAGAATGTAAGACCCTAGACTCTTTTGGTAGGACAGTTTTCCAGGCTAGTATGCTTTTAGCCAGGATTAATTAGCTTACAGTCTGTATATGGGCTAGGTTTCTCAGGGAACTTGCCCCTAAAGGTACTGGCATTTTGCATCCTTTATCCCTGAGGATAGAAAAGGCGGGGGAGGAGTTTCATTTCTCTGGTGAAACAGCATTCTAGCTGTTTCTAAGGTCTCCAACAGAGCAGCTTTTGATTCCTTGGAGGGTGCTGCCGGTAGAGCTTTTCGGGCCTTTGTCTATTTGCAGCCCCCCGCCGACTTGCTTGGATTCCATGGCCCTCTGACCTAGAACCCTGGGTCCTGGATGGCTTACGGAATCTGCCCTGTACAGGCGGGAACTTATGGTGTAAGGACTGGCATAATTCTAAAAGCCACTCAAAGGGACGCAGAAAATGCTACATTAGATAGACTTTATAAGTCTAGCCTCTACTCCTGCCAAGAAAAAGTCTTTCACGAGGCCTTACTACAAGAAGGCCAGATTTTCCACAAATACGGGCAAAAAATATTATCCAGCCGCGCTTTGCTGCTAAACGTCCGAAACCTAAACAGGCAAGTCCCAAGCCTGCAGACGTACTGCCACCTCATCAAACGGCCTCAACCCCCTCAGGGGGTTGGACTTGGCCCTAGAGGACTTAACCCTTTCTGGCTCTAGAACAACCAGAAGCCCCTCACCACTTCCCGGAAGGTTAGCTTCACTGTTGCTCCCAGATGGGGGCAAAAGTACAATCAGAGCACTGGACCATCTCTTATCATCAGAGAGGGCTACAAACTTTGTTTTCCAAACTTCCTCCATATACCATGGTGATTGGCCACTTCCATTCTCCCCTTCCATCTCTCATAGGGCCTGTTGGATCAGGAAGTCTCTATTATCCCTTGACCAAGGGGGCAATAGCAGAGGTTCCTCTTCTTCAACAAGGGACAGGATTCTAATCCCCTTATTTTCTCATAACAAAGAAGACAGGGGGATTCAGGACCTATCCTAGATCGGAGAGAATTGAATAAATTTGGTACAAGGAGAAAGAAATCCAAATGCTTTCTCTAGGCATTCTCCTTCCATACATTCAGAAAGTCAGGATTGGCTTTGTTCTCTAGATCTCAAGGATGAGTACACAAATATACTCATCCAACCATCCCACAGCAAAATATCTAAGATTTCTGTTTCAGGGAAAAAACATTTCCAGTACAGAGTACTTCCCTTCGGTCGTAGCCTATGCTGACCAAAGAGTGTGAACAAAATTGTCATGGCAGTGGTTGCCGCATTTCTAAGAGGTTCTGGGAATTTTTGTCCATTCGGCATATATTGGAGGGATGGTACATACGAGGCTCCACATCTCAGTCAGCGGCCCCAGATTTCCCTGGACCGCACAAGGCATTTTCTGCAGTATATGGGGATTGGTTGATAAACCCTTCCAAAGTCTCAAATTGTACCCCTGACTCAGACATGGATATGCTATAGGGGCCCAGTTGTGGACACCCACCACTGCAAGGGCCTACCTACCCTCAAGGACGGAGCCAAAGTCTGGTGGGCTTGACTACCCAAGCTCAGTCCAGCAGTCACTTGACAGCCAGAAGAAATGCTGCGACTTCTGGGCCACATGGCCTACACGGGACACGTGGTGCCCTACGCTCGGTATTCATATGAGAGCCAGCTCAATGGACCTGTGGCCCACCCAGTTGGAATCAGGGCCGATCAGGGAGCGCTCTCCGACCAGAATACTCACCTGACAATGCGTTATGTTTTGGTCCCTACAAGGGTGGATGTCCACCAAGAATCTGTTTTTGGGGGGCCCCCTTTCCAACCTTTGTTGCCCACCAAAACAACCCTCACAACAGATGCCTACCAAACAGTGTGTGGAGGGAGCCCATCTTCAACACCGCTACCACTCAAGGGGCGTGGTCTCCACAAGAGACCACCCTTCACATCAACCTCCTGGAACTGCGAGCAATCTAATGCCCTCAAAGTCTTCCAGACCATCCTAGTCAACCTGACAGTCATAGTCGCATACAGCCAATAGGGGGGCCATGTTCTACCCATAAACAAACAAGGAGGGACAAGGCGTCTCTGTCGCTTTGAAACGAAGCTCTCAGCTTATGGGCCTTCGCCAGAGAGCATCAAATTCATCTTCTGGCAGTGTAGCTTCCTAGGGGTTCAAAATCTCTTGGGCAGACAGACTCGGTCTGAGTTCTGCCTTCCACACTGGGACAGGGTCCCTACCCTATGGACCAGAATATAAGCCACGGGAATCTTTCAGGAATGGGGAACCCCGGACATAGACCTTTTTGCATAGGTAGGTGGAATGCAAAACTCCCCCGATTCTGTTACAGGACTCCGTTTGTCAGGGAGCTCAGGCCAAAGACGCCTGTTCTCATACATTGGGGTCAGGAATTCCGATATGCCTTTCCACCCATTCCGTGATTCCCAAGTACTCTGGTCAAAACTACAGAGGGATCACGGATCGATGATCCTCCTAGCTCCACGCTGGCCACGCTAAGTGTGGTTCCCTCTACCTTCGGCATCTCTCCCAGGGACCTTCCATGGACCTGGGAGCTGCGCCAGACCTTCTCTCTCAGGATGGAAGGGACTTTGTGGCACCCAAAGCCCCAAAGTCCCCCCCCTCAGAGAGTGGGTACTGAAGGCCCTAGCCGTAATGACTTTCCAATCTTTCTCAACCAGTGAAAGATATCATTCATGCCATAGGAAACCCTCCACGAGGCGTTCCTATGCTTTCAAATGGAAACGCTTTTCCATTTGGTGTGCTCAACAGGGTCTTGACCCTCTAGCACTTCCTGTGAAATCTCTACTAGGACTATCTCTCTTGCATCTTTCTAATGCAGGCCTTATCGGACGAATTCAGTAAGGTTCCATTGGAGGGCTATATGCAGCATCCTCTAAAACCTCTCAAGGGACAAAAGTCTCCGATCATCCGCGTGTTGCAAGGTTCATGAGAGGGCACGACTCTAACCCTTCTAAGCATCCCATCCGACCTCCTCCGGTAGCATGGGACTTGAAACCTAGTTCTAGGTCAGCTTCTGAGGGCCACCTTTTGCACCGTTGGATTCTACCTCCTTTGAATTTCTTTCCTGGAAGGTCATTTTCATTATTGCAGGTCACTTCGGCTAGCCGCATCAGTGAACTACGGGCCTTGGTGGGACATCCACCTTATACCAGGTTTAATCATGATAAGTGTGGTCCTTAGGACGAAGCCCACTTGATGCCCAACGTGGTTCTCGCATTTTCATCTTAAATCAAGAGGTATATCTACCTGTCTGTTTTTCCAGCTCCTCATGCATCCAGTGCAGCGAGGAAACCTTTCATACTTTAGAGTGTAAAAGAGCTCTTGCCTTTTACCTCAACAGGGACTCAGCAACAGCGAAAGTCTTCCCAGCTTTTCGGGGCTTGTGGTCCTTCTCATTTGGGACTTCCAGTCTCCCAAAACGTTTACCTTCCAATTGGATTGCGTGCTGCAGTGTATTTCCTTTGCTTACCAGAGTTAAAAATATTTATCGGGAAGGCCATGGCACAGCTCACAATGTGAGAGTCTCATGGCCAATTCTATGGGCTCAATCTTTCCCACTCTGTATCCATAGAATCAGATCTGTCAAGCCGCCAACTGGGCCTCGGGTCATACCTTCACAGCCCATTTACTGTTTGGACAAGGAATTCCCCGCAGGGATGCATTGTTTGGTCAGGCTGTCCTCAAAACAAATGTTTCATACTTGAACAACTCCTGCCCACCTGCCCAGGATGGCTGCCTGAGATCCATTACGGAAAACAAAGATGGCCGAAAAAAAAAAAAAAAAAACCCATGGAAGGGGCTCTCCCAGGCATCCTTAGCGAGGGAGTACCCTATGTGAGGACGGATTCCTGCGTGTTCCTGGAGTGATAGGCACAGTGACTTACCTGTAACTAGGTGAATCTCTGGCGAACAAGCAGGAATTAGTCCTCACAACCCACCCACCTCCCCTAGGAGTTGTATCTTCTATTCTATCTTCCTTTCCTCTCATATTGTATCAGCTATAAAACTCGAACGGAGGAGAGGGGAGAGCTGGTCAGGAAAGGCGGGGAAGGCAGCGCGCATGGGCAGTGGGAGGCCCCAAAAGCTTCCTTTATGGGACGCTGGGGAGCTTTCCCGCAGCAGGCTCCGTCGGTTCCGACGTACCCCATATGTGAGGGACTAATTCCTGCTGTTCCAAGAGATCACCTGTTACAAGGTAAGTAACTTTGCTTTCAGGTTTTTAAGAAATGTTATAAAAGGTGGCGAGTTACCATTCCTGTCACCGGGACAACCATGATTGGTGTCTCAAATGTTTAGGTCCTGACCACTCTATTTAATAGAATGACTCTCCTGTGGAATGATGGCAGGAAAGGGGCCGCCAGAAACCAAGCTGCTAAGCTTAGCACCCTTTTTCCCTAAGACGTGAGTCTGTTGCATCGACGTCCTCCAGGAATCTTCCTCCCATGGATATCAGGTAACTAAACATAAATCTTCTAGCCATTCCTCAAAGGGTTAGATCTGATCGAAGTATCGAGATGACTGGCGTTGCTTTGAGGAATTGTCACCGCACCAAATACTACCACAGCGGGAGACCTTCGGCTTCCAAAGCAACTAACCGGGGGTTTGGTTCCAGGATGTTAGCGAGGCCTCAACCTCAACAGAAACTACTGGCGCCATGCTTTGGGGAGTTACAACCGCTTATACCGGTTACCGGACACCCAAGCATCGGCAGTGGTCGATAGACTAGAGATTCCTTGCTATCGACCTCCGTCTAGCGGCTTCTTCTACATGGGTTACGGTACATGTGGAAAGTGGCTTCAGACACCCTCAACTGATACCGCGGTACTAACCAAAGGTACGGGAACTGGTAAAGAATGCATTAAAACAGTGGCGGTACGCACATCACTATACCGAGTAATGCGTCGATGTCGCCGGCATTAAACAGATCGAGTACCGGAACATCCCGAGGCCGACTTCGATCGATACCTTGCAGGTACCGTGTTTTGCACGATCCATGGGATCGGAAGTATTTTGAATCCTCTGAGTCTGAAGACTCAGACTCTGCCAATACAAGAGTACTATCCCAGAGGATTCCTCTTCTCATCCCCAAGGCAGGAATGTCTCCGCCAGAGGATATGTTCCTTTCAGGGCTTTATACGTGATGTGGACAAGGTTTTTCCATCACAGCTAGTAGCTCCTGAAAAAGATGCCTAGGGCAAAGGAGTTGGAAATTGCGCAATACCCTAAGGCGCCAAAGAGGGCAGCTACTAGGCCTATTCAGGAGATCTTCTACATTTCTCCAGGAGCCAAAGCAGGAGAGGCAGTCCCAACATATGTGTGGACGTCGGCGACGACGGAGCCACTAGTGGAGCAATTTTCCCCAGCTTTCACAAGAAAGCCTTTGGGAATTGACAGCGCACATGCGCGGTCCTCTTCACACCCAAGGGGCCCATCTTGCTCAGTATTCTTTTTTCCACGGAGCCCTACAGACCGTTGTTTGTAATTCCCCGCTAGAAAAGTTGATTTTTGTTGTCTTTTTTTATCGGTTTCGACGCGGTTCTTTTCCCGGCCCGTGACCTTCGACGACGGTTGCGAGTCCGTTCTTTATTTTTCGTTTTTTTTTGTCCGTCGTGATCAGCATTGCGCGGCTCTTTTTTCTTTTTTCAACTGAAGCCCTGTCTTTTGACCTCGACAGGGGGGGACCCTTTTTCCCCCGATTGGCTGCAAGTGGGTTTAAGTAAGTTGTGAGAGGGGTATTGTTGTAAGAAGCTCATGTCTCTTAACCGACACACACGGAACTGCTGCCTCTCGCTGCCACGGCGCCGATCATGACACGATGATCTGTGGTCCGTTGTTGGCCAAGATGTCCTCAAAAAAAGCGTTGAGGGGTCGGGCCAGCATCAGGAGGGAACCTTATCTTCTCTGACTCCGGCCGGGCCCGGACCGAGTCAGAGGCTTCGACGTCTCGGGACTCTGGTCCTGAGCATCGTAAAGTTCCTATGAGCGGGGGTCTTTCCGACCCGGGAACAGCATCGGAAGAAGAAAACCCGCGAGGGCGTCGTCGGTGGGACGGCTCCTGGTTTCCTCGAGGGCCAGTGTAGCATTAGGCCACGATAGCCGAACGGGTCCTTGGAGGCTGGGAGAGCCTTCCAAACATCCTGGTCGCGAGATGGAAATCAGCCTTCTCACGTAAGTGCTGTTAGTACGGTGGACGGCCTCCGAAGGAGCCGACGTCGGGCACGAACGCCGTCTGGTGGCCCGCGTCGTGGGTGCTGATGAGGTAGACTCTCCTGAGCTCGGGACTCAGGTTGACTGCATTGGAGAGGCAGTCTGACTGCCTTTCATGGACCAGCAGCGGGCATTGGATCGCTGGACTCGCCGGTGATTCGCCCTGACCAGCCGGGAGAGTCGACGTCCAAGAGACCAGTGAGGAGACCGCGCCGATCCTCGAGGTACCATGATGGCGTCGCGTCGATCCTCGGATCACGGTCCTCCTTTCTCGGACTCCCGTTCAGGACCAGAGGTCGTAGCACACCGGACTGGTTCCCTCGGCGGTCGGGGGCGGACGGGCATCGATGCCCGCCCGACCGGGAAGCCAGTACCAGCTTGACTTTTCCTCCTACGAGTAGTTCAGCCTGGGAATCCGAGGACGAAGAGTCAATGGTTCTTTTTTCGAACTCGGGGGTTTGTCCAAATCGGACTCACCCTAGTACGGAACCTCGGAGCGGAGACGGTTTCCCCCCCCGGAGGATACCCCATTCTCCATCGGACTTCGTGCTGGATGATGGCCAAGGCCCTTGGCCTTCCACCGCGGATCCCGAGGAGGAGACTCGAGTCGAAAGATCGATGCCACTCCATTTATGGGACTTCTCCCCCCAAGGAGCGGACTTTACTGTTACGGTTACTCCGACTGCGTCGGACGACTTCTCTTCCGCATGTGGGAGAGACGGCGTCGTCGCAGGTGTTAAGCAAGCGGGATCGATTCCATTAATCGACCTGTCTTGTCCGGCAAGAGCCCCCACGGGTTTCCATAAGAAGGCACAACTTCCGCACCATTCCATGGTGGTAGGAATCTGGACATGCATAGACTTAAGCGTCAGAAGGAAAACTGCACTCCTCGGTGCCTCCTGGGGGGAGGCTAGAAGCCTGGATGACCTCGGTAGGAAGTGTTTCCAGGCTCTAGGTGCTGGTCTTTGTCGAGTCCAGACAACCCACCAGCTCTATATAGGGCATGTAATCTTTGCGGACCTGTCTAAAGAAATAGCCGGGTTCGCTGCTGAATCTCTCCGAGGAACCGGTGCAGAGGTTCCAAGCCTTTGTCAATGGTATTCGGGAGGGCCCGAAAGTTTATCTCTCGAGCCGCCTATGAATGGCCTTCCGAAGCATAGGCCCTCGAGTAGTAGCCGGAGCCACGGTCAATCGGTGCCCGCCCTCCGACAGGCTTGGCTTCAGTCATCCGGACATTCGAAGGCCATGGCGTAACAGGACAAGTTGGTCGATGTCCCCTGCAGAAGGTGAAAACCTCTTTGGCAAAACCCATGGATGAGGAAGGCCTGCACAGCATCGTTGGACCCGAGACACTCACCAGCACTCGATTCTAAAGGAAGACATCTGCCCCTTATCAGAAGATAGAAGGGGCTCGGGGTGGGGAAAAAAGCCCTTTAAAAAACAACCCAAAGCTGTAAGGCAGCTGCCCTATAAACACTACCTCCCATGATCAGGCCTCAGCCCGTCTCCCCCCAACAGGGGCAGCAAGGCCAAGGGTGGGAAAAGGGACGGGGTTACGGTGGTAAAGTGGGGCTAGGGGAAGGTAAGGTGGTTCACTTAGGCAAGCAAGCCCACAAGACTATTTCTCATTATCTTGACACACCACCGGAACCTCACATGATCGGCCCCAGTGGTTTGTCCAGGTGATGGTGTGAGGTGGTTCTTTGACTTCATTCTAGCAGCATAAGGTTAAGCCTGCTTCCCACTCAGCGGTGTTTTTCCTCAGCCCCAACAGAGCGTCGAGGCTGGTCAGAGGCTGTGGTTTAACTACACCTTTTTGAAAAAAGGCTGGGGTGTTTGGACCCAAAATCACCTTCAGATAAACTGGACGGTGCTTCAACATAGTCGTCGTCCAAGAAGTGCTATCTTCCTGCACTTCCACCCCAGGCGGGTTTACCCTCCCCTCCAATTACTACTTCCAGGGAGACGTTTCACTCGCTTTCTCAGGAGACCCCCTCTCTTGCAACAGGGAAACTCTTACCTCCTTTCTCAGGAGGGTTAGCACGTCTTTCTTCCCAGGAACAAGGATGTTGGAAATCCCTGGTTATGGTTTTTGCCTCCACCATTCTGAGGGGGGGAGGGTGGCCAAATCAAGGCTTTTACTTCCCACGGGTGGTAATTTTCTTAATACCAAAAACCAAAAAAGTTAAGACATAATAAAACAAGAACAGGAGGCCCCCTCAGACCCGCTATCCTGATGACTGGTTGCCGTGGACGCGGAACCTCTAACAAGTTCCTCGCAAGGAAGGGAGACAAATTTCAAGATGCTTACCCTTTTGTTGGAATGCATGTCTTGCCCAGATACTCCATCATGGGAGAGAAGGCCTTGCTGATGCTCCTCGGATCACCAGAAAGGAGGCCTAGCAACTCACCAATAACACATCATAAGCCACCAAAAAGACCACAGACCATATCTTCGGTTTGTGTGTGGGACCGTCCGGAAATCATTACCTATGAGTACTAAGAGGAGTCTAGTAGTACACACCTTTGGCCTATAGTCCCCCTATCACACAAAGGTCCACGGTATCTCACCAAATGTCACAAAAGGTCTAGCAGCGAGTAGCTGGTCATCGGGTTGGTGGTGTGAGCTGGTGACAAATTATGGTGGTGGACGTGGGTGTGGGTGACAGCAGTGGTGATCAGCTTTCTATTCAAGACTATCAAGGAAAGGCCTCTTTGTATCTCTTTGTATGAACCTTTACAGGACTAAGAAAGGCTCATCTAGAGCACAGTCTGTCCCAAAAAAGATGAGGCCCGTGACGGCAAAAATATGCACTGTTTCTCTTGCTCCAAGCAACATTGCAGCACTTGGGGAGGCTGGTATCATGTAACCTTCGACCAAGAAAAGTTACAGAATGTTTGCTGCCCTCTCAGGATCTCGAGTTCACTAGGCAAGATTAAACATGCTTAGGCCGCGAAGCCTTTCTAAAGAGGCTCTCGACAAGTGCCACCAGTGCTCATGGGATCTTGCATTTATTGCCCACTTGGTATGAACAACAGCGGGCAAAGGAAAAAAAAAAGGGATAATGGGATATGGCAAAGAACAAAGAAGGTAGATGCTGGAACGAGCAATTCCCCCTGGGTCTCTGCCAGGGGCAAAATTTCTGAGATTTTGGCTCGGCCAGATGGGTGCCATATGGCTGTCCACAGTTCCATTTGGGGATACACCCCCATATGCTCTTTGATTCCTGACATGATGAACGTTGCGGGACTCCTCTGCTCAGGGGGGGTTGCGCTCGACCAACCACCACAAAATGTGCATCAGGCCACACCCGGGGAGCGGGGGGAGCATGCGTAGAGGAGAGAGAATAGCCTAGCGGACATCAGTACAGATCTCTGACCCCGTATGTCACCTGGTCTAAAAACTAGAACTTACAATACAAAATTCTCTCAGCCAATGGTGGCTTCTATATCTGCCGATAACCTAGTGCTCGGCAATGGAAAGCCTTCTTTCGAAGTCTCCTTCCGCCCTTCTGCAGGGCCTCCTCCTTGCTGACGTACGCATGTTATGCTTTCTCTCCTGGGTTTTTGGGGGGGAAGAAGAGTCAGGAAGCACAACATTGCCCAAGGAGGCGGGGACATTGTACTCAAAGGGCTGTACCCTTTCTGGACATTCCTTGGGAGTGGTCCTGCCTCAGCAGATCAACTTCCTGGAGCTCAGAGCAATCCGGGCTCTGGCTCTACGGGCCTTTTTCCCCACACCTCACGTCTCACCAGTCTGTGCTGGGTCCAGACGGGACAAATCAAGGTTTGCCATGTTCTACGTGAACACAACAAGGGTGCAAGGGTGCACTGGGGCAAGGCTCCTTCTTCTCGTGTTCGGGAAGCACAAAAACTGTGTTCTTGGGCTTGGTCGTCAGCCGCGGCATAAGCCGCGGGGCCATCCTCCTCCTCCAAAGCTGTTTTTATCTCCCGGGCTCCCGGGTCAAGGGGGAAAATTGCCTGGCCAGGACAAACTCAGCAGAATTCCCTCCAGCCACACGAGTGGAAGAGTGGATCCGTTAGTCGCTTCAGCGGATCTTCTCAAGTGGGGCTCTAACCCACCATGGATCTCGTTCTTGCCAGTCCTCTCAAACCGTAAAACAACTTCCTTCCCCGATTCTGCTCTCGACAACTGCATCCTCTCAGAGAATAGCGGGAGGAGTAGCGGGCGGCTATGCTTTTCTTCTCCTCCTGGTCCGACGGGATCTTCTGTATGAGCCTTTCCTCCCATGCCACTGGTTTGTCTCAGACGCGTCTTCAAGGTTCTCCGGGACAAAGCTCAATGGATCCTCGTGGCGTTCCCCGGTGGCTCAGAGACAGCCCGGGGTTTCCCGCTTCTGTTCTGATGCAGCTGAGCGGTGGACAACTCCTCTCCCTGCGGGGTTTCAGCCCCCGATCTCCTGACCCAGGATCGAGTGGGACCTCTCCTACACCCCAAACGGACTCCGGCTCGCCATTCAATCTCGATGTCCTGGCGGATGGCTCTGGCATAAGGGTAGTCCTTGCTCCCTCCTGCTGCCTCCAGATTTGGAGGAAGGTCGTCTTGGCCTCCCTCCAGGCGACCCTCCACCCGGCAAAGTCACTACGCTCTTAAGTGGCAGTCGGTTCCCTCCGTCCTGGTGTGCTCTAGCAGTCTCAAGATCCCTTCTCCTGTTCAGTGTCAGTGGTCTTGCAGTACTTGCTTTGGCCTCTCCAATCTTGGATGGACTTAAGTCCAACTCGGTCAGGGTCCACCTCAGTGCTCTTTCCTGCACATCACATGCGCGGTGGATGGCAGGCCTCTGTCCAGCCACGCCTCTAGTTTAGCCTCTCGTTTTTCCCCTCAGAGGCCTCCTTCTCCTTTAAAACCACCTTTGCGCCCACCAGGCCCCTGACTGGGATCTGAACGTGGTTTTAAACAGTGGATTTACCTGTCCAGTTTTGAGATGAACCTATGGCTACCTGTCCTCTTCGTTTTCTTCCTTTCTTGGGAAAAACCTTATTCTTGGTAGCCCTCACTTCTGCTCTAGACCCGCGTTCGTGAAACTACAGGCCCTAGTGTTTGATCCTCCTTACACTAGGTGCTACAAGAATAGGGGTAGTCCTGCGGACTCACCACTAACTTTCTTCCTAAAGTGGTTTCCCCTTTTCACATCACCCAGGAGATGGTACTTCCGACTTTCCCCATCCACACTCCAGCCAGGCTGAAATGGTCCTGCGAGGTGGACCCGTGGGGGTGGGACTGTAGGGTAGGGCGAGTTAAACCTGTTCGTACCTTGACCAGTACGCGGGAGCACCGAAGGGCTTTCAACTCTTCGTGTCTTATGACCCCAATATTTGGTGGGGGTGGGGGTTAAGTGGGGTTACCCTGTCTCCAAGTGTTACCTGTCCACCTGGGTTGCTGACTGTTTCGCTTGGGTCTTAATGAGGCAGGGCCTCTCGTTGGAGAGTGAGAGAGTCACGGCTCATGGTTAGGCGAGGAGGCTGCGTCAGTGGCTTACCTCCGCTCTGTACCATTGGCAGACATCTGCCGGGCCGCTACTTGGTCTTCAAGCCAGACTTTTTGCGCCCATACTGCCTGGAGAGGGAAGTCCCGCAGGGCCAGTGCTTTCGGACAGGGCAGTCCTCCGTAATCTCTTGTGAAGGTATAGGCAACCTCCTACCCTCCGTCCCGGATGTTTGGGCTACCGGTTGGAGTCGTATTTCAGAGAAGATTCCTTCCTTCTGTGCTAGCTGAGCTTTGAGGGAGCTCCTTTTTGTGGCTTAGGTGCCTCCGTAGCCTTAACTGTGATTGGAGTCCCATATGTGAGGACTGACTTCTGCTTGGTCCTGGAGAAGAAAGAGTAGGTACTCACCTGTAACAGGTGTTTCTCCTCCAGGAGCAGCAGGAATCAGTCCTCACAACCCTCCCTCCTCCCCTTGGAGTTGCAGTCCTATGATTCGTTTTTGCTAATTTTTTTTGCTGTCTTTTTTCGCTATGTCATCAGACTGAGCAAGATGGCACCCTTGGGCGGGAAAGAGGACCGCGCCATGCGCGCTGCAATTCCCAAAGGCTTTCTTTGAAAGCTGGGTGAAAATTGCTCCGCGAGGGCTCCGTCTGGCGCCGACGTCACCCATATGTGAGGACTGATTCCTGCTGCTCCTGGAGAACACCTGTTACCAGGTGAGTAACTTACTCTGAATCCTTATGCTAAGGATATGGAAAACACCTTTAACAAACCACATCTCTCATTCGCGAAGACTTGATACCATGTATATCGAGTTCCACCTTGGTACTGGCCTTTCAAAAAACTCAATTTATCACCACAAACATTCAATGGTGGTGTGGAATCAGCCATGAGGAAGGATGAAAAGTGCAGAGAGACATGCATCCAATCCTCGCAGGTCGTGAATGTAGGATTTCCTCGCTGATGCCTTTGGCTTTATGCTTCCAAGCTTCCACTTCTCCTCAGCATAGGATCATTCCTATATTGGTTGATATGGGAAATGCTTCCTTAAAGAGGTCACCAGGAGACTGTGGAGCTTTGATCCCCCTCCTTCTGATAACAAAAGGCAAGACTATCTTACTCTAGTCAAAACATGCTCAAGATGTTTTCCAAGTTTGTAAATTGTGCAGCCTTTGACTGTTTTTGGCAGAACCTCTGCTATTGCCATTGGTGCACGTCGGATAGCCTGGCTTCAGGCATCTGATTGGACTGGAAATTTGGTACAGGATACATTGGAAACATTCCTTGCAACAGGAGAAAATCTCTTTGGCAAGAATTGGCCGGAGAAGGCTAATAAGATAGATTCTGACAATATCAACTTTGGAGAGATTGTCCAATCTACAGCCAATCCTGCAAGGAAAAAATCCTTTAAGAAAACCATTTTTTCAATAAGAAATTTTTTTTTTTATCCTTCCTATACCCAGCAGGCAAACACCTTTCAGGTCAGACTGCCCAAAAGGGCCCGCAACAATCTAGACAACAAAAGAAGGCAAAAGCTGCAAAACCTCAGTAAGCTCAGCAGGCTCAGCCTCCTAAGGGGCTTTGACTCCTTCCTAGAGACTTTGCCTTCCTGCCCCGAACCGTCCAGACCCTTGACCATCCCGGGCAGGTTGTCATTTTGCCCACAGATGGTGTACCAAATAACAGCAGAAAATTGGACTCTGTCCATTGTACGAGAGGGGTACAAGCTTCATTTTCACAGCATGCCCTCCTACAATTCTAAAACGGTTCAATTCTCAGACCTCTCTCGACAGTCTGAGGAAAAGAAGTCACAATGCTCCTTGCTCAAGGAGCAATAGAGGGAAGTACCCATTCCCCATCAGGGTACAAGGGTTCTATTCCCCCTAATTTCCTCTTATTCCAAAGAAAACAAGAGGACACAGACCCATTTTAGACCTCAGAGAATTGAACAAATCTTGTTCCGAGAGAAATTCCAAAATGGTCTCTAGGAACTCTGCTGCCATACCTTCAAAGTCAGGATTGGCTTTGTTCTCTAGATCTCAAGGATGCGTATACTCATATTCTCATCCATCCAAATTACAGGAGATTCCTCCGATTCCTGTTTCAAGGCAGCACTACCATACAAGGTTCTTTCTCCCTTTGGCCTGGCTTCTGCCCCAAGAGTGTTTACAAAATGCATGTCTGTGGGTACAGCATTTCCATCCGCACTCTGGGAATATTTGTCTTCCTTTACTTAGCACGACTGGCTCATTTGAGCCCCTACAGTGGCCAGAAGCCAGGTCTGCTCTGTTTCGCACCAATGCAAATCCTTCAGTAATTTGGGACTTGTCATAAACCTCCCAAAATCCAATCTGTGCTCCCACCTCAGTCCCTAGAGTTCATAGGAGCTCACCTGGATACCAGACAGGCAAGGGCTTTCCTTCCGCAGCCCCGCTGTCTTCGCATAGTACAAACCTAGCTCTCTCAAGCAGTGTTCAAACCTTGTCTCACTGCTCGGGAAATGCACAGTTGCTAGGTCCACTTGGCATCCACTGTGCATGTGGTTCCTTATGCTCTCCTCCATATGCGAGCAGCCCAGTGGACACAGGCCTCAGGCTGCTGTTTGGGACAAAATGACAACACTCAAACCGTCTTATTTCGTCCCTCCAATGGTAGCAATCACCGAGAAACCTTCTGGTGGGGGTCTCCTTTCTAGCAACCCCTATCCCAGCCACCCTAACAGATGCATCACAGGTGGGATGGGATGGGCGGCCTACCTGCAGATCTCTCTACCCCAGGGTACCTGGACTCCACAGGAGGCCTTTCTCACATCAACCTCGCTGGAGCTCAGAGCAATCTTCTTTGCTTTTCGAGTATTTCACACGGCCCAGCTCAGCTACAAGACAGTCCTAGTTCGAACGGACAATCAGGTTAGCCATGTTCTTTGTGAACAAGCAGGGCGGAACAGGCTCTGTCGCTAGGTAACAAACCTTTGCGACTATGGGCCCTCGTCGAGCATCAGGTTTCATCATCTCCATGCGGTGTATCTTCCAGGCATTCAAAACTCTTGGGCAGACAGACTAAGTTGAGTTCTGCTCCACATGATGGTCCTCTCCATGCAGACCAGGTGGTCAAAATTTTAAATTTGGGGAACCCCGGACATAGACCTCTTTGCAAGTCCTCTGAATGCCAAACTTCCCTGGTTCTGTTTCAGAATTCCCGCTCGATGATGCGGCAAGGGACCCTTCCTCCTTCACTGGGGTCAGGAACTTCCTATATGCCTTCCCACCCATTTCCCCGTCATCCCCCAAGAAACCCTATTCAGCTTCAGAGAGACAGACGTCATATGATCCTCATAGCTTCCACATTGGCCACGGAAAATGTGGTACCCTCTGCTCCTACATCTCTCTCAAGCTCCGCCTCTGGAATTGGGATCCGCTCCAGATCTTCTCTCCCAAGAGGACGGGGATGCTCTGGGCATCCGAGCCCCAGTCTCTGCATCTCAGGGCCTGGTTGCTGAAAGGCCTAGAACTTCAGGATCTTAATCTTTCCCAACAGGTAAGGATATCCTTCATGCTTCTAGGAAACCCTCCACAAGACGTTTCTATGCCTTTAAAAGTGAGAAAGGTTTACCATATGATGCTCGCAGAAGGGTCTTAACACTCTTGCGAATACCTCTGGAATCGATACTGGAGTACTCTCCTTCATTGTCAAATGGGGGTCTCAAGACATATTCAGTAAGAGTCTATCTTAAGTGCTATTGGCAGCTTCTTACCAAGCCTCTAAGTGGGCAACTATTTTCCTCTCATCCTCTCATAGCGAGTTTGTATAGCGATGTTTTGAGAGCCTTTTTAACAAGCCTCCCTTTAAGCCACCACCGGTGGCATGGGACTTATCTGGTGTCTCCGGGCAGCTCATGACTAAACCGCCCGTTGGACCATTAGCCACTACATCTTTGAAATTCCTTTCCTGGAAAGTCATCTTCCTCATTGCAATCACTCAGCACGTTGCATCAGTGAATTGCAGGCATTAGTGGCTGATCCTCTTTATACAAGGTTCCACCATGATAAGGTAGTTCTTGGGACTCATTCCCGACACTTTTATGCCAAAGGTGGTTTTCCCATTTCCATTTAAACCAAGCGGTTTACCTTCCGTATTCTTTCCAGGCCTCATGCCTCATGCTGAGAAAGGAAGCATTCATACCTTGGACTGTAAAAGAGCTTCTTGGTCTTTTACCCTGCAAAGGACACAGCAACATAGAAAAATCTTCCTCAACTCTTTGTTGCTTTTGATTGCTAGTACTTTTTGGGACTTCCAGTTTCCAAAAGAACTCTAACTGGATTGCTCAGTGCATATCCTTTGCCTATGAGAGTAAGAACCTTCCTCTTGAAGGTCATGTCACAGCTCAGAATGTGAGAGCCATGGCAGCCTCAGTGGCTCATCTTCACTCTGTGTATATTGACGACATCTGTTGAGCAGCTACATACCCTCACAGCCCATTACTGCTTAGACAAGGACTCCCTCCAGGATGCCTTGTTTAGCCAGGCTGTTTTTCAACACCTTTTTCAGATTTATTCAACTCCTACCCCACCGTCCCTGGTAGTTTACCAGAGATCCATGGAGGGAAGTATCGTCCTTTAACAAGGGCTAACAACTTCCTGGGGCCATCTCCCTGGCATCTGCAGCTAGGGAGTCCCCATATGTGAAGGACTGCATTCCTGCTTGGTCCTTGAGATTGCGTAGTTCTCCAGGACCAAGCAGGAAGTTGGTCCTCACATATGGGTGATGTTCACGCCGACGGAGCCCCTATGCGGAGCATTTCCCCCCAGCTTTCAAAGAAAGCCTTTGGGAATGCAGCGCATATGCGCGGTCCCCTTCCCGCCCAAGGGTGCCATCTTGCTCATTCTTCTTTTTTTCCCAGAGCCCGACGGACGTGTTCTGTTTTCACCCGAGGAAAAAGTTGATTTTTTTCGGCATGGACTCGTGTTTTTCTTCGGTTTCGACGCCGGTTTCTTTTCCCGCCTGAGCCTGGTACACCGGTATCGAGCCTGGACTTCTTTTTTTCGCTTTTTGTCCTTAGTGACTAGCGTACGCGCCATTTTCTATTTTTCATTGGCAGCCCTGTCGTTTAACCTCGCAGGGGCCCTTTTTTTTCCCCCGATAGCTGCCAGCGGGTTTAAGAAGTGTGATGGTGTAAAACTTATGTCTCTCACCGACACACATGACTGCTGCCTCCGCTACCTCGGGCCCGATCATGACCCGATGATCTGTGGCCTGTGTGGGAAAATGTCCTCGAAGGCATTGAGGAGCCGGCAGCACCAAAAAGAAAGAATCTTCTCTGACTCCGCATCTGGCCGGGCCCGGACTTCGTCAGAGGCCTGACGTCTTGGGACTCTGATCCGAGCATCGCTGGGGTTCCTCGGAGAGGTGGTCTCCCTCGCGGGAGCATCGCAGGAGAAAGAAACTGCGAGGGCGGCGTCGGTGGATGCTTGATTCCTCCAGGGCTGGTCACATAGCCCCGAGTGCCATCCCGGGTCTTCGGAGTCAGAGCGCCTGCTAAACAATCTCGTGTAGAGACGGAGTTCCCGGGTCATCTGAGTACTGTAGTCCTTGTGGACTCTCCTCCGGGGAAGCCGACGTCGGGCCCAACGCCGTCGGGGCCCGAGTTGGGGGCTGCTGAGTCTTCTGAGCTCAGACTCAGGTTGACGGTCTTGGAGAGCAGCTTGGCTGCTTTCATGGAGCAGCAGCGGGCACTGATCGCCTGTCTCACCAGTGCATCTACCCCGACCACCAGGACATCGACGTCCAAGTCAACCCCAGAGGCTGAGCCGATCCTCGAGTCCATGCGCTCTCGAGTCGATCCTCGGCCAAGGTCTCCCTCGGCCTCCCGTTCGGGGCCGAGGTCGTCGACGCTGGTACACTCGGCGTCGGGGCGAATGGCATCTGTGCCTGCCTGACTGGAGCCGCTTGATTCCTCCTCCGAGGGGTCGGGCTGGGAAACGGAGGGCGAGGAGTCCAAGCATCGGAGACTGTCCCCCGCGGAGGACACCCGTTCTCGGACTTCGTGCAAGACATGGCCAAGGCTTCGCCTTCCCCGAGGAGGAGTCGAGCCCGAGGCGCTCGAGACCCTGCAGTATGACTCTCCCTCCAAGGAGGCCTTTACTGAACCGGTTCCTCCGATGCTGGAATGGTTGCTCTTCGCATGTGGGAGGCGCCGGCCTCGACGCCTGTTCTGAGCAAGCGGGTTGATTCTATCTATCGAGTCCGCAAGAGCCCCGGGTTCCAAAAGGCACAGCTACCGCACCACTCCATGATTGTGGAATCGGCCATGCATCGTCTGAAGAGTCAGAAGAATGCACTCCTCGGTGCCTCCCGGCCGGGAGGCCCGGAACCTGGATGCCGTCGGTAGAAAGTGCTTCCAGGGCTACCAATACTTGCTTGCTGTCCAGACCTACCAGCTGTACATGGGCATGTACCTTCGAGACCTGGCAAAGGAGATTGCCGGGTTCTCTGCTGGTCTCTCCGAGGAACCTTTGCAGAGGTTCAAGGCCCTGTCATCGGGCATCCGGGAGTGCTCAAAGTTTATCTCTCGAGCAGCCTATGATGGCTTCTAGGCTTCGGCCCGAGTAGCTGCGGCCGGCATCGGTGCACGCCATCAGGCCTGGGCTACAGTCATCGGACCTCGAGCCATGGGTTCAGGACAAGTTGGTCGATGTCCCCTGCCGAGGTGAAAACCTCTTTGGCAAGCCCATGGCTGAGAAGGCTGCAGAACTCGAGTCCGAGACTCTCACCTGGACAAGGATGTCCAGGAAAACCTCTGCCCCTTCTCAGAAGAAGAAGGGCTCAGGAAAAAAGACCTTTTACCCGAGGAAGTCATCTGCCTACAAATCATACCCTCACTTTCAGGCCTCTGTAGCTCCCCAACAGGGTCAGCAGGCCAAGGGCAGGGACATGTGCCCCGTAGGCAGAAAACCCCCAAGCCACCAGCTCCGGCTCCTGCACAGCAGGGAGCAGGGTTTTGACTCCATTGGCATAGCCTCTCCTCCTCAAAACTGGCCCCTCTCAGCACAGGAGGCCCGCTGACCCTGTATGCCCACAGGTGGTCAGCCGTAACAAGGGATACCTGGGTGCTAAGCATAGTCCAAAGGGGCTATCTCCTCCACTTCCACCAGGTACGTCCCTCCTACTTTCTAGGGGAGCCTCCAAGACTCCCTCTGCACAGGGACTTATTCCTTCAGGAGTTAACAAGTCTTCTAAAGGAGCAGGCGGTGGAACCGTTGCCCCACCACCTGAGAGGCCAAGGCTTCTATTCCAGGTACTTTCTGGTTCCAAAAGGACAGGAGGCCTCAGGCCCATCCTAGTCTTGCGAAATCTCAACAAGTTCCTGGAGAGGGAAAAGTTCAAGATGCTTACTCTTGGAATCCTGCTGCCCTACCTCCAGCAGGGAGATTTGCTATGCTCCTTAGACCTAAAGGATGCGTATACTCACATCCTTATTCATCCAGACCACAGACAATGTCTCCGATTTGTAGTGGGAGGAAACCATTACCAGTACAGGGTACTCCCTTTTAGCCTCGCCTCCTCCCCCAGGGTTTTCACCAAGTGCCTGGCGGTGGTGGCAGCCTGTCTCAGAGTTCAAGGACTCTTCGTCTTTCCATACGTGGACGACTGGCTCATCAGGGGTCAGTCTCCACAGGAAACCAATCAAGCCAGCCTCCATACTGTGTCTGTTCTCCAGCATCTGGGTTTTGTCATAAACTTCGCAAAGTCCGCTTTGCGCCCCTCACAAAACATGGAGTTCATAGGAGCAAGACTAGACACCCTTCAAGCGAAGGCCTTTTTTTACCTGTGGACAGGGCCAACAGACTGATGGATCTGGCCAGACAGTTCCACATCAATTCTCTAGTCTCCGCCAGACAATTCCTAAGGCTCTTAGGCCACATGGCATCCACGGTCTATGTAACTCCAAATGCCTGTCTGCACATGAGG
This sequence comes from Ichthyophis bannanicus, assembly GCA_033557465.1. Taxonomy (NCBI): domain Eukaryota; kingdom Metazoa; phylum Chordata; class Amphibia; order Gymnophiona; family Ichthyophiidae; genus Ichthyophis; species Ichthyophis bannanicus. The sequence goes on along the minus strand of CM066043.1, from coordinate 27,151,073 downwards.
CCCACTCAGTGGGGCCTAAGGACTCAGTGGCTGCAGGCCACAGGAAACCTGACGGACAAAGTGAGGGTGTACAATCTACTGGCAGATTCTCTGCAGTGGTGGCTTCATCTTCCGAATCTACTGCAAGCGGTGCCTTTTCAAGCACCTCCACACACTCAAGTGCTGACAATCAATGCTTCTCCAAGGTTGGGGTGCACATTGCCAAGGAGCATGCATTCAAGGCCTGTGGCCTCCTTGGGAGGCCACACAGGAAATCAATTTCCTAGAGCTCAGAGCGATCCACTTAGCCCTGCGGACTTTCTCTCATGTCCTCTCTCAGCAGTCTGTCTTAGTACAGACGGACAATCAAGTTGATATGTTCTATGTGAACAAGCAAGGGGGCACAGGGTCCCGACCTCTTTGTCAGGAAGCACAGGACTTGTGCTCCTGGGCAGTCAAGCATGGCATACTTCTCAAGGCGGTCTATCTCCCTGGACAGGAGAATTACCTGGCAGACAGGTTGAGCAGGATCCTACAGCCACATGAATGGCAGTTGAATCCTCTGGTAGTTCAACAGATCTTCCTAAGATGGGGTCTTCCCACCATGGATCTGTTTGCCAGTCCACTGAGCCGTCAACTGCCCAGGTTCTGCTCCAGACAACTGCATCCTCTGAGCAGCAGCGGATGCATTTCTCATACCATGGTCTACAGGCCTCCTATATGCGTTTCCTCCCATGCCTCTAGTGCCCAAAACACTGTTCAAAGTGATCCGGGACAAGGCCTCGGTGATCCTGGTGGCCCCCAGATGGCCAAGGCAACCGTGGTTCCCACTTCTTTTACAGCTAGCGATGGACGCTCCTCTTCCTCTGGGGATACAACCCAATCTCCTATCTCAGGAGCAGGGATCTCTCTTACACCCCAATCTCCAGTCCCTCAATCTGATGGCCTGGCTGCTGAAAGGGTAGTTCTAGCACCCTTACTGCTGCCTAGGAAGTGGAGGACATGGTCTTGGCCTCTAGGAGGCAGTCCACTCGGAAGTCATATGCTCTTAAGTGGCGTAGGTTCTCCACCTGGTGTGCCCAGCCCAAGGAGGATCCTTTCTCATGAGTGGTGCTGCAGTATTTGCTGCACCTGTCCAATCTAGGCCTTAAATCCAACTCTTTTAGGGTCCACCTCAGTGCTCTCTCAGCGCACCACTCACCGGTGGAGGGTCAGTCTCTCTCAAGCCACCCTTTGGTAGCTCGCTTCCTCAGAGGCCTGCTTTTGCTTAAGCCTCCAATTCGTCCACCTGCCCCTGAGTGGGATTTGAATGTAGTCTTGCAACAACTTACTTGCCCACCATTTGAGCCTATGGCTACTTGTCCTTTTCGTTTTCTTTCCTGGAAAGCGTTGTTTTTGGTAGCTCTTACCTCAGCAAGGCGAGTAAGTGAGCTTCAAGCCCTGGTGTCCGAGGCACCATACACTAGGTTCTATAGGAACAGAGTAGTCTTACGGACTCACCCTAAGTTCCTTCCAAAGGTTGTCTCCTCCTTTCACCTCAATCAGGAGGTGGTTCTTCCAACTTTCTTTCCCAGGCCGCCTGCCGGCCGGGCTGAGATGGTCTTGCATACCCTGGACTGTAGGAGGGTGTTGTCCTTCTACCTCGACCGTACGCAGGGACACCTAACGGCTGTTCAGCTCTTCGTCTCTTTTGACCCTAATAAGTTGGGGTTACCTGTCTCCAAGTGTACCCTGTCCATTTGGGTAGCAGACTGTATTGCCTGGGCATACAGGGCAGCCGGCCTCTCCTTGCAGGGTCGAGTCAGGCTCACCGTGTCAGGGCGAAGGCTGCGTCAGTGGCTCATCTCCGCTCTGTTCCGTTGGCAGACATCTGCTGGGCCGCTACTTGGTCTTCAAGCCAGTCTTTTGCATCCCACTACTGCCTCGAGAGGGAGTCCCGCAGGGACAGTGTTTTCGGACAGGCGGTACTCCGTAATCTCTTTGAGGTATAGGCAACTCCTACCCTCCGGCCCTGGTGTTGGGCTACCGTTCGGGGGCGTTCTCAGAGAAGATTCTTTTCACGCATGCTGAGGCTCTAGAGGGAGCTTAGCTTTTCAGCTTTGGATCCCCGGTAGCCTTAAGCTGGGGAGTTCCATATGTGAGGACCGACTTCCTGCTTGGTCCTGGAGAAAGCGTAGTTACTCACCTGTAACAGTTGTTCTCCAGGAGCAGCAGGAATCAGTCCTCACAACCCTCCCTCCTCCCCTTGGAGTTGCGGTCATATATATTTTGTTTTTTGCTGTCTTTTAGCTATGTCATCAGACTGAGCAAGATGGCACCTTGGGCAGGAAGGGGACCGCACATGCGTGCTGCATTCCCAAAGGCTTTCTTTGAAAGCTGGGGAAATGCTCTGTATGGGGGCTCCGTCGGCGCCAACGTCACCCATATGTGAGGACTGATTCCTGCTGCTCCTGGAGAACACCTGTTACAGGTGAGTAACGCTTTACTCACCTGTAACAGGTGATCTCCGGGAATAGCAGAAATTTAGTCTTCACACCCCACCCACCTCTCCTAGGAGTTGTATCTCTCTCTTTCTCTCCCTCTCTCTTTTGTCTCATCTATAAACTCAACTGGAGAGGGACAGTTGAAAGGTGGGAAGGCAGCATGCAGTCGCTGTGGGATGCTCCCAAAAACTTTCCTATTGGATGCTGGGGAGCGTTCCCGTGCAGGCTCCGTCGCTACCGACGATACCCATATGTGAAGACTAAATTCCTGCTGTTCCCGGAGATCACCTGTTACAGGTGAGTAACTACGCTGTACAGTAATGTACACACTTTGCTAGATGTTATCTCCTGAAGTATGGGTGATAGAACAATTCTGATACCATATTTGTAAACAATGAGAAAAATTACATATGAAACAGTTCAGAGCTGGGTCTGTGACAAATTGTGTTGACCAGTGTAATAGATCATCACATTGAATGCTTGACTGTGATATGAACACACTGGATCGATGTCCAAGATGATTTGTCCAATAGGGGCCGTCGTTTTAAGTTCCTGATACATGGATTTCCAGTAGCACCATATAAACAGTGCCTCTGCTTCCTCACACACACACACACACGGACTACTTAAGCTTGCTCCGCTCACACACACGCACCCCACAGCACATCTCCGACCGCACCAACGATCCAGCACCATGCACAGCTCTCCTGCTGTGAACTTCCTGGACTGATCTCTGCAGCATGGAAGTAAGCCCCTCCCCCTGCTGATCTCATCAGTCGGAGACTCCTTCACTGCTTAAAGCCTCACTTCCTTTGCGTCCCTCTAGTCCAGTCCCGGAACCTTAGAGTTCTGCACCTCCTCCAGCAGCTATGGAGACTGACACACGTCATCGCTTTGATGTCCCAGTATAAGTAGGCAAGGACCACCTCTCCCCGCCAGTTTCAGTCTCCATAGCAGCTGGTGCTGAGCCTAGGGACTGGGCTCAGGTGGTAGCAAATAAGCAGAGTGCTTAAATTTTCAAATTTGTGCAGTTTAAATTAGTTCTGGTTACCTGGGGGGGGGTTTCAGCAGTTCGAAGCAGACTAGATCTGCAGAGGCAAGTTGGCTCCGTCTATTTTTTTTTTCTCACTCTGTCCTTCAATCCTCTTGCCTTCCTCCCCCCCCTTGCGGGGAAGCACTGCGGAGGTGATTGCCGATACAGTGAGAAGGGCCTCCCTGCTCCCAATCCCACCTGTAAGGGTGAGGAGCAGGTGGCAGGTGCCGCCGGCATCGGGCCTGAGGGGAAAAGAAAAGGAGTTCGGTGCTGTCTCTGCCCGGATCCGCAGCCGCTGATCGGGCTGAGCTCCGGGGGCAGATCGAGGCCCTCCGGAAGATCGCAGCCTTCTTAGGCAGGAGCAGGCTGTAAGGTGCTCTTATGTTGCTTTTAGGGGGTCGGATAGGTGAGGGCAGCTCCGGGAGCTAAATTCGCCGTGGGGAGTGCTCGTCGAGAGTGAAGTATGGGCCACATGGTGATCGCGCGGGAAGTGCGCAGCGGCCATTTTGTGGCTAATTTTTAGGCAGCACAGCGCGTCGGAAAGCTCAGAGGCTCCGTTTTCTCCCGGTTTTGATTTCAGGGCTGCTGCATTCCACGGAGGTTCTGCAGTAGAGGTGCCTGTAGAAAAAAAAAATAAGAGGCTTTACAAAAGAGCTTGGTGAGCGTTTGAGAAGTTTTTATAGCTGTTTAGGATCTGTAGCTGATATTGCAAGGCTGTGTTCCGGGGGAGCTGGGCTCAGGAGGAGCATGCCTGCTAAGACTCGGTGTCTTGTGTGTGGCACCAGGCGGCGTTCCCTCCTAGAGTCCGGGGTTTGCGGAGTTTGCACCCAGGATGGAGCCAGGCTCTGGAAGGGGGACAGGACAGGGGGTCCCAGAGTCAGGGGGATGTCCTCTCTCCGTCTAGGCTTCCCTCGCAACTGGTGGCAGGGCCATCTACGGCAGGTGAGGTTCCACTGCTGCAAGTACAGGGGTCGACGGGAGGGCAGCTTTGGTCCCTTCGGATTTCCTTTTGCTATTACAGCAGGCGTTGTCTATGATTCAGCCCGGTATGACCGCTATTCCACCTGGCGAACGGGTAGTGAAGCATCTGGGCAGTCCGGTGGCGCAGGAGGCTGCTGGTAACCCTGCTAAGAGGCATAAGGTAGCGGGGGCAGAAAAGTCACCGCCTCTGCCCTTGAGGATCTCGAGGTTACAGAGGGGGATCTGGAGGAGGAGTCTGTAGAAGAGTTAGAAGAGGGCGAGCTGACCGAAGCGGAGCAGCAGGCTAGGGTGGTCAGGGTATTTTGACGAGAGGAGTTGCCGGCTCTGATTACCGAATCCCTTAAGGTGCTTAACATGTTAGAGGCAGTTCCGTCGACGGATGAGGCGTTGGAGGATCCGTTGTTGCAAGCGGTACGGACTTCGCAGCGGGTATTTCCTATTCACAGAGTGTTCAGGAATATGATTCAGGAGGAATGGGATGTACCCGAGTTGGCCCTTAAGGGAGCTAGGGCACTTGCCAGACTCTATCCGCTGGCGGATCAGGATAGGGAAATTTTTCAGTCACCTAAGGTAGACGCGGCTGTGTCGGCGGTCACTAAGAAGACGACGATCCCGGTAGAGGGGGCTGCGGCGCTTAAGGATGGTCAGGATAGGAAGTTAGATACATTGTTGAAGCACGTGTTTGACATAAGCGCACTCTCCATGCAGGCCTCGATTGCCGGGGCTTGGGTGGCAAGAGCCTGTCTGCGTTGGTCCCAGTGCCTTCAGGCGGATCAGGCGGCGCAGCAGGTAGATGAGGCGTCTTGCCTGGAATCCGTAACAGCCTATTTGGCGGATATTCATTATGACCTGATCCGGGGGCTGACCAAGAGTATGGCTTCGGTGGTGGTGTGGTAGGCTATGGCCTATGATAGCCTGCATATATGAAAGGCCTGTAAGTTAGGCCCTGATTCCAACCCCCATCTGAGAAAAACCAAAGAAAATCTGTAAAAGCTTGAGAAAGCTGCTTTAAACTGCTTAACAAGAAGTTTTTCATGAATTCATAAATCCTTTATTATTCTCTTGTGTTCTGATGATAGAAATGTTTCAATACTTGCATTCCTAGAGCTAGAAACGACCTTGCAGTAGAATTGTATCAATACCTAGAAACTGTGCCATTGTTAGAACAATCCTAGAGGAGGGAACAGGGTGCTAGGCCCAGAAAGGGTCTCCGATTGGACAGGTGCAGGGGGCGTTGGGACCAATAGAAAGTCTGCATGTATCAAACTGAAAAGAAATGTATAAAATGAATATGTTTCTGTAAGAGCTTTGCTCAGTCCTTTTGAAGCGTGACTGTCTGAGCCTTGTGCACAATAAATTGCCTTGGATCCTGCAGTAGACTCCTGGATTTATTCATTGTTTGCACTTCGCTGCTTCAGTGGCAGCCCAGAGGTATTTATGGTTGCGCAACTGGGCAGCGGATAGTTTGTCTAAGGCGCGGCTTAGTAAGCTGCCTTTTAGCGGTAAGCTGTTTGGTGAAGATTTGGATAAATTGGTTAAGGATTTGGGAGAGTCTAAAGGGGGGCGCTTGCCGGAGGATAAACCTAAGCAGGGCCACCCTAGCCCGGCACCCAAGGGAGCGCAGAGAGTTTCGTAGATTCCGTTCGCCCTGCTTTGGGCAATTTCAGCGTGGCAGGTTTCCTGGGCGAAGCCAGGGGTTTCGAGATTTTTGAGGCGCAGGTAGAGGGTTTGCGCCCAGTGTGGCCTCGAGTTTTAAGATGCCACAATGAGATGAGGGGGGCTCAGGTGGGGTGTGAGGCCGTCGGAGGGCGGCTACGGGATTTTTACCCTTCCTGGGTCCAAATAACGTCAGATCAGTGGGTGTTGGAGGTTATTCGAGAAGGATACGCTCTGGAGCTCCAACGGCCAGTGGGAGACGTGTTTATCCAGTCGCCTTGTATTTATTTTTATTTATTTAGCTGTATTTATATCCCGCTTTTCCCCGGGTCAAAGCGGTCAATTGGGGGATACATTTAACACGAGGGGATATGAGACACATACGCTAATACTTACAGGGAACATGGGCAATGGAGGGTTAAGTGGCTTGTCCAAGACCACAAGGAGTACCTATAGGACTAGAAATCCCAGTCCCTCCGGCCTGAGATTGCTGTCCCCAGGTGGGACTTGAACTCCCGGCCCTCCGGCCTGAAGTACCTTGTCCTAACCACTAGACCACTCCTAGTAGAGCACGAATCAATTGCCGGGCGGTGCTTGAGACTCTTTGCAGGTTGCTGCAGCTGCGGGCGGTGGTGCCGGTGCTGCCGGAGCAGTGCGTTTACGGTCGATGCTCCATTTATTTCGTGGTACCAAAAAAGGAGGGTGTTTTTCGGCCCATTTTAGACTTAAAGAGCGTGAATCGCTGTCTCCGGGTTTCGCACTTCCGTATGGAGACGCTGCGGTCCGTGATTATAGCAGTCCGAGAAGGAGCGTTTCTAACATCGCTGGATCTCACAGAGGCTTACTTGCATATCGCCATTCAGGAAGAGCATCAGCAATTTCTCTGCTTTGCAGTGCCCTTGGGGCATTTCCAGTTCCGGGCATTGCCGTTTGGCCTGGCGACAGCTCTGTGAGTTTTCACCAAGGTGATGGTGGTGGTTGTAGCAGCTCTTCGCAAGGAGGGAGTGCTGGTGCATCCGTATTTGGATGATTGGTTGATTCGGGCGAAGTCAGAGGAAGAGAGCAGGTCGGCTACTTCCCGGGTAGTGCAGGTTTTGCAGAGCCTAGGGTGGGTAGTCAACTTCTCCAAGAGCAGGCTGATCCCGTCGCAATCCCTGGAGTATCTGGGGGCACGGTTCGATACAGCGCAGGGGAAGGTGTTTGTTCCAATGGACCGGTCTCTATATTTTAGGGGGCTGGTAAGGAGTTTTCTGTCCCGCAGAGCTCCCACGGCTTGGCGGTATTTGCAGTTGCTCGGTACAATGGTGGCCACAATAGAGGTAGTGCCATGAGCCAGAGCGCACATGAGACCGCTGCAGAGGGCACTGCTGCGCTGTTGGTCGCACCAGTTGGATGTGCTTTTGTGGAGCTTCTCTGGTGGACGCGGACGGACAACTTGGAGAAGGGGATGCCTCTGGAGGCACCGGTCTGGAGGTTCGTGACGACGGATGCGAGTCTCACGGGCTGGGGAGCGTATTTCGAGGGTCAGTTCACGCATGGGCTGTGGTCTGCGCTAGAAACAAGCTGGTCGATCAACAGGCTGGAGATGAGGGCGGTCTATTTGGCCCTATTGCAGTTCCAGTTGGCTCTGGGTTGGTCAGTGGTTCGGGTGCTCTCCGACAATGTGACTACGGTGGCCTACATAAATCGGCAGGGTGGCACGGGAAGTGCTGCGTTAGAAGCAGAAGCCAGTCAGCTGTTGACTTGGGCCGAAAGGAACTTGCTGGCCATCTCGGCTCAACATGTCGCGGGAGTAGACTATGTCGAGGTGGATTTTTTGAGTCGGCGCAAGGTCGATCCAGGAGAGTGGTCGCTTCACCCGGACGTTTTTGCCCTGATAGCGGAGCGCTGGGGGAGGCCGATAATGGATCTGATGGAGACCTTCGAGTCGGCAAAGGCAGTGCGGTTTTTCAGCAGGCGTCGGGAACGAATGTCAGAGGGTCTCGATGCGTTGGCGCAGGGCTGGCCAGTCGAAGGTCTCGTCTGTGTTTCCACCTTGGGCGCTCATCGGGCGTGTGGTGCAGCGCATAGAGCGTCACCGGGGCCGAGTGGTTCTGGTAGCGCCGGATTGGCCGAGAAGACCTTGGTATGCGGATCTGGTTCGGTTGGTGATAGACAGGCCGTTGCGGCTTCCTCTGAGGGAGGATTTGTTACTTCAGGGGCCACTTCGCATGCTGCAGGTGGATCGATTCTCGCTTACGGCCTGGCTCTTGAAAGGGCAAGGATGACAACCAAAGGGTATTCGGTGGCAGTCATCTCGACGTTGCTGAAAGCGAGGCGAAGGTCTACTTCCTTAGCTTATGTGCGAGTCTGGTGCATTTTTGAGGCCTGGTGTGTGGACAGGCGAGAGGCCCTCGTCTATTGCTCAGGTCCTAGCGTTCTTGCAGGACGGGTTCGAGAAGGGGCTAGAGGCCAGTTCTTTGAGAGTGCAGTTGGCAGCGATATCGTGTTATCGAGGAAAAGTCCAAGGACAGGCGTTGGGGGAGCATGCGGATGTGAAACGTTTTTTTGTGGGCTGTATCGCAGTTGTGGCCTCTGCGTCGGTGCTCGGTGCCACCGTGGGACCTGAATCTAGTGTTGGAAGCGTTGGTCAGGCCCCCTTTTGAACCATTGAGAAAGGTGTCTTTGAAGGATTTAATGTTAAAGACAATCTTCTTTGTGGCCATTTGCTCTGCGTGTAGGATTTCGGAGTTGCAGGCTTTATCTTGTAGGAAGCCGTTTTTATCTTTTTCGGATCAAAAGGTGGTGCTATGGCCGGTTTCCGCTTTTTTGCCTAAGGTGGTGTCAGTGTTTCAAGTTAACCAGGCAGTCTCGTTGCCAGTGTTTTCTGCAGTGCAGAAGGAAGCCATGGGAGGTCGGTTGGGGCGTCTGGATGTTCGGAGGTATCTGAGGCGGTACCTCCGACAGACACAATCTTTTCGCAAGTCCAATTGCTTATTTGTGGTGTTCGGTGGGCCGCGAAAAGGGGAAGCGGCGTCTAAGGCCTCCATTTCTAGATGGTTGAAGGAGGCCATTGCAGCGGCATACATCTTGAAAGGTAAAGTGGTGCAAGCAGGTCTCAGAGCCCATTCGACTAGAGCGCAAGCGGCCTCCTGGGCAGAGTTTGCCTTGGTGTCGGCGGCTGAGATTTGCAGGGCAGCGACCTGGTCGTCCTTGCATTCGTTTGTTAAGCATTACAGGTTGGGTGTGCAGGCGGCTAGCGATGTGCGGTTTGGGTCGGTGGTACTTCAGGCTGCTCTAGCAGGGCCCTCCCGTTGATCTTTGCTGCTCTTTTACATCCTCTCAGGTTCCGGGATTGGACTAGAGGGACGCAAAGGAAGGTGAAATTAGACATCTCCAGGAAGAAGCAGGAATGAGTCTTCACATATGGGTATCGTCGGTACCGACAGAGCCTGCGCGGGAACGCTCCCCAGCGTCCAATCAGAACGCTTTTGGGAGCATCTCACCACGCCTGCGTGCTGCCTTCCCGCTTTTCCCAACTGCCTCTCCTCAGTTTTCCGCGGAGCCGGCAGGATGTATTCCTGTCACCACAGAAAATTCTTCTTTTTATTTTTTACTTTTTTGTGGTCGCGTCTGCCTTCCCTCGACGCTACCGGTACCACCGGTACTTTTCTTTCTTTTTTCCTGAAGAATTTCTTCTTTCCTTAGAAATTTTTTCCTGTTTAGTGCCTGACGGTTTCTAGGCCACTAGGCCTCTACCCTTCTGTTATGGAAAAGCCAGCCACTATCCTTAACAAATGCTCAAAGTGTGGCGGTACAGATATTTTTTCAGACACTCATACTTGGTGTCTAAAATGTTTAGATCCTGACCATTGTCCTCTGGACTGTCTCTCCTGCTGGAGCTCAAACAGAAGAAGTCTTCAGAATCGAGCAGAACTCGATACCCGGTTCACATCCCCTTTGATGTTATCAGCTAAATTCTCCAGGACCAAGCAGGAAGTCAATCCTCACATATGGGTGACGTCGGCGCCGACGGAGCCCTCGCGGAGCAATTTTCCCCAGCTTTCAAAGAAAGCCTTTGGGAATTGCAGCGCGCATGCGCGGTCCCCTTCCCGCCCAAGGGTGCCATCTTTGCCAGTCTTCTTTTTTCCGCGGAGCCCTACAGACGTGCCCGTCTTGTCCCCGCTGAAAAGTTGATTTTTTCGTGATTTTCATCTTTTTTCTCGGTCGGTTCGACGCCGGTCCTTTTCCTGCCCGGACTCGCGACGCCGTTGCGAGTCCTTCTGTTATTTTTCGGTTTTTCTGATTTTCTGTCAGTTTCGTTTTCGGTTTTTCGCTGGCAGCCCGGTCCTTTGACCTTGCAGGGGCCCTTTTTCCCCCGATGGCTGCCAGTGGTTTCAAACGGTGTGTTCAGTGTGACAGAAATATGTCACTCACTGACACACATGATAATTGCCTCCGCTGCCTCGGCCCGGATCACGAAGAACTGATCTGTGGGCCCTGCAGCAAGATGTCCTCCAAAGCGTTAAGGAGTCGGCGGCATCAGCGGGAACGAATCTTCGCTGATCCTGCCCGTACCCGGACCTCGTCGGAGGCCTCGGCGTCCAGAGGTTCCAGCTCTGACCATCGCCGGAGTTCCTCCGACAGGGGTTCTCCCTCCGGGGACCGTCATCGGAAGGTAAAACCCGCGAGGGCGGCGTCGGTGGACACTCCTGGTTCCGCGAGGGCCAGGTCGCATAGCCCCGATAGCCGTCCCGGGTCTTTGGAGAAGGAGCATCTGCCGAAGCGACCTCGTCTGGAGTCGGAGTTGCCTGCTCGGGTAAGTCCTGTAGTCCTCCTGGACTCGCCTCCAAGGGGTCCGACGTCGGGCCCGACGCCATCGGGGCCCGAGTCGGGGGCTGCTGGGTCACCTGAGGTCGGACTCAGGTTGACGGCCTTGGAGAGCAGACTCTCTGCCTTCATGGACCAGCAGCGGGCACTGATCGCTAGCCTCGCTGGCGCCTCTGCCCCGACCGCCGGGACGTCGACGTCCAAGTCGACCCCGGAGACCGAGCCGATCCTCGAGTCCATGCGGGCTCGAGTCGATCCTCGGTCGAGGTCACCCTCGGCCTCCCGTTCGGGACCGAGGTCGTCGATGCCGACTCCCTCGGCGTCGGGGCGGCCGACGCCTCCGCCCGCCCGGGCCGACCCCACCGATTCCTCCTCGGAGTCGGCCTGGGAGTCTGAAGAGGAAGAGTCACCTGATTCATTTCGGACTCGGTGTGTCCCCTCGGAGTCGCCCGAGTCCGAACCTCGGAAACAGTCCCCTCCGGAGGACGCCCGGTTCTCGGACTTCGTCAGGGATATGGCCAAGGCTTTGGCCTTCCCTGCGGATCCCGAGGAGGAGCCCCGAGCCGAAGAGCTCGATGCCCTCCAGTACGACTCTCCCGCCAGGGAGGTGGAACGACTACTCTTCCGCATGTGGGAGAGTCCGGCATCGTCGCCGGTATTGAGCAAGTGGGTCGATTCCATTTATCGGGTCCGCAAGAGCCCTGGCTTTCAAAAAGCACAGCTACCGCACCATTCCATGGTGGTGGAATCGGCCATGCATAGGCTTAAGAGCCAAAAGATGCACTCCTCGGTGCCTCCTGGCAGGGAGGCCCGCAACCTGGATGGCCTAGGTAAAAAGTGTTTCCAGGGCTCTATGCTTGCTTGTCGTGTCCAGACCTATCAGCTCTACATGGGCATGTATCTCAGAGACCTGACTAAAGAGGTAGCCGGATTCTCCGCTGGGCTGTCCGAGGAACCTTTGCGGAGGTTCCTAGCCTTGACAAATGGTATTCGGGAATGCTCCAAATTCATATCTCGAGCAGCCTATGATGGCTTTGAAGCATCGGCCTGGGTGGCCGCAGCCGGCATCGGTGCCCGCCGACAGGCTTGGCTTCAATCGTCTGACCTGGAACCCTGGGTGCAGGACAAGTTGGTCGATGTCCCCTGCCGAGGTGAGAACCTCTTTGGCAAGCCCATGGCTGAAAAGGCTGCACAAATCGAGACGGAGACTCTCACCAGAACTAGGCTTTCTAGGAAGACCTCCGCCCCTTCCCAGAAGAAGAAGGACTCGGGAAAGAAGTCCTTTTACCCGAGAAAGGCGGCTGCCTATAAACACTACCCTCAATATCAGGCCTCCGCAGCTCCCCAACAGGGTCAGCAGGCCAAGGGACGGGGTAACGGGTCCCGTAGGCAGCAAGCCCCCAAGCCTGCACCACCGGCCCCTGCTCAGCAGGGTGGGGTTTTTTGACTTCATCAGCATAGCCTCTCCCCCTCAGCAGGTTCCTCCCAGCACAGGAGGCCGGCTGGTTCACTTTGCCCACAGGTGGTCCAACGTCACCTCAGATGCCTGGGTGCTTCAGGTGGTGAGAGAAGGCTATCTTCTCCACTTCCACCAGGTCCTTCCCTCCTATTTCCCGGGAGAGCCTCCACGACTCCCTCTGCACAGGGACCTACTCCTTCAGGAGTTAGCAAGTCTTCTTCAGGAACAGGCTGTGGAACCGGTGCCCCACCACCTGAGGGGTCAGGGCTTCTATTCCAGGTATTTCCTAATACCAAAAAGAACAGGAGGCCTCAGACCCATCCTGGACTTGCGCAACCTCAACAAGTTCCTCGTCAGGGAGAAATTCAAGATGCTTACCCTTGGAATTCTTCTGCCCTACCTCCAGCAGGGAGATTGGCTATGCTCCTTGGATCTAAAGGATGCCTACACGCACATCCTCATCCACCCAAGCCACCGCCAATACCTAAGGATTGTGGTGGCGGGAAATCATTACCAGTACAGAGTACTGCCCTTTGGCCTATCCTCCGCACCACGAGTCTTCACAAAATGTCTCGCGGTGGTGGCGGCTTATCTCCGGCTTCACGGCCTCTGTCTTTCCGTACCTAGACGACTGGCTCATCAGAGCATCGTCCTCTCCAGAAGTCACAAAAGCCACACACCGCACTGTGACTCTTCTGCAGTACTTGGGCTTTGTCATAAACTTCGCAAAGTCCACTTTGCTCCCCTCGCAAGATCTCGAGTTCATCGGCGCAAGATTGCACACTCTTCAGGCACGAGCTTTCCTGCCTCTCGACAGGGCTCAACGGCTCATGGACCTAGCCGGCCGCTTTCGCAGCCAGTCCCTGGTCTCCGCCAGGCGCTTCCTGAGACTACTCGGCCATATGGCTTCCACCGTCCACGTGACCCCCAATGCCCGCCTGAATATGCGGCCGGCTCAGTGGTGCCTTCGCCAGCAGTGGCAACAGGCCACGGGCGGCCTAGCCGACTTAGTGCGCATCTCCGGCCCACTGGCCTCTTCTCTACAGTGGTGGCTTCATCGGCCGAACCTGGTGCTCGGAATGCCTTTTCAGTCTCCTCCGCCGGCTCAAGTGCTGACGACCGATGCTTCTCTCCTGGGATGGGGAGCGCATTGCCAAGGGGCATGTACTCAAGGTCTCTGGACCACGTGGGAGTCTGCGCAGCAGATCAACTTCCTGGAGCTCAGAGCAATCCGTCTGGCTCTCAAGGCTTTCTCCCACCTGACTTCTCACCAGTCCGTCCTTGTCCAGACGGACAATCAAGTTGCCATGTTCTACGTGAACAAACAGGGAGGCACGGGCTCCCTCCTTCTCTGTCGAGAAGCACAGAGGCTCTGCTCTTGGGCCGTCAGCCACGGCATTCGTCTCAAGGCGGTTTATCTCCCAGGCCAAGAAAATTGCCTGGCGGACAAACTCAGCAGAATCCTCCAGCCACACGAGTGGCGCCTGGATCCCTTGATGGTTCAGAAACTTTTTCTGAAGTGGGGCCTCCCCACGATGGATCTCTTTGCCAGTCCTCTCAACCGGCAACTTCCTCGCTTCTGCTCTCGGCAGCCGCATCCCCTTCGAGTAGCGGCGGATGCTTTTCTGCTCTCATGGTCGGAAAGCCTTCTCTATGCCTTTCCTCCAATACCGCTAGTCTCCCGAACGCTTTTCAAGGTTCTCCGAGACAAAGCTTCCATGATCCTGATAGCTCCTCGCTGGCCCAGACAACCGTGGTTTCCACTCCTGCTGCAGCTAGCGGTGGAGGATCCGTTCCCTCTGGGGTTTCAACCAGATCTCCTAACACAGGATCAGGGGTCCCTGCTACACCCCAACCTCAGATCTCTACATCTGATGGCCTGGCTGCTGAAAGGGTAGTCCTCGCTCCCCTTCTATTGCCGGCAGAGGTGGAAGAGGTCGTCCTAGCTTCCCGGCGACCTTCTACCCGCAAATGCTACGCCCTTAAATGGCGTCGCTTTTCCACTTGGTGTGCCCAGCAGTCTCAGGATCCCTTCTCCTGCTCGGTGTCGGTGATCTTGCAGTACTTGCTCTACCTCTCTAATCTGGGACTTAAGTCCAACTCCGTCAAAGTTCACCTCAGTGCTCTCTCAGCACATCATGTGCCGGTGAACGGCAGACCTCTTTCCAGCGACCCTCTCGTGGCGAGGTTTCTCCGAGGTCTCCTTCTACTTAAACCACCTCTGCGCCCGCCAGCACCTGACTGGGATCTGAATGTGGTTTTACAGCGGATCACCTGTCCGCCTTTTGAACCTATGGCTACCTGTGCTCTACGTTTTCTTTCTTGGAAAACCTTATTCCTGATAGCCCTCACTTCCGCTAGACGCGTAAGTGAATTGCAGGCCCTCGTGTCTGATCCCCCTTACACTCGGATCTACAAAAATCGGGTAGTCCTACGGACTCACCCGAAATTTCTTCCAAAAGTGGTCTCCCCTTTTCACATCAATCAGGAGGTGGTACTTCCGACCTTCTTTCCCAGGCCACACTCCAGCCGAGCTGAAATGGTCCTGCATACCCTGGACTGTAGAAGGGCATTGAACTTCTACCTTGACCGTACGCGGGAGCACCGTAAAGCTGCTCAGCTTTTTGTATCTTTTGACCCCAATAAATTGGGGCTCTCGGTCTCCAAGCGTACTCTGTCCATCTGAGTTGCTGACTGTATCGCTTGGGCTTATGGGGCAGCCGGACTCTCCTTAGAAAGTCGAGTCACGGCTCATTGTGTTCGGGCGAAGGCTACGTCAGTGGCTTACCTCCGCTCTGTTCCATTGGCAGACATCTGCCGGGCCGCTACTTGGTCTTCGAGCCAGACGTTTGCGGTCCATTACTGCCTCGAGAGGGAGTCCCGCAGGGACAGTGCTTTCGGACAGGCAGTCCTCCGAAATCTCTTCGAGGTTTGAGCAACTCCTACCCTCCATCCCGGATGGGGGCTACCGGTGGGTCATAATTCAGCGAAGATTCCTTCCTTCTGTACTGCTGAGCTAGAGGGAGCTCATTTTTGTGCTTAGGGTCTCCGGTAGCCTTAAGCTTGGGAGTCCCATATGTGAGGACTGACTTCCTGCTTGGTCCTGGAGAAAGCGTAGTTACTCACCTGTAACAGGTGTTCTCCAGGAGCAGCAGGAATCAGTCCTCACAACCCTCCCTCCTCCCCTGGGAGTTGCAATTATCTGCTTTAGTTTTTTTGCAAATTTTTATGCTGTCTTTTAGCTATGTCATCTGACTGGCTAAGATGGCACCCTTGGGCGGGAAGGGGACCGCGCATGCGCGCTGCAATTCCCAAAGGCTTTCTTTGAAAGCTGGGGAAAATTGCTCCGCGAGGGCTCCGTCGGCGCCGACGTCACCCATATGTGAGGACTGATTCCTGCTGCTCCTGGAGAACACCTGTTACAGGTGAGTAACTACGCTATATCTTCTTCTTCACAGAATCAGGTAACCGAACAGTCTGTAAAGACTAGCCAGTCCTTGAGTGGTAGATCTCCTTTCCAGTATCGAGATGGCTTCGGCCTTGCCCTCGAGGACATCTTGGCAACAAAGCCCCGGCGGGAGTCTTCGGGCTCCAAAGCATTAATGGGGCTCCGGTTTGTTCCCGAGGTTCTCACCTCAATGAACATACACGGGCCATGCTCGGTGGTTGTGGTCGCTTCGGGCGGTACCGACACCTCGGCATCGGCTATGGTGATGGACGAAACACTCCTCACCGATGAACGTAGTCTAGCACTCTCGGCTACTTCGGTACCGTTAGAGTTGCTGCAGACCGTTCCTCGAGTATCGGTATCGCTTTCGGTACCGGTGCTGACGTCGGTACCGTCCATGCTTACTTCGACAGAATCGCTTCCCTCGATGCCGAGCCTGGAATCGATCTCTAGCATGGAAGATTCAGTACCGACTCATCTCGGTACCGACCTCGGGCGGTACCAAAGACATCGCTTTAAAGAAAATCCGATGTTTCATCCCTTTCAGTCTTCCGATCCCGATGACTGGGATGAATCCATCGGTACCAAGGCTGATTTTTCCACAAGTCTAGCCTTTACACCTCATTTCAGAGTCCTCTTCGGGGGAAGTTTCTTTTCAAGCTTTTCTGCTTGATATGGCAAAGCTACTTGCCATTTCTATACCTGGTAGAGAATCCTTACCAGGGAATTCAGAGACACTGCATTTTCCCTGGATTCCAAATTTTATTTATTATTTTATTTATTACAGGCTCTTATATACCGCTCTATTCAGAATCAGCGCGGTTCACAATGTAACAACATACCATAACAACAAACTGTTAGGTTTTACAGAGAACAAGGTCAGAGAACTTGGATAAAACATGAGGTGATCATGCTTCCAGTGCATCAGATCTTACTAGATCTACTGTTAAAAATGTGGGAAACTCCTTTAACGGTATCCCCACATTCCAAGACACTTGACCCTATGTACAAGGTGCCACCTTCTCCAGGTTTTCAAAATACTCAACTTCCTCATCATTCTATTGTTGTAGAATCAGCAATGAGGTGTATTAAGAGTGCAAAGAAGCACTCTTCTTATCCGCCAGGTCGTGAGTCTAGGACTTTAGATGCCTTTGGATGTCGATGCTTCCAGGCATCCATGCTTTCAGCAAAAATTACCTCATATATTTTCTATATGGGATTATCTCTTGAAGAAGTCACAAAGAACTTAAAGTTTTTGAACCCTTTTCTTCCAGAGCATAAAAGAGCAGACTATTCCTTATTAGTCAATCATGCTCAAAATATCTCTAAATTTCTTAATTGTGCTTCCCTGGACTGTTTTGAGTCTATTTGCAGAACTTCTGCTATAGCCATAGGAGCACAACGCTTAGCCTGGCTCCAAGTTTAACTTGGATAGATGGGTTCAGGAAAGGCTGGGAAATACTCCATGTACTGGTGAAAATCTCTTCAACAAGGAGGCTTTATTTCAAGCTAATCAGTTGAGCACTGATGCTCTTTCTTTCGGAGGATTGTCCAAACTCTCCTCTATCCCAGCTAATAAAAAATCTCATAAAAAGCTTTATTCCCCCAAGGGGAAAAAGTTATCTCCAGGAACAAGCAGGAATGAGTCCTCACATATGGGTACGTCGGAACCGACGGAGCCTGCGCGGGAAAGCTCCCCAGCTTCCCAGAAGGAAAGCTTTTGGGGCTTCCCACAGCGCATGCATGCTGCCTTCCCGCCTTCCTGACCAACTCTCCTCAGTTCTTCTTTTTCCGCGGAGCCAGCAGGTCGTGTTCCTGTCACCGCTGAAGAATTTATTATTTTAAATTGTTTCTTTGACCGCGTGTCTGCCTTCCCCGATTCCGAACCGGTACCGCTGGTCTTTATTTCTTTATTTCTTTAAAAAAAAAACAACAACTTATTTTTCCCACTTGGTGTATTTGTTTTTTTGTGAGGCCTACAGGCCTTTACAAATTCTCCCTCATGGAGAAACCAGCCTCTGGTTTTAAAAAATGCACCAAGTGTACTGGTACTATTTCAGTCACAGATACCCATGAATGGTGTCTTAAATGTTTGGGCCCTGACCATTCTATTCCGGATTGTCCATCCTGCTCTCTGATGTCCAAACGTGGCTTACAGAACAGAGCAGCCAAATTTCACATGCTGTTTTCTACAGATAATCCAGCATCAACATCCTCAAGGTCTTCCTCTCCGGATGGATCTCAGGTTATCAAACATTCTGCAGGCAGGTCTTCAAAGGGCAAATCTCCCTCTAAGCAGCGAGAGGCCCTTGGGTTCGACCCTGAAGACCCTGCCCCAGCTAAACAACCCCGGCGGGAAGCTCCGGCTTCCAAAGCTGCTCCTATGGGGTTACAGGTTGACATCGATGGCACGGCCTCGACCGATCACCTGTTAGACTGCTCTGGGGTACCGGCCCAGACCGGTACCGACATCCAGGCAGTCGTAGCGTCTATGGGTACTACTGTACAATCCATGCAGCAAGCCATATTCGCTTTTATTAATGCTGCAAAGACCTCGGTACCGCAACCGTTGGTTCCGACCCCGGTTCCGGTACCACAACTGATACCGGTACCCAGAGCATCTATTTCCAATAGAATGCCGGTTCCGGTCCCCGGTACTGGGGATTTTTTTCGATACCGACCCGGTTCCCGGTACGCCCGATGTCGATACCGGTCGGTATGCGTATCGGTCTATGGAAGCAAATAGGCGATACTTTGAGTCTTCTGAGGATGCTGATACCTCAGATGATTCTGATGAAGCATCCCTTATACTTCCTGAGGAGCCCTGTTCCCCAAAGAGGAGAATGTCTCCTCCAGAGGACTTGTCCTTTCAAGACTTCATTCTTGAAGTAGCCAAGGGACTCTCTATTTCAGTATCCTCTGAAAAAGAACCTAGAGCACAAAAATTAGACATTTTAGGATACTCTAAGGTTCCCAAAGAGGCAGTCACCTTGCCCATTCATGACATCCTTCAGGAACACATGATGGACTTATGGGAGGCTCCTCTTACCGTATCTCCTTATTCTCATCGGTTGGACACCATGTATCGGGTCCCTCCTTCTCCTGGATTTCAAAAAAACTCAGCTTCCTCACCATTCCATCGTGGTGAAGTCTGCTATGAAGAAGATAAAGAGTACCAAAAGGCACTCTTCTACCCCTCCAGGAAGAGAATGTAGGACTTTGGATGCTTTTGGCAGGAAAATCTTCCAAGCTAGTATGCTTATTGCCAGAATCAACTCATACAGCCTCTATATGGGCATGTTTCTTAAAGAGCTTACTCTCAAAATACGACAATTCCTCCCCTTTATCCCAGAGGATAGGAAGGAGGAATTCCTGCTTCTCTTGAAGCATACACAAGATGTGTCAAAGTTCTCTAATAGAGCTGCCTTTGACTCCTTTGAGGGTGCTAGCAGAACATCAGGCATAGCCATTGCTGCTCGCAGAATTGCTTGGCTCCTGGCCTCTGATCTAGAATCCTGGGTACAAGATGGCCTAGGCAATCTGCCCTG
The DNA here is from genome assembly GCA_033557465.1 of Ichthyophis bannanicus. Lineage (NCBI taxonomy): Eukaryota > Metazoa > Chordata > Amphibia > Gymnophiona > Ichthyophiidae > Ichthyophis > Ichthyophis bannanicus. Next base: position 27,131,677 of record CM066043.1, on the reverse strand, counting down.
TACAGGTGAAAATCTGTTTGGCAAGGAGTGGCAAGTCAAAGCCACTCAAATGGATGCAGAGAATGCTGCTCTAGATAGACTTTCCAAGTCTACTTCTACCTCTGCCAAGAAAAAGTCTTTTAAGAAACCCTTCTACAAAAAGACCAGATTTTCTACCAATGCTGGCCAACCATCTTCTCAGGTTCGCTTTGCTCCTAAACGTCAGCAATCTAAACAGGCCAGAGCAAAGCCTGCAGGGGCTGCTACACTTCAACAGTCCCAACCCCCTCAGGGTTTTTGACTTACTTCTAGAGAACATTCCCTTTCTGGCTCTGCAGCAACCAGAGCCTCTCACCATCCCAGGAAGGTTAACTCATTTTGCTCCCAGATGGGTGCAAATAACATTAGAGCAGTGGACCCTCTCTATCATCAGAGAGGGCTACAAACTGCACTTCTCCAGCCTTCCTCCCCATACCATGGTGAATCATCTCAATTCTCCCACATCTCTCCTACACCATTTGAGTCAGGAGATCACCACCCTTCTCGCCCAAAGGGCAATAGAAGAAGTTCCTCTTCTTCAGCAGGGGTCAGGGTTTTACTCCCCTTATTTTCTCATTCCAAAGAAAACAGGGGGGTACAGACCCATTTTAGATCTCAGAGAATTGAACAAATTCCTCTACAAGGAGAAATTCAAAATGCTTTCTCTAGGGAACTCTCCTTCCATACCTGCAAGGTCAAGATTGGCTTTGTTCTCTAGATCTCAAGGATGCGTACACACATATACTCATCCATCCCTCCCACAGAAAATTCCTACGGTTTCTGTTCCAGGGAAAATCTTACCAATACAGAGTCCTTCCCTTCGGTCTAGCCTCTGCTCCCAGAGTGTTCACCAAATGCATGGCAATAGTGGCTGCATTCCTACGCACTCTGGGAATATTTGTCTTCCCCTACCTGGACGATTGGCTCATCCGAGCTCCATCTCAGTCCGCAGCCCAGGCTTCCCTGGACCGTACCAGACAAATTCTGCAGTATCTGGGACTTGTGATCAACCTCCCAAAGTCTCAGCTCACCCCTACTCAGTCCCTGGAATTCATAGGAGCCTGCTTAGATACCACCACTGCAAGGGCCTACCTTCCTCAGGCCCGTTGCCAGCGTCTAGTGCACCTTGCCTCCCAGGCTCAGTCCAGAAGCCACCTGACAGCCAGGGAGATGCTACAGCTGCTAGGTCACATGGCCTCCACGGTGCATGTGGTGCCTTATGCTCGCCTACATATGAGAGCAGCTCAATGGACTTGGTCCACCCAGTGGACTCAAGCATCAGGAGCTCTCTCGGACCAAATAGCAACCTCCAAGCGTCTCTTTTGGTCTCTCCAATGGTGGATATCCACTCAAAATCTGTTGTTTGGGCCCCTTCCAACCACTGTTGCCCCAATCAACCCTCACAACAGATGCCTCCCAAACAGGTTGGGGAGCTCATCTTCAAGAACTCTCCACTCAGGGCATTTGGTCTCCACAGGAGGCCACCCTTCATATCAATCTGTTGGAACTCCGAGCAATTTTCCTTGCTCTCAAGGTTTTTCATACCCTCCTCCACAACATGACAGTCCTTGTTCACACGGACATTCAAGTAGCCATGTTTTACATAAACAAGCAAGGAGGGACTGGCTCTCTGTCGCTTTGCAACGAAGCTCTAAAACTGTGGGCCTTTGCCAGAGAGCATCAAATCCATCTTCTGGCAGTATACCTTCCAGGAGTTCAAAACTCTTGGGCAGACAGACTCAGTCGAGTCCTGCTCCCACACGAATGGACCCTGCACAAGAATCAGGTATTCCGAATCTTCCAGGAATGGGGGACCCCGGACATAGACCTCTTTGCAAGTCCGTGGAATGCCAAACTTCCCCACTTCTGTTCCAGAATTCCGTGTCAGGAAGCTCTGGCCAGGGATGCCTTCCTCCTTCATTGGGGTCAGGGCCTCCTATATGCCTTTCCACCCATTCCTTTGATTCCCAAGACTCTGTTCAAACTCCAGAGGGATCAAGGATCTATGATCCTCATTGCTCCACGCTGGCCACGCCAAGCGTGGCACCCTCTACTTCTGCAGCTCTCCCAAGCCCCCTCCCTGGACTTGGGAGCTGCTCCAGACCTTCTGTCTCAAGAGGAGGGAACTTTGTGGCACCCAAACCCCAAGTCCCTTCACCTCAGAGCTTGGTTACTGAAGGCCTAGACCTTCAAGACTTAGAGGTCTCTCAGCAAGTGAAGGATATCCTCCATGCTTCCAGAAAACCTTCCACTAGGCATTCATATGCTTTTAAATGGAAAAGATTTTCCATTTGGTGTGCTCAAAGGAGTCTTGACCCTCTCACACTACCTCTGAATTCTCTGTTAGAATATCTCCTGCATCTTTCCAATGCAGGCCTCAAGACGAATTCAGTACGAGTCCATTTGAGTGCTATTGCAGCATCACTCAAGCCTATCAATGGACAACCTATTTCCTCTCATCCGCTTATTGCTAGATTCATGAGAGGCCTAACCTTAACTAAGCCTCCCATTAGACCTCCTCCGGTGGCTTGGGACTTAAACTTGGTTCTTGGTCAGCTTATGAAGCCACCCTTTGAACCCTTAGCCTCAACCTCCTTGAAATTTCTTTCCTGGAAGGTTGTTTTCTTTATTGCAGTCACTTCAGCTCGCCGCATTAGTGAACTGCAGGCCTTAGTGGCTAATCCACCTTATACAAGGTTCCATCATGATAAGGTAGTCCTTAGGACGAATCCACACTTTATGCCTAAAGTGGTTTCACCTTTTCATCTTAATCAAGAGGTGTATTTACCTATCTTTTTTCCAGCTCCTCATGCATCCAATGCAGAGAGGGCCCTTCATACTCTGGATTGTAAAAGAGCGCTCGCCTTTTACCTCCACAGGACACAGCAACATAGGAAGTCTTCCCAACTTTTTGTTGCTTTTGATCCTTCCCATTGGTGACTTCCAGTCACCAAGAGAACCCTGTCCAATTGGATTGCTCAGTGTATCTCCTTTGCTTACCAGAGTAAGAACCTCACTCTGGAGGGCCATGTCATGGCTCACAATGTAAGGGCCATGGCCACCTCTATGGCTCATCTTCATTCTGTATCCATAGATCAAATATGTCGAGCAGCCACCTGGGCCTCGGTTCATACCTTTACAGCCCATTACTGCTTGGACAAGGACTCCCGCCGGGATGCCTTATTTGGTCAGGCTGTCCTCAAACACCTGTTCCATACTGTCACCCGGTTGCCGGTGACACAAAGATTATACGCCACTAGGTAGCGCTGTTAAAGAACAAAGAGTCCAAGTGTAGGGTAATAAAGGCTTTTATTCCCCGTTTAAAGCAAGGTTCAACTAAGAGATATTTTTAGATAACAGAAACAGTCCTTTGTTTCAAAAGGTACCAATATTCACTGGCTAGTTAACTGTTACTTCACAGTTTAAAGCAGGTTTTCTTCAAAGTAATATTCAGTATAATAAACATCAACTTATACTTCATTTATTCTTTTGTGGAGCATACACACTTTGGAGCATAGGCAGTGCACCAATCACATTCCATTTCCTCAGGCAAAGGTGAGGGAATAGTGCTGGGAGAATCCACTTCCATCAAATCCTCTCCCCTATACTGATTCAAAGGGCTTCCACTGTCCGTCTATTTCAGCATGGTAATCTCCAGCTTGGGAGTTTGGCTTCACATAACCAGGGACTCTTAAGGCTGGCGGTAGTTTAGTGAACCAGTCTGCACTCTTGTTTCCCTTAGGAGGAATCCTTCTTTTAGCATAGCTTTTAGCAGTACAATCATTACAGTTAATGTTCAATGCCTCATACCTGGGCTCACTGAGTAAAAACTTCCGTTGCTTATAAAAATGCTTTTCCCTCTGAATAGGTGAAACTGGGCAATGATCCTCTAGAGATAAGCCTCTGTCAGAACCTCCCTCTCTGGTTCTTAGCTTTCTTCTCTCTAGGTTACAAACAGGCAGAGTATAGGAACTAGGTGTGGCAGAGCCTCTCACCTTGGAGCAACTTCCACCAAACTCCCCTTGCACAACAGGTCCAGTTTGGGCTTTCTGACTTCCCACCTTGTGAGGTCTGTTTCTCCTCCAGCTTTCAGCTTGGCTTCTTCCACAGCAATCAGGCTTATGTCCTTGATAGCCTCCAGGCTTCTCTGCTGTTTCTCCTTCTAGTCCAGCTCCAGTTCCTTCTTCCTCTTTCTCCTCCTTCCTCAGCTCCTGCTGTGTCCACTGCTTCCTCTGCTTAAGCCACTGCTGCTTATGCCACTCATTATTCCACTCCTCTCCAGAAGCATTCTGCTCTGGCTTATAAAGTGAACCGTTACTGCTGACTTCCTGGTTCCCTTTCAGCTGCAGGTCATCAGTGAGCTTAGGTTCATTAAGACCAGTATGTCTGTTCCTGCTCCCTCTAGCTGTGCCTGGAGGTAACTGCACATCTAGTTCTTCTAAAACAGGATTTCTTTTCTTAAAACCAACTTTATTAGTGCCCGCATCATGACAATACTTAAGCAACTCCTGCCCACCTTCCCTCAATGGATGCCTGAGATCCATACGAAGATAGGGAACCCTTGGAGGGGGATCTCCCAGGCATCTTAGCTAGGGAGTCCCCATATGTGAGGACTCATTCCTGCTTGTTCCTGGAGATAGCACAGTTACTTACCTGTAACAGGTGATCTCTGGGAACAGCAGGAATTAGTCCTCACAACCCACCCACCTCCCCTAGGAGTTGTATCTTTCTCTTCCTTTCCTCTCTCTATTGTCTCAGCTTTAAACTCGAACTGAGGAGAGTTGGTCAGGAAGGCGGGAAGGCAGCGCGCATGCGCTGTGGGAAGCCCCAAAAGCTTTCCTTCTGGGAAGCTGGGAAGCTTTCCCGCGCAGGCTCCGTCGGTTCCGACGTACCCATATGTGAGGACTAATTCCTGCGTTTCCCAGAGATCACCTGTTACAGGTAAGTAACTGTGCTTTATCCATCTTCTACCCATTCTACAGATGTTTCCAAAGATGGGCAACACCACAACAGACTAAGAAAATCAAAACCTCAACAGGCTCAGCAAACCCAGCAATCGCAGGGTTTCTGATATTTTATTCACTTTTTCTGTGTGAGGTTTAGAATTTGAACCTCCTTCTTTTCAACAGAAGCATCTAAAGGTCATCTCATCCATGCTGAGATATCCGTCATACATTGACTCAATCCTCGGCTCTGGGTATAAATCTCTTGCTACAAGAGAAATCTATCCTTCTAGCTAAAAGCTATTAGGGACTATCATACCCCAGAGATAACAGGTTTCTCTTTTTAAAACAAAAAAGAGAACTAACAACAGGGTGAACTATAACTTTCACCTTGTCAGTTTTCCTGTACGAGGATATCTCATACTTTTAATTGCAAGGGCACCCTATCCTTTCAAAGACTTACTAAATTGTAAGTTTTTTTCAACTCTGTATTAATTTCTATCCCTCTTAGTCCAGACATTTAGTCTCTAAGAGTACTACTAATCAACTGGAGGGCTTATCCTCTATGCCATAGGTTTTTCTTCAGAACCTACTCCAGTAACTAGTTTTCATACAGAGTTTTCTCCCCTTTTTTTTTGCAGTTTATCTCCTTCTCACATATCTTTTTAAGGCAGCTGTTCGCACATAAATTGGGTATTACTACTCCAAATTGTCTGTCGGTCCTCTCCAACTCATGGGATCTAACTTTTATTCTGCCTTAACAGATAAGTCCAAAAGAGATCCACAACTCATTTGGACTATTTATTGTTGCAGGCATCAGGCCTGTCGACTATTCTTAGCCACATTCAGTTGTTTTGGCTCCAACAGAATAGATTTGGTTGCACACTGGCAGTTCAACAGCCAGATCTAAGCAACCTACAACATGCTCTCTGCAATTCTACAACAAAGCTCTGCAACAGTGGGCCTTTGCCAGAGAGCCTCAGAGCTACTCCTAATAGGTAGCTAGCCAGATAGTTAATAAGGCCTTCAGCTGGTAGTCTCTACCAGTCATGGTTCCTACATGACTGTTTTTTTCCTACTTTTACCATATTCCTTAAAATTTCCTTTTAGGGAAAGGTAACCAGGGTTTAGACCACGTGAAAGTGTAAAAAATTGCACAATTCCCTGGTTGTTCCACATCTCACTGGAACTTCCTCAACAGGGATGCATTTTTTTCATTACAGTTGATCCTTATTCACTACTCTCCTTCTAATTTCCTATACTTCATGGTAGCTTATGTTACACAGAAGAACGCATGATACTCATATTGCCCTCATAAAGAGGCAAACATGGTATCCCCTTATATTGCGTCTTTTTCTCCAGCTACTAATTGAAACTGTAGAAGGATCCAGACTTGCTGTCTTAAGACTAAGGAGCTCCCCTGCACTCATTCACTTACGTCTCGAGACCTGGTTATTTAGGGGATAGATCTTTTCGGGAAGTCTAATCCTATCCTTGTAAGTGAAGAACATATTACCAGTTTCCATGAAACGTTTCTATAGTTCTTCCATATTTAACCAGACAGAGATTCTCCATCAACATTCTCAAGTAGGTCTTAATCCTTTTTGTTGTTGCGTCAATCTCTATGCATCATCTGACTTTGAAAAATTTGTCTACTGTCCATATTAATGCTGGCCCAGCATACCATAAACTCAGCAGACAATCAATTTCTATGGTATTTTACCAAATACCTTCTTTTACCGTTACCTTTTAGGTTACGTCACACCTGAAGCTCTACATGTAAAGTCTTCATCATAAGTGACATCACTTACAAGGACTTTTACTGATCTTCAAAAAATTGGAGGCTCAGCGCCTAGTATAAATATCTTTCTCTTTCAGTGGAATAAAGGGGGTCTTAAAGACCTATCCCCTTTTTTCTGCAAAGGGTATTTCTACCTTTTCATCCAAACCAGTCAGATTATCTCTACTCTTCCTAGGAACTTATTCTGCTCCAAGGACAAGAAGTTCAATTTCTTGGACTTTACAGAAGCTTTACCTATTCTCAAAAGTGCAACCTCATTGAACGCCCCCCAGTACTTCTTCTAGGGTTAGTTCTAGCCATGAGAACTTCTCATCTCTTCCTGTATTGCAAAATTATTTTTTTCCCTCTACTTCACATTGGGGGAAGTTCTCTGAGTGTAATGATCTGGCTCTCAACCACAGACCCTTATTACCCTCAACAAATATTTTGCAATATTTCTGAGTGAGATCCACATTAGATAATTAGGACTCAACATTTTTCTAATATTATCATTTACACAAGGGCCTCCTTGGATACCTTGTTTACTTAAGCTGTTTCACAGCATCTCTTTTTCTTTTCTAGTTCATCTCCTACCCTCCATCCCTTGGATGCCTGAGGTTTTTAGGGATAAGCATGGCCCATCTTTAGACTGCAATATGCTGGGGCCTCCTTCAGGCATCTTAGCTTGGGAGTCCCCATATGTGAAGACTGTGATAAGGAAGCTTATCAAAGCTCAGGAAGTAGGGACAAAAGAGGGGAATTTACTCTGATCAAGGGACCTGTGCTGGCAGGTCAGAGAAATAAGACAGCTTGTTTCCCTAAAAGACTACATGTTCCAGGATGCATCAGTTTGCAGAAAGCCCCTAGAGGAGCTAAAGTGGAAAAGCATGAGTCTAATCAGAGAAACCATTGTCATCCCTAATCAATCACCTTCTCAGAGAGAGCTTAATCCACATCACCTGAAGTATGCAAGGGAAGAGGTGCAATCTAAGCCCTTTAAAACTAGAGGGGAATCTTCAGGAAAGAAGAACCAGAACCAGGAAAGGAACAAGAATGAGAACCAGAACAAGAACCAGGACGGGAGCAGGAGGAACAGGAACAACCGGAACCTGAAGGAACAAGGACAAGGAAGCAGGCGGTCCAAGAGAGGAGCTCAGAGAAGTACGTATGCTTGGAGAGATTCCTGGAGGGAAACAACTTTCAGAGGACTGGAGAAAGCCAGAGGTCTGGAGATCCACTGCCAGGGAACCTAATCTCGATCCTTACCCTATAACTAATAACAAATTCTGTTGTGTATACTTGTAAATACTCATGTAAATAGTTGCAGAAATGCCGTCCCATGTTTTATCCAAGTTCTCTGACCTTGTTCTCTGTAAAACCAAACAGTTTGTTGTTCTGGTCTGTTGTTATATTGTGAACCGCGCTGATGCTGAATAGAGCGGTATATAAGAGCCTGTAATAAATAAAATAAAATAAATAAATAAACCTCAAGCAGCACCTAGAAGGAGTACTACTGCAGCTAAGGAGAAAAGGAGCCCAAATACCTCTTGGAGGACGTATGGAGAAAAGGCCCTGAGGTCCAGAGATATCAACTGGAGGACAGGACACAGAAGCTCTATTGCATACTGGCCAGAATACCAAAGGAATCAGCGTGATGCCAGCCTGGATTCAGGTATGAACTGTGAACGTTTCTTTAGCTATACGCATTGCAAACAGCAGGGAAACAGTTTCTCTCCGTATAGAGGTCAGTTAATAAAGCCCTCTGAGTCAGACAGTGAAATTGAACCCATGCAATTCCAGGAGCAAGGTTTAATGACTGATGAAGAGAATGTTTGTATGGACTGTTCCCTGTGTAGGTTGTTAGTTTAGAAAAATCCTCCAAATAAGAGCAAACAGCAAAAGGAAACATTCTAATTATTGGCTCCCCAGAAAGTTCTCTTAGAGAGAGAAAGCTTTTGGGGAAGTTTGCCTGTGTGCTGAGAACAAGCTGTTAATTGCATTTGGATTGTCACCTGTTGCTAGAGCACAGCACAAGCCAAGCACACGTGGATTGTAAAAGTTCTTTTCTGTGTGGATAAAGAGAGCTGTGTTTTTGGTATAAAGAAGTTTTTCCTTTTTGGTTTGTTTCCACCTCAGCGCTGCTACAAAGTTTGATAGCAGTGTCTGTAAGAAAGCCTTTCTGTTCCATAAAGGACTTTGATACTTATTTACATAAGCTTTTCAGTCGCCTTGTTTATGTTGAATAAACCCTGGAGAAGTTATCTGGATGGTGTTACCAAGCATATCTGTGTGTGGAATATTTACCCCATAAATAAACTCTAATTTTTGCCTTACACTCGACCAACTACAACTTTCTTCATTTATTTAAAAGGCAAGCTTTGTATGAATGGACTTCAATAACCACAATCCTTTGCAAGACAGTTAATTTACATACTTGCCAAGGAGATGGTACCTTCATAACAAGCACCGCCTTTTACAAGACTCATTCCTGCTTGTTCCTGGAGAGAGCACAGTTACTTACCTGTAACAGGTGATCTCTGGGAACAGCAGGAATAAGTCTTCACAACTCACCCACCTCCCCTAGGAGTTCTCTCTATCTCTTTCCCTTCTCTCTCTCTCTCCCTTTGTCTCAGCTTTAAAACTCAACTGAGGAGAGGCAGTTGGGAAAGGCGGGAAGGCAGCACACAGGCGTGATGGGATACTCCCATAGGCATTCTGATTGGACGCTGGGGAGCGTTCCTGCGCAGGCTCCGTCGGTACCGACGATACCATATGTGAAGACTTATTCCTGCTGTTCCCAGAGATCACCTCTTACAGGTAAGCAACTGTGCTTTACTTGCTAATTGTTGTTCCTTAAGGAACTGTAGTCCAGTCCCGGAGCCCACCCGAGTTTATTGCAGGTTTCTTTTCGGAGCAGCCTGAGGGCCTGGCAGGACCTGTGATGTGGTAGTCCGCAGGAGGGGCTCTCTCGCTCTCTCTGTATATCTCTATATCTCTGTTTCTATCTCTACTCTTCTTGTTCTCCCAGAGAGGACAAATCTTCCTCTGCAGTACGGAGGGTTGGAAATTTCTCTTTCTCCAGGACCAAGCAGGAAGTCAGTCCTCACATATGGGTGTCATCGGCGCCGATGAAGCCCCAGCGGAGCTTTTCCCCAGCTTTCCATGAAAGCCTTTGGGAATGCTGGCACGCATGCGTGGTTCCCTTCCCGCCTAAAGGTGCCATCTTACCTCAGTCTCTTTTTTCCGTGAAGCCCACCGGACGTGTGTCCAGTTTTCCCGGTTAAAATTAGATTTTTCAGCAATTTTTGCTATTTTTTTCTCCCGGTTCGACGCCGGTTCCCCTCCCGCCGGGTTCGGTATACTGGTATCGAGCCCGACTCTTCTTTTTCGGTTTGTGCCCTGTGTGGCTGGCGTTCGCACCCTTTTTCCCTTTTTTCCCTGGAAGGCCGGACCTTTGACCTCGCGGGGACTCTTTTTTTTCCCCGATGGCGTCCAGTGGTTTTAAGAAGTGTGATCGGTGTAAGAAGCTAATGTCTCTCACCGACACACACGACTGCTGCCTTCGGCGCCTCGGCCCCGAACACGATCCTAAGTCGTGCGGGGCCTGTGGAAAGATGTCTTCCAAGGCACTACGAAGTCGATAGCAGCAAAAGGAAAGGCTTTTCCCGGACTCAGCCTCTGGCCAGGATCGGACCTCGTCTGAGGCCTCGACATCTCGGGATTCCGATCCCGAGCGCCATCGAAGCTCCTCGGACAGGGGGTCCCCCGACCGGGAACACAAAAGGAAGAAACGGCTCGCGAGGGCGTCGTCAAAGGAGGTCCCTGGCTCCTCGAGGGCCAGGTCTAAGACCCCCGACCGTCGCCCCGGGCCCGTGGAACCGGAGAAGCCTGCCAAAGTTCCTCATGTGGAGCCGGAGTCTGCTGGACACGTAAGCCCCATAGTCCTTGTGGACTCTCCTCCCAGGGAGCCGGGGCCCGAGTCGGTGGCTGCTGCGTCTCCCGAGCTGGGTCTCAGGATGACAGCCTTGGAGAGCAGATTGTCTACCTTCATGGAGCAGCAGTGGGCACTGATGGCCAGCCTGTCTGGCGCATCTGCCCCGCCCACCGGGACATCGACGTTGAAGTCGACCCCGGAGACCGAGCCGATACTCGAGTCCATCGTGGCTCGGAGTCGACCTCGGTCGCGGTCTCCCTTGACCTCCCGTTCGGGACCGAGGGCGTCGACGCCGGTGCTTCCGGCGTTGGGGCGGGTGCACCAGGGCCCCGCAGGGTCGGACCCCAACTCTTCCTCGGACGAGTCGGCTTGGGAGACAGAGGACGAGGAGTCTCCTGATACCTTTAAAACTCGGTGCGTCCCTTCGGACTCACCGCAGTCTGAGCCCCGGAGTAGGTCCCCCACGGAGGACACCCGGTTCTCGGAGTTCGTCCGGGATATGGCCACTGCCTTGGCTATTCCGGCAGACCCCGAGAGAGCCTCGAGCTGAAGAGCTCGAGGCGCTGCAGTATGACTCTTCTCCAAAAGAGGCCTTTACTGTCCCGGTTCCTCCGATGCTGGAATGGCTCCTCTTCCGAATGTGGGAGGCACCGGCCTCGGCGCCGGTTCTTAGCAAGCGAGTCGATTCGATCTATCGACTCCGGAAGAGCCCTGGTTTTCAGAAGGCACAGCTACCACACCATTCCATGGTTGTGGAATCGGCCATGCATCGTCTGAAGAGCCAGAAGATGCACTCCGCGGTGCCTCCTGGCAGGGAGGCTCGAAACCTCGATGGCTTCGGTAGAAAGTGCTTCCAGGGCTCGATGCTTGCTTGCTGTGTCCAGTCCTACCAGCTGTACATGGGCATGTACTTGCGGGATCTGGCCAAGGAGTTGGCCGGGTTCTCTGCTGGTCTCTCCGGGGAACCCTTGCAGAGATTTAAGTCCTTGTCCTCGGGGATTCGGGACTGCTCGAAATTCATGTCCCGCGCCGCCTACGATGGCTTCGAGGCTTCGGCCGGAGTCGCGGCAGCCGGCATTGCGGCTTGACGCCAGGCATGGCTGCAGTCATCGGACCTCGAGCCATGGGTTCAGGACAAGTTGGTCGATGTCCCTTGCCGAGGTGAAAACCTTTTTGGCAAGCCCATGACTGAGAAGGCCGCTCAGCTCGAGACCGAGCACCTCACACGGACAAGGCTGTCGAGGAAGACCTCTGCCCCGTCTCATAAAAAGAAGGGCTCGGGTAAAAAGCCCTTTTATCTGAGGAAGGGCACTGCTTACAAACAGTACCCGCAATATCAGGCTGCCCAAGTTGCCTCACAGGGTCAGCAAGCCAAGGGGCAGGGTAATGGGCCCCATAGGCAGAGAGCCCCCAAGCCTCAGGCCCCTGCTACCACTCAGCAGGGTGGGGGCTTTTGACTCCTTGAGCGTAGCCTCTCCTCCACTGCTCTCGCAACCCTGCACAGGAGGTCGTCTCACCCTCTTTGCCCACAAGTGGCCCCTTATCACCGGAGACAGTTGGGTGCTGGAGATAGTCCACAAGGGCTATGCCCTCCATTTTCACCAACTGCCTCCTCCATACTTCCCAGGGGAGCCTCCCAGGCCTCCCCTGCACACAGACCTTCTCCTTCAGGAGCTTCAGGGTCTGTTGGTGGACAGGGCAGTGGAGCCTGTGCCTCCCCACTTGCAAGGTCACGGATTCTACTCCAGGTATTTCCTGGTGCCCAAAAGAACCGGTGGCCTTCGACCCATTCTGGACCTCAGGAACCTCAACAAGTTCCTAGTGAAGGAAAAGTTCAAGATGCTTACTCTTGGAACCCTTCTGCCCTACCTTCAGCAGGGAGATTGGCTATGCTCCTTAGATCTAAAGGATGCGTACACTCACATCCTCATTCATCCAGACCACTGAAAATACCTCAGGTTCATTGTGGGAGGAAACCATTATCAGTACAGGGTGCTGCCTTTCGGCCTAACCTCTGCCCCCAGAGTCTTCACAAAGTGCCTAGCAGTGGTGGCGGCCAACCTGAGAAATCAGGGAATCTTTGTCTTCCCTTATCTAGACGACTGGCTCATCAGGGTTCAGACATGTCAGGAGGCCAATCAAGCCACCCTCAGGATTATTGCTCTTCTACAATGCCTGGGGTTTGTCATAAACTTCGCAAAGTCCACTTTGCTCCCCTACCAGAACTTAGAGTTCATAGGTGCAAGGCTGGACTCTCTGCTGGCAAAGGCTTTCTTGCCGGCAGACAGGGCCCAAAGGTTGATGGCCTTGGCAAAGCAGTTTCTCAGCAGGTCCCTGGTCTCCGCTAGACTCTGCCTGAGGCTTCTAGGCCACATGGCTTCGACAGTGCATGTGACCCCCAATGCCAGGCTCCATATGAGGCCTGCACAGTGGTGCCTTCGGGCTCAGTGGTCACAGGCACAGGCAGCCTCAGAGACAGGATAAGGGTGTCCAGACCATTTCTGCACTCCCTCAACTGGTGGCTGCGCCCACCCAATCTACTGACAGGGGTGCCTTTTCAGATTCCAGGGTACACAGTAGTGATGACTACGGATGCCTCCCTGCAAGGCTGGGGAGCTCATTGTCTGGGCAAGTGCACCCAGGGACCCTTTTCTCCCTGGGAAGCTGCACAGCAGATCAGTCTCCTCGAACTCAGAGCTATTCGACTGGCACGCAAAGCTTTCACTCCTTCCCTGGCTCACCAGTCTGTCCTGATTCAGACAGACAACCAAGTTGCCATGTTTTATGTGAACAAACAAGGTGGAACTGGGTTCCGGCTCCTTTGTCGGGAGGCTCAGGACCTTTGTTCTTTTGCCCTCAAGCACAACATGCTCCTCAAGGCTGTGTACCTTCCAGGCCAGGACAACTACCTGGCAGACAGATTAAGCAGAATACTGCAGCCCCACGAGTGGCAGCTGCATCCTTCAGTTGTTCAGAAGATCTTCCTGAAATGGGGTCTCCCTTTGATAGATCTCTTTGCCAGCCCAACGAACAAGCAACTGCCCAAGTTCTGCTCCAGGCAACCACATCATCTGCGGATAGCAGCAGATGCTTTTCTGATATCCTGGTCTCAGGGCCTCCTCTATGCGTTTCCTCCCACGCCCTTGGTGGCCCGAACTCTCTTCAAGATTCTCCAGGACAAGGCCTCGGTCCTGCTCGTAGCTCCCAGGTGGCCGAGACAGCCTTGGTTTCCTCTTCTACTTCAACTGTCGGTGGATCCTCCACTACCTCTGGGGTTGCAACCTGACCTTCTCTCACAGGAGCAGGGTTCCCTTCTGCACCCCAATCTCAAAGCTCTCAATTTGATGGCCTGGAGGCTGCAAGGGTAGTCTTGGCTCCCTGGGGTCTCCCTCAGGAGGTTGAGGAGGTTGTCCTAGCTTCTAGGAAACAGTCCACTAGGAAAACCTATGCTCTCAAATGGAAGAGGTTTTCTGTGTGGTGTCAGCTACGTACGGAAGATCCTTTCTCCTGTACTGTACCAGTAGTCCTTCAGTACTTACTGCACTTGTCAAATCAAGGTCTTAAATCCAATTCTGTTCGGGTCCACCTCTCAGCTCTAGCAGCTCACCACTCTCTGGTGGAGGGACATTCTCTGGCTGGTCACCCCTTGGTGTCTCGCTTTCTTAGGGGCTTGCTTTTGCTCAAGCCCCCTATCGTCCTGCCCCTGAGTGGGAGCTGAATGTGTTCTTGCAGCAACTGACTCACCCACCTTTTGAGCCGATGGCTTCTTGTCCACTACGCTTCCTCTCCTGGAAGACACTCTTCCTGATAGCTCTTACCTCGGCTAGGCGAGTGAGTGAGCTTCATGCCCTAGTCTGTGATAAGCCTTACACCAGGATTTATAGGAACAGGGTAGCCCTTCGGACTCATCCAAAGTTCTTCCTTAAAGTTGTCTACTCTTTCCACCTCAACCAGGAGGTGGTTCTTCCAATATTCTTCCCTAGGCCTCATGCAAGCCAGGCTGAAGCAGTCCTGCATACCCTGGACTGTAGGAGGGCCTTATCCTTCTACCTTGACCGTACGCAGGGGTATAGAAGGGCTACCCAGCTCTTCGTCTGCTTTGACCCCAATAAGTTGGGGTTGCCTGTGTCCAAGCGTACCTTGTCCATCTGGGTGGCTGACTGTCTCACCTGGGCTTACAAGGCGGCTGACGTGTCAGGGCAATGGCTGCCTCAGTGGCTCATCTCCGCTCTGTGCCCTTGGTAGACATCTGCAGGGCTGCAACTTGGTCTTCAAGCCAGACTTTTGCAGCCCATTACTGCCTGGAGAGGGAGTCCTGTAGGGACAGTGCTTTTGGCCAAGCAGTACTCTGGAATCTCTTGGAGGTTTAGGCAACTCCTGCCCTCTGTTGGGCTACCGGTGGAGGTTGTGTCCTTGAAAAGCCTTTCTTTGCTGCTGAGACTAGAGGGAGCTCTCTTATTCAGCCTGGGTTCCTCGGTAGCCCAGAGCTGGGGAGTCACCCATATGTGAGGACTGACTTCCTGCTTGGTCCTGGAGAAAGAGTAGTTACTCACCTGTAACAGGTGTTCTCCAGGAGCAGCAGGAATTCAGTCCTCACAACCCTCCCTCCTCCCCTTGGAGTTGCAGATGTACATAGTTTATTTTTTCATTTTTGTGTGCTGTTCTTAGCTATGTCATTTGACTGAGGTAAGATGGCACCTTTAGATGGGAAGGGAACCGCGCATGCGTGCCTGCATTCCCAAAGGTTTTCATAGAAAGCTGGGGAAAAGCTCCGCTGGGGCTTCATCGATGCCAATGTGTGAGGACTGATTCCTGCTGCTCCTGGAGAACACCTGTTACAGGTGAGTAACTACTCTTTCTCCAGGACCAAGCAGGAAGTCAGTCCTCACATATGGGTGACTCCCCAGCTCTGGGCTACCGAGGAACTACTCTATCCCTCCTCCAGAGTGTACTATTTAGGTCTTCAAGTTTCTTCTCATAGGGCCTCTGACGCAGGCTTCAAATCATTTAGGTCGCCTTCGTCTACAGGTTTGCTGGAGATACTTTTACTAATAAAACTATACCTAATGTGTCCGATTCTGATCCCGACGTACATCTCCTTTGTACATAAACTTGATGACAAAATGCCTCAAAGACACGAACACATGGTTCACCAACAATAACCCGATGGTTCACCAACAATAACCCGACGGTCATCTTTGACAGGAGGCTATGTTTGTCAGTAGGGATCCCATATTCAACCCATTCCAAACAGTCAGTATCGTAGACAAGACAATAACAATAAAGGATGAACATAAGAACATAAGATATGCCATACTGGGTCAGACCAAGGTCCATCAATCCGCAGTATTCTGTTTCCAGCAGTGGCCAATCTAAGTCATATGTACCTAGCAGTTTCCCAAAAGAGACAAGTTCCACAATGCTTGTACTGGGTCAAGCATTGATATCCTGGGTCGCTTCTTAATAATGGTTTATGGACCTTTCCTCCAGGAACTTGTCCAAACCTTTTTTAAACCCAGCTACACTAACAGCCTTTACTACATCGTCCGGTAACAAATTCCAGAGTTTGATTACACGTTGAGTGAAAAAATATTTTCCTTTATTAGTCTTAAATAGTTTACCCTGTTGCTTCATTGCATGTCCCCTAGTCTTTCTATATTCTGATAAGGTAAACAATTGATCTACGTTTCCCCGTTCCACTCCGTTCATTAATTTATAGACTTCTATCATATCTCCCCTCAGCCGTCTCTTTTCCAGGTTAAAGAGCCCTAACCTTTTTAGCCTTTCATAGGAGTATCCTTCCATCCCCTTTACCATTTTGGTGGCTCTTCTCTGAACCTTTTCTAAAATCGCTATATCCTTTTTAAGATACGGCGACCAGAATTGCACACAATATTCAAGGTGCGGTCTCACCATGGAACGATATAGAGACATTATAATATCTTTTGTTTTATTTTCCATTCCTTTCCTTATGATACCTAGCATTCTGTTTGCTCTCTTGGCCGCCGCTGCACACTGGGCCGAGGGTTTTAACATGGTATCCACAATGACGCCTAAATCTTTTTCCTGGGTGGTGGTTCCTAATGTGGAACCTTGCATCATGTAACCATAGTTTGGGTTGTTCTTCCCTAGGTGCATAACTTTGCACTTGTCCACATTAAATTTCATCTGCCATTTTGATGGCCAGTCTTCCAATTTATCAAGATCTTCTTGCAATTTTCCACATTCCTCTTGGGTTTTAACAACTTTAAATAGTTTTGTGTCATCTGCAAATTTGATAACCTCACTCGTTATTCCCTTTTCTAGGTCATTTATGAATCATTTATGTATCCCAGGGATCTGTGCTGGGGCCGCTGCTTTTTGACATATTTGTCAAAAAGCAGCGGACCCTGCACAGATCCCTGGGGTACACCACTATTCACCTTTCTCCATTGGGAAAATTGGCCATTTAGCCCTACCCGTCTGCTTTCTATCTTTTAACCAGTTCCTGATCCACAATAGTACACTGCCTCCTATCCCATGACTCTTTCGTTTTGCCAAAAGTCTCTGATGAGGGACCTTGTCAAAGGCTTTCTGAAAGGCCAGATGAAGTATGGTACCTGGGCATAACCCTGGACAAAGCTCTTAATCAATCCTCAACCAAGACCACTTCCACAAAGTATGTCAAGCAATCGTAACACCAATTCTGAACTATTTATTTATTTCCTTATCATTCCTCCAGTTTAGTCCTCCACCTCTGGGTAATGCACCTCCTCCTGCAGCTTGGAGACTGGACCAATCAGAACTCTGCCGTCACTGGATACAGCCTGCAGGCATTCTCCATTAGTCCCAGTGTGTCCAGTCTCCATGCAGCAGGATGGAGCAGAGCTCTTGTTCCCGGCACACGACCCTATTGCCGCGGTGCTTCAAGCCGCGGCTTCGGGAGCAGCTCTAACATCCTGCCTCAGTTTCACTGGACGGTCGTGAAATGCGGCCTCTCAGCGTTCCGGTGAATTGGTGAGTCTCGGAGGCCTTCCCGATTTGTGGGACGTCTGGCAGTAACGCGCTAAAAGGGGCTCTGCAGAGCGTGCCAAATTGCGCTGAGGAAACCGCGGCCATTTTTTGCATGCGGTTTCCACGGCGATTTTAATTCTTTTGCCTGGCAGCGCTGATCCCTCGGGCCGCAGTCCCGATTTCATCTGAAGGTATTTCTGAATTTTATTTTCATTTCGGGAGGCTCTGACTGCTCTGCCTACTCGTTTCCTTTAATTTCTTTTGTTTGGGTTTGGTTTTCGTTGTGCACCGGTCTCTTGGGGGGCTGGGGAGAGCACAAGGGATTTGATTCTTTGACAGCCAGGACAGCAAGGGGGACTATATAAAAAAGAAAAGAAAAGAAGAATTACAGTAAACATATGCTCACTATAATAGCTTCATTTATACTACAAAGAGGCATAGACAGGGAGCAGGTTTGCTCTAGCCTAGTGCTCTGTCGTAGGTAGAATCCCTGGTCTCTACGCTCTGTCAACTTTTGTCCAAACCATGTCAGTGAGTGTTCAGTGCGTTAGTTGCGGCGCTCCTAGAGGCACCAGCGCTGAAGCGGGCATTTGTCAGTGCTGCGCTGCGCTGCAGTTCCCATTACTATGGAGCAGCAGTTGGAATCCTCCATAGCTCCTGCTGCCCAGGAAGTGGTGGTGGGACCGCAGGGGGAAGCGGGAATACTGAGTCCTTCTACTATACCCCCTGAAGTGATATCAGCTAACCTGGATGCGAGTTCGGATCTGGGTGTTGCGACACAACTGGACGACTTCTGCCCAGACTTTCTGTTACTGATGCATCAAGCATTTTGTCGTAAGTGACAGGGTCAGATGCCAGGCCCTTACCTACCTCATCCTCTAGTGCGCGTTCTGGACCGGCGGAGCGCGAACGTTTAAGAGTGGCAAAAATACCGCGGCCACTAGACCCTTTTCCTTCCGAATCAGAGTGGCAGGAGGGAGAGGAGGCAGACCTTGACATCGAGGCCGACCTGGAGGTACTGGAGGAAGGGGAGATTCCGGAACCGGAGGATCAGGCAATGATCATACGAGTGTTTCGGAAAGATGAGTTGACGGCTCTTATTACGGAAACCCTACGGACGTTTAAGTTGATCGCTGAGCAGCCGGTCGAGGAAGAAGATGGCGCAGATCCCATTATTCAGGCGATCCGTCAGACGCATGTCTTATTTCCTATTCATAAAGTCTTGGATCAGATGATTCAAAATGAGTAGGATCATCCCGAACGGGGCTCAAGGGGATCAGGGTCATCAGCAAGTTATATCCCCTAGCGGATAAAGACAAAGAGAGGTTCCATTCTCCAAAAGTGGATGCTGTGGTTTCGGCGGTCACAAAAAAGACCACAATTCCGGTGGAAGGCAGTGCAGCCTTGAAAGAGGCGCACGATAGGAAAATGGACAGTTTATTGAAGCAATCGTTTGAAGCGGATGCGATTGCTTTGCAAGCCTCCATCTGTGGCGCTTGGGTAGCAAGGGCCTGTCTTTGTTGGGTCCAACACCTGGGTCAATCAGCGTCCTTGGAACATGAAGTACGGGAGCTGCATCGCTTAGAATCAGGATCGGCATACTTGGCAGATGTACACTACGATCTCATTCATAGTATGGCCTCCTTGGTGGTGGCGCGAAGATCCCTTTGGCTAAAGAATTGGGCGGCTGATGGATCTTCTAAGTCTTGCCTCGGCAAACTGCCATTTAAGGGGAAGTTGTTGTTTGGAGAAGATCTTGATAAATTGGTTAGATTTAGGAGAGTCCAAGGGAGGGAAATTGCCAGAGGATAAGCTCAGCAAGGGAAAATTTCTAACAGCCTTTCGGGGTCAGTTTAGGGATTTCTGGAGGTTTCGTTCGTCCCGTTTTGCGGGGTCCCAGAGAGGGCGATTTGTGTCTCAAGCCCAGGCCTTTCGCGGGTTTCGCAGGGCAAGCAGAGGTTTCACAGTGGCGTCCTCGGGGGCCACCCGAAAGCTGCAATGAAGGGCGGCAGGTCCCGGCAGAAATTCAACCGATTTGGGGGTTGCCTTTGGGGGTTTCTTTCTGCCTGGACCCATATAACGTCCGATCAGTGGGTCTTGGAGATCATTCGCGACGGATATGCTCTAGATCTCGCAAGGCCAGTGCTGGACTCTTTTGTGGCTTCCCCTTGCAGGGGCCCGTACAAGGCGCTTCTAGTATGGCAGACGCTGGACCGCCTCTTGAGCCTCGGAGCAGTCGTGCCTGTACTGTTAGCGGAATATGGCATGGGCCGTTATTCTATTTATTTCGTGGTGCCAAAGAAAGATGGTTCTCTTCATCCAATTCTAGATATCAAGGGATTAAATCGTCGTCTACGGGTACCTCATTTCCGTAAGGAAACGCTACGCTCGGTTATTGTAGCAGTTCGGCAGGGAGAATTTTTGACCTCTCTCTATCTCACGGCGGTTTACCTACATGTTCCGATCAGAGCGTCCCACCAGAAGTTTCTGCGGTTTTCGCTTCCTTGGGGACATTACCAGTTCCAGATGCTTCCCTTCGGGTTGGCAACAGCCCCTCGCGTGTTCATGAAAATAATGGTAGTGGTGGAAAGAAGGAATATTGGTCCATCCCTATCTAGACGACTGATTAATTCAGGCAAAGTCCCAGGCTGAGAGTGAGGAAGCTACGAAGAAGGTCATGGCTTTCCTTCAGAATCTGGGCTGGATAGTTAACCCAAAGAAAAGTCACCTGGAGCCCGTCTCAGGTTCTCGAGTACTTGGGGGTGCAGTTTTATACTCGGAAAGGCTCGGTGTTTATGACAGAGCGGAGAGCTCTTGCCCTCCAGAGCCTTGTGTGAGCCTTTCAGAAGCTGGTGGCGCCGACAGCGTGGCAGTATCTCCAAGTGCTAGGGACAAATGGCGTCAACGTTGGAGGTGGTCCCGTGGGCCAGATTTTATATGAGGCCACTTCAGTGAGCATTGCTTCGCCGCTGGTCCAATCAGTCCGACTCGTTGAGCAAATGACTTCCTTGTCCGCCGCGAGTTCGGGAGAGTCTACGCTGGTGGTTGCGGCTCTCGACTCTGCGAGCGGGGATGCCATTGGAGCAGCCCTCATGGCTTCCTCTTCTAACGGATGCAAGTCTCACAGGCTGGGGGGCACATTGCGGAGTGGACTTTGCGCAAGGTCTTTGGTCTGCGGAGGAGAGCGCTTGGTCTATCAACCGCTTGGAGTTGAGAGCGGTGTTTTTAGCACTGAACGCCTTCGAAGCTCAGATGACACGGCGAGCAGTTCAGGTACTGTCAGACAGTGCGGCGACCGTGGCATACATAAATCGTCAAGGCGGCACCGGGAGCGCCGCCATGGAGGACGAATCCAAGCTTCTCTTCTCTTGTATAGAGTCGCGGTTGCAAGCGATATCAGCGGCACACATTGCAGGGAAAGACAATGTGACTGCAGATTTTCTCAGCAGAGTCCAAGTGGATGCAGGGGAATGGGAATTGCATCCCGAGCTATTCGCGCAGTTGGTTCTCCGGTGGGGAGAGCCGATTGTAGACCTGATGGCCACTTATCAGTCAGCAAAAGCAAATCGATTCTTCAGCAGAAGGCGAGAACCCATGTCAGAAGGGATCGACGCCCTGTTGCAGCCGTGGCCGTCATCAGGTCTTCTTTACGTGTTTCCTTCGTGGGCGCTCATTGGGTGCGTAATTCAGCGTATCGAAGCGCATCAGGGGAAGATGCTTTTGATCGCGCCAGACTGGCCCAGGCGTCCGTGGTACGCCAACATGATGAGGTTGCTGGACGGAACTCCGTGGCATCTTCCGTTGTCTCCGGAGCTCCTACTACAGGGTCCTCTTCTGATGCTGCGAGTGGAGAGATTCTCGCTTACGGCCTGGCCATTGAGAGGGCGCGTTTGAGAAAGAAAGGTTATTCCGCATCGGTTGTGTCGACCTTGCTTCAAGTTCGGAAACGTTCGACTTTGCTGGTTTATGTGCATTGTCACCAG
Organism: Ichthyophis bannanicus; assembly: GCA_033557465.1. Lineage (NCBI taxonomy): Eukaryota > Metazoa > Chordata > Amphibia > Gymnophiona > Ichthyophiidae > Ichthyophis > Ichthyophis bannanicus. Next base: position 27,110,026 of record CM066043.1, on the reverse strand, counting down.
TGGCCCACCCTGGGTCCTAAGGCTAGCAGAGAGGGTCCAGCTGGTGACTATCCTAAGCCAGGAAGTGGGGGTAGTGCAGGCGTAGTAGTATACTGCCCTCTGGGTAATGAAGTCCCAAGCACCTCACAAGCAAAGGAATTGAAGGTAACAGAGTGGTAAGGTCAAAAATAAGGTTTTATTTCCCCTTCCCGGGGTTTTGGTAAACACAAATGAACTCAGGACAAAACACCATACATCTGGTATAAAGAATAGTAACTCAGGAACTGTAGAAAAATAACATCTTTTCCTTCCAGCTTTCAAATACACAGTCCTTGAATACAGGAACTAATAAATGCTTCTTTTCTATGGCAGCAATGTTCACTTTACTTTCTCCAGCTATACCACTAGCTTCAGACATTCAATTCAGCAAAGTGTTTCCATATTATCTGCAATGGTTAACGTACAATCCATGGGCACATCGTTTATGCCTTCATCTGTGTATTCAACCTGCATATCCTCCAGCCCATCACCCGCTGGATACATGGGAACGCATTCACACAGGGTTTTCAAAACATTCTCTTTAGCCTTAAGAGAATTCTGGAAAGCTTTAGTGTCCCAGAGAAAACTATTAGGCTTAGTCTTCTCTCTGTTCCTTTTATAGAAACTACCTTCTGGCTTCTGCCTGCATGGCTTACTGAGCAGTGATCCTTCACTATTAGGAAAGTTCAGAGATTTATACCTTTCTCTCTCGTGAGCTTCTGGACACACCCAAGCTGGCTCCCTGCGTGGCTTCTCCCTCCAACTGACTTCTTCCCAAGGCTTTAACTGAGAGACGTTTTCCTGCAGACTGTGGGTTTTAACCCTCGGTACCTTTTCTGCTTGAGCTTTCTTTGTTCCTCTGTCTGTTCCAGTGTTTTCTCCTGTTCTAGCTCTGCTGCAGGAACTCACAGCTGCTCCGTCAGAACGCCTCCCAGATCCAAATCCAGATTCTGAGCTTGCTCCCCAGCTTGAATTTCCTCTCCAGCCTGAACTCGAACCAGCACCTGAACCAGAGCCTGAGCTTGTGCTCCTTCCTGAGCTGAAGCTTGAGTTTACTTTGCTTTCTAATGAGTGCTTTTTATCTTCCACAGTGCTTAGCTTCGCCCCTCCTCCACCCAGGTGAAACCTATTGCACTCAGGGCACGGGGCTTGTTTGCAGCTTGGGCGGGGCTGCTGCACTCGTGGCTGGGTTTGTTTACTTCTCCCTTGGCAACCTGTAGCCATGTGCATTGCCTGGCTGTCAGAATCTGACCTGTTTTCTTCAGTTTCCTCTGACTGCACAGCAAGGGACGGATCTTCCCCATCACAGCGTGTTTGGCGGATCTTTGAGGACTGGTGTTCCAGACATCAGGTCCATGCGGCCACAGCATCTGTGCCGGTGGTGTTGAATTTTTTTGCAAGACGGTTTCGATAAGGGGCTGGCTGCCAGTTCGTTGAGAGTACAGTTGACGGCTATAGCCTGTTACAGAGGTAAGGTACAAGGCGTAACTCTTTGGGCACACGGCGATGTGGTTCGTTTCCTTAAAGCGGTCACCAGATTGCGTCCAGCGCGTCGGGTTTCCGTCCCACCGTGGGATCTCAACTTGGTTTTAAGGGCACTAGGAAAGGCTCTGTTTGAGCCCTTAAAGCGAGTCTCGGTCAAGGATTTAACGCTCAAAGCTGTATTTTTGGTTGCGATTTGCTCAGCGTGGCGTATTTCGGAGCTGCAGGCCCTCTCGTGTAGGGAGCCCTTTCTGTGTTTATCTCCAGGAACAAGCAGGAATGAGTCCTCACATATGGGTATGTCGGTACCGACGGAGCCTGCTCGGGAACGCTCCCCAGCTTCCCAAAAAGGAAAGCTTTTGGGAGCATCCCACTGCGCCTGCGCGCTGCCTTCCCGCCTTTCCTAACCAACTCTCCTCAGTTCTTCTTTTCCGCGGAGCCAGCAGGTCGTGTTCCTGTCACCGCTGAAGAAGTTCTTTGTTTTAATTTATTTCTTTGGTCGCGTGTCTGCCTTCCCCGACGCCGGACCGGTACCGCTGGTCTTTTCTTTTCTTTTCTTCTAAAAAAAAAAGATATATTTTTCCCTCACTTGGTGTATTTTTCTTCTTAGGCCTCCAGGCCCATAAGAAATTTTTTCCCTCATGGAAAAACCAGCCTCCGGGTTCAAAAAATGCACTAAGTGTAGCGGTACAATTTCTGTTACAGATACACATGAATGGTGTCTTAAATGTTTGGGGCCTGAACACTCTTTTCCGGATTGCCAGTCCTGTTCTATAATGTCTAAACGAGGGTTACAGAACCGAGCAGCCAAGCTCCATATGCTGTTTCCCACGGATGCACCGGCGGTGGCATCGACATCTTCCAGGTCTTCCTCTCCTGAAGGGTCTCAGGTAACCAAACATAAACCTAGCAGGTCCTTGAAGGATAAATCTTCCTCTAAGCATCGAGATGCCTCCGGGCTTGCCCTCGAGGATCCTGCCCCAGCCAAACAACCCCGGTGGGAAGCTCCGGCTTCCAAAGCTCCTCCTATGGGGTTACAGGTTGACATCGATGGCACGGCCTCGACCGATCACCTGTTAGACTGCTCTGGGGTACCGGCACCATCTCCCGGTACCGACATCCAGGCAGTCGTGGCGTCTATGGATCAAACTGTCCAATCCATGCAGCAGGCTATAATGGCTTTTATTAAGGCTGCGACGCCGACAGTACCGCAACGGGTTCCGTTGTCGGTACCGCCGCCGGTACTGGTATCAGCGCCGATACCGGTACCGACTGCATCGACATCGACCAGGATACTGAACCTGGTTCCCTGTCCAGGGCTTTTTCTCGGTACCGATCCGGTACCGGGGACGCCCGAAGTCGATACCGATCGATACGCGTATCGATCGTTGGAATCGGACAGACGATACTTCGATTCCTCTGATGTTTCTGATTCATCAGATGAGTTTCCTGAAGTATCCATTGCCCTTCCTGAGGAGCCTACTTCTCCAAAGAGGAGAATGTCTCCTCCAGAGGATTTGTCCTTCCAGGACTTCATAATAGAAGTGGCTAAAGGACTTTCTATTTCAGTAACCTCTGAAGCAGAGCCTAGAGCAAAAAAATTAGATATTTTAGGATACTCTAAGGCTCCCAGAGAGGCAGTCACCTTGCCAATTCATGAAATTCTTCATGAACATATGCTTGACTTATGGGAGACTCCTCTCACCCTTTCTCCTCATTCTCGCAGATTGGACACTATGTACCGTGTCCCTCCTTGTCCTGGTTTTCAGAAAACTCAGCTTCCTCACCATTCCATTGTGGTGCAGTCAGCTATGAAAAGGATAAAGAGTACCAAAAGACACTCTTCTACTCCTCCAGGAAGAGAATGCAGGACCTTGGATGCTTTTGGTAGGAAAATCTTCCAAGCTAGTATGCTAATTGCTAGAATCAACTCATATAGCCTTTACATGGGTATGTTTCTAAAGGAAATTGCACTAAAGTTGCATAACTTTCTCTATTCCAGAGGATAGAAGGGAAGAGTTCCTCCTTTTGGCTTAAGCATACTCAAGACGTTTCCAAGTTTTCCAACAGAGCAGCCTTTGACTCCTTTGAAGGTGCTAGCAGAGCCTCAGGCATTGCCATAGCTGCTCGCAGAATTGCTTGGCTCCAGGCTTCTGATCTAGAACCCTGGGTTCAAGATGGCTTAGGGAATCTGCCCTGTACAGGTGAAAATCTCTTTGGCAAAGAGCGGCAAATAAAAGCCACTCAAATGGATGCAGAGAATTCTGCTCTGGATAGACTTTCCAAGTCAACCTCCATTCCAGCCAAGAAAAAACCTTTCAAAAAGCCTTTTTACAAGAGGAGAAGATTTCCTTTCACTTCTGGCCAACAATCTTCTGCTACTAAGCATCAGCCACCTAAACAGGCCAGATCTAAACCTGCAGGGTCTGCTGCAACCCAGCAGTCCCAACCCCCTCAGGGTTTTTGACTTGATACTAGAGAACTTAACCTTTCTGGCTCTACAACAGCCAGAACCTCTCACCATTCCGGGAAGATTAGCTCATTTTGCTGCCAGATGGGAACAAATCACATCAGAGCAGTGGACCCTCTCCATCATAAGAGAGGGCTACAAACTTCATTTCTCAGACCTTCCTCCCTACACCATGGTGAGACACTTCAATTCTCCCACATCTCTCCTCCACCTTCTGGATCAGGAGGTGACTACCCTTCTGGCCCAGGGAGCCATAGAAGAAGTTCCTCTTCTTCAACAGGGATCAGGGTTCTACTCCCCCTATTTTCTCATTCCAAAGAAAACAGGGGGCTACAGACCCATTCTAGATCTCAGAGAATTGAACAAATTCCTATGCAAGGAGAAGTTCAAGATGCTTTCTCTAGGAACTCTCCTTCCATACCTACAGAGTCAGGATTGGCTTTGTTCTCTAGATCTCAAGGATGCGTACACTCATGTCCTCATCCATCCATCTCACAGAAAATTCCTACGTTTTCTGTTCCAGGGAAAACATTACCAATACAGAGTGCTTCCTTTCGGCCTAGCCTCTGCTCCCAGAGTGTTCACCAAATGCATGGCAATAGTTGCTGCATTTCTACGCACTCTGGGAATATTTGTCTTCCCATACCTGGACGACTGGCTCATCCGAGCTCCAACCCAGTCAGAGGCTCAGATCTCCCTAAACCGCACCAGGCGCATTCTGTAATACCTGGGACTTGTGGTAAACCTCCCAAAGTCCCAGCTCACCCCTACTCAGTCCCTGGAATTCATAGGGGTCTGGTTGGACACCACCTCTGCAAGAGCCTACCTTCCTCAGGCCCGTTGCCAACGTCTAGTGCAGTTAGCCTCCCAGATTCAGTCAAAGAGCCACTTAACTGCCCGGGAGATGCTACAGCTGCTAGGCCACATGGCTTCCACAGTACATGTGGTACCCTATGCTCGCCTACACATGAGAGCAGCTCAGTGGACTTTGTCCACCTAGTGCACACAAGCTTCAGGAGCTCTCTCAGACCAAATAGCAACCTCCAAACGTCTCTTTTGGTCTCTCCAGTGGTGGAGGTCCACTCAAAATCTGTTGCTGGGGTTCCCCTTCCAACCTTTGTTGCCCCAAGCAACCCTCACAACAGATGCCTCCCAAACAGGTTGGGGAGCTCATCTGCAGGACCTCTCCACCCAAGGCACTTGGTCCCCACAGGAGACCTCTCTTCATATCAACCACTTTGAACTTCGAGCAGTGTTCCTAGCTCTCAAAGTTTTTCATACCCTCCTCAGCTACAAGACTGTCCTCATTCATACGGACAATCAAGTTGCCATGTTTTACATAAACAAGCAAGGAGGAACTGGCTCTCTGTCGCTTTGCAACGAAGCTCTAAGATTATGGGCCTTCGCCAGAGAGCATCAAATCCATCTCCTGGCAGTATACCTCCCAGGAATCCATAACTCTTGGGCAGACAGACTCAGTCGAGTTCTGCTTCCACACGAATGGTCCCTGCACATGGATCAGGTACTCAGAATCTTCCAAGAATGGGACATAGACCTCTTTGCAAGTCCGTGGAATGCCAGACTTCCCCGGTTCTGTTCCAGAATTCCGTGCCAGGGAGTCCAGGCCAAGGATGCCTTCCTCCTTCATTGGGGGTCAGGGCTTCCTGTATGCCTTTCCACCCATTCTTTTGATTCCCAAGACTGTGTTCAAACTCCAGAGGGATCAAGGATCCATGATCCTCATAGCTCCACGCTGGCCACGCTAAGTGTGGTACCCTCTACTTCTGCATCTTTCCCAAGCCCCCTCTCTGGACTTGGGAGCTGCTTTAGACCTTCTGTCCCAGGATGGAGGGACTTTGTGGCATCCAAACCCCAAGTCCCTTCACCTCAGAGCTTGGTTACTGAAGGCCTAGACCTTCAAGACTTAAATCTTTCTCAACAAGTGAAGGATATCCTCCATGCTTCCAGAAAACCTTCCACTAGACGTTCCTATGCTTTTAAGTGGAAAAGATTTTCCATTTGGTGTGCCCAAAAGGGTCTTGACCCTCTGGCACTTCCTGTGAATTCTCTATTGGAATATCTCCTGCATCTTTCCAATGCAGGCCTTAAGATGAATTCAGTAAGGGTCCATTTGAGTGCTATTGCAGCATCCCTTAAGCCTCTTAATGGACAACCTGTTTCCTCTCATCCTCTTGTTGCAAGATTCATGAGAGGCCTAACTTTGACTAAGCCTCCCATTCAACCTCCTCCGGTGGCATGGGACTTAAACTTGGTTCTTGGTCAGCTTATGAAGCCGCCTTTTGAACCCTTAGCCACTACCTCCTTGAAATTCCTTTCATGGAAGGTTATTTTCCTTATTGCACTCACTTCTGCTCGCCGCATTAGTGAACTGCAGGCCTTAGTGGCTAATCCACCTTATACAAGGTTCCATCATGATAAGGTAGTCCTTAGGACAAATCCACACTTTATGCCTAAAGTGGTCTCACCTTTTCATCTTAATCAAGAGGTATATTTGCCTGTCTTTTTTCCAGCTCCTCATGCATCTAGTGCAGAGAGGAATCTTCATACTCTAGATTGTAAAAGAGCTCTCGCCTTTTACTTACACAGGACACAGCAACATAGAAAGACTTCCCAGCTTTTTATTGCTTTTGATCCTTCTCATTTAGGACTTCCAGTCTCTAAAAGAACTGTCCAATTGGATTGCTCAGTGTATTTCTTTTGCTTACCAAAGTAAGAATCTTTCTCTGGAGGGCCATGTCACAGCTCACAATGTGAGGGCCATGGCCACCTCTATGGCTCATCTTCATTCTGTATCCATTGACCAGATCTGTCGAGCAGCCACCTGGGCCTCGGTTCATACCTTCACAGCCCATTACTGCTTGGACAAGGACTCCCGCCGGGATGCCTTGTTTGGTCAGGCTGTCCTCAGACACCTGTTCCATTCTTAAACAACTCCTGCCCTCCTTCCCTGTATGGATGCCTGAGATCCATTGGAAGACGAGGAACCCTTCAGGGTCTCATATCCTTGGGGATCTCCCAGGCATCTTAGCTAGGGAGTCCCCATATGTGAGGACTCATTCTTGCTTGTTCCTGGAGATAACACAGTTACTTACCTGTAACAGGTGATCTCTGGGAACAGCAGGAATTAGTCCTCACAACCCTCCCACCTCCCCTAGGAGTTGTATCTCTCTCTATCTTTCCTTTCCTCTCTCTCTCTATTGTCTCAGCTTTAAACTCGAACTGAGGAGAGTTGGTTAGGAAAGGCGGGAAGGCAGCGCGCAGGCGCAGTGGGATGCTCCCAAAAGATTTCCTTTTTGGGAAGCTGGGGAGCATTCCCGCGCAGGCTCCGTCGGTACCGACGTACCCATATGTGAGGACTAATTCCTGCTGTTCCCAGAGATCACCTGTTACAGGTAAGTAACTGTGCTTTCTCCTCAGAAAGTCGTGCTCCAGCCGGTGCCTTCCTTTCTGCCTAAGTTGTCTTTGCCTTTTCATGTGAATCAAACGGTGTCTCTCCCGGTCTTCCGGGCAGGAGACGAGCAGAGTTCTGAGTCGGACGTACGGAGAGTTTTGTGTCTTTATTTGGCGGTCACAGAATCCTTCCGCAAGTCGGATCACCTGTTTGTGCTGTTTGGAGGCCCCAGGAAGGGAGAGGCTGCGGCGAAGGCCTCTATTTCCAGATGGATCAAGGAGACAATCATCTCGGCTTACATGTTGCAGGGGAGGCCAGCTCCTGTGGGATTGAGGGCTCACTCTACTAGAGCGCAAGCGACTTCCTGGGCGGAACACAGTCTGGTGCCGCCAGAGGAAATTTGCAAAGCGGCAACGTGGACATCGCTGCACACTTTCAGCAAACACTACTGACTAGCAATGTTCCCTCTAATTTTCTGTAGGCTGTGTGCGCATAAAATATCAGCTGTGCAGCTTTTGAAGGAAGGTAAAATTTTTGTGTGCCGCATAACGACACTCGGAGTTATATACTTTAAAATTTGACTACACATCAGAATACAGTATGTACACCACATTGATTGCACTAGAAAATATTGTAGAACTTGCGAAAACCATAAATACACAACAACCTTTCAATTTTAAGAACGTCTGTGTTGTTTTCTATCAGAATCAGAACCGTAATTTTTGTGCGCTCTGTTGTAAAGTATGTGCGCTCACTCGGCGAGGTGTGTGCGCGCGCACACGCGCACAGCTTAGAGGGAACAGTGCTGACTAGATGTGCTGGCGGCGAGGGATGCCTGTTTCGGTTCCGCGGTTTTGCGTGCCGGCTGGCAGGGTCCCTCCCGTTAGTACTGCTCTGTTACATCCCAGAGGTGGAGGACTAAACTGGAGGAACGATAAGGAAATAAAAATTACACTTACCTGGTAATTGTAGTTCCTTGAGTGACGACAGTTTAGTCCTCATTCCCGCCCTCAGTTTGTTTTTAATTGGTTCGGCACGCGATCGACTCTGAGGAGCGGTTATACAGGTGAGTGTTTTGTCTGAAAAACTAGTTCTTTTGTTCTTTCTGACTTTCTTCTTCTTGCGCTAGCTACTTTGATTGGCTCGGCAGGAGGGGAAGTGTTGAATGGGGTACATCTCTTTCCTTCTAGTTTCAGGGAAGATTTCTGTCTTTTTTTTTTTTTTTTTTTTAAAGAAAAGAAAATGTTAATTGGTTGGCTGTTGGCTACTTATTTCTTGCTCTTTTGATTCTGCTTTGTTAATAGTTCACTGGGACTAATGGGGAATGCCTGCAGGCTGTATCCAGTGATGGCAGAGTTCTGATTGGTCCAGTCTCCAAGCTGCAGGAGGAGGTGCACTACCCAGAGGCGGAGGACTAAACTGTCGTCACTCAAGGAACTACAGTTACCAGGTAAGTGTAATTTCTATTTATTTTATTTGGCCAGTTTTGTGTACCATCTTTCTCCAGGAACAAGCAGGAAGTCAGTCCTCACATATGGGTGATGGCGCCGATGTAGCCCTCTTGCGGAGCAATTCCCCAGCTTTCAAAGAAAGCCCTTGGGATTGCATCACGCATGCGCGGTTCCCTTCCTGCCCAAGGGTTCCATCTTGCTCAGTCTCTCTTTTTTCGTGAAGCCTAACGGAAGTGGTCCGAATTCCCTCGCGGAAAAAGTGCGTTAAACTTCACAGAAGATTCTTCTCTTCGACCCAGTTCGACGCCGGTTCCTCTTCCTGTCTCGGTTCGGTACATCGGTATCGAATCCAGTCTCTATTTTTCGTTTTTGTCCTTAGAGACTAGCGTTCACGCACTTTTTTTATTTTCACTGGCAGCCCGGTCCTTGGACCTTGCAGGGGCCCTTTCTCCGCCGATGGCTGCCAGTGGGTTTAAAAAGTGTGATCGGTGTAAATAGTTAATGTCCCTCACCGACACACATGACTGCCGTCTCCGATGCTTCGGGGCCGACCATGACCTGGTGGCCTGTGGCCCATGTGGCAAAATGTCTTCTAAAGCTCTTAGAAGTCGATAGCAGCAGCGTGAGAGGATTTTCTCAGAGTCCACCTTCACTCTGATCCGGGCCTCGAAGTCTCGGAAGTTGTAAGACTCCGAGCATCGTCGTGGGTCTTCTGAAAGTGGGTCTCCCTCCAGGGAACACCAGAGGAAGAAAAAACTCGAGGGCGGCGTCGTTAGATGCCTCTGATAGGCCTGATTCCTCATGGGCCAGGTCTCGGAGTCCTGACCGCCGCCCCGAGTCCTCGGAGTCGGAGCGGCCTGCCAAGGTACCTCGCACGGAGCTGGAGACGCTGAGAAAGGTAAACACTGTTGTCCTCGTGGACTCTCCTCCAGGAGAACTGGCATCGGGCCCGACACTGTCGAGCCCCGAGCCGGAGGCTGCAGAGCCTTCTGGACAGTCTCAGAATGGCGGCCTTGGAGCGCAGTGTGTCTGCCTTCATGGAGTAGCAGCGGGCACTGATGCCCGGTCTTCCCAGTCCGTCTGCCCCAACCACCGGGGCCTCGATGTCTAAGTGGATCCCGGAGGCTGAGCTGATCCTTGAATCCCTTCGAGCTCGAGTTGATTCTCGGCCGAAGTCTCCCTCGACCTCCCGTTCAGGACCGAGTTCGTCGATGCCAGTGGCATCAGTGTTGGGGCAGTCGAGATCGAAGCCCTCGTGGCCGGAGCCCGTCGATTCCTCCTCGGAGGACTTGGCTTGGGAGATGGAGGACAAAGACTCCCCAAGCACGCACCGGACCCGGTGTGTCCAATTGGACTCACCGGAGTCCGATACCTCAGAGAAAGTCTCCCCCGGAGGATACCAGGTTCTCGGAGTTCGCACGGGACATGGCCAAGGCCTTGGTCTTCCCGGCAGACGCCGAGGAGGAGCCTCGAGCCGAAGAGCTCGATGCCTTCCAGTATGATTTTCCACCGCAGGAAGCCCTTACTGTACCAGTTCCTCCGATGTTGGAACGGCGGTTATTCCGTATGTGGGAAAAGCCCGGCCTCGATGCCAGTGCTGAGCAGGCGGGTCGATTCCATTTATTGAGTCTGCAAGAGCCCTGGGTTCCAAAAGGCAGAGCTGCCGCACAACTCCATGGTTGTGGAATCGGCCATGCAAAGGCTTAAGAGCCAAAAAACGCACTCTGCAGTGCCTCCTGGAAGGGAAGCCCAGAACCTGGATGCCTTCGGCAGAAAGTGCTACCAGGGCTCGATGCTATCATGCCAGGTCCAAACCTACCAGCTGTACATGGGCATGTTCTTACGAGACCTGGCAAAGGAGATTGCCAGGTTCTCAGCTGGCCTCTCCGAGGACCCCTTGCAGAGATACAAGGCCTTGTCCACGGGGATTCGAGAGTGCTCGAAGTTTATAGCTCAAGCAGCCTATGACGGCTTCGAGGCTTCAGACCGAGTAGCCGCAGCCGGCATCGGTGCCAGATGTCAGGCTTGGCTGATGTTCTCGGACCTAGAGTTATGGGTACAGGACAAACATAGAAACATGATGACAGAAAAAGACCACATGGCCTATCTAGTATGTCCTTCCATATCAACAACTACAACAGTCCACTTTTTACCTTTAGAGATCCCCTGTGTTGATCCTATGCTTTTTTGAATTCAGTTACTGTCCTCATCTCTACCACCTCCACTGGGAGACTATTCCACGGATCCACTACTCTTTCCATAAAGAAATATTTCCGCATATCACTCCTGAATCTATCTCCCTCATCCCATGTCCCTTCGTAGCAGAACTTGCTTTCAATCGAAAGAGGCTCTCCCCCTGTGCATTTATCTCCCTTCACCCTCATCCCATGTCCCCTCGTAGCAGAACTTGCTTTCAATCGAAAGAGGCTCTCCCCCTGTGCATTTATCTCCCTTCACCCTTATCCCATGTCCCCTCGTAGCAGAACTTGCTTTCAATCGAAAGAGGCTCTCCCCCTGTGCATTTATCTCCCTTCACCCTCATCCCATGTCCCCTCGTAGCGGAACTTGCTTTCAATTGAAAGAGGCTCTCTCCCTGAACATTTATGCCACGGAGGTATTTAAACATCATTTTTATGTTTATGTTTATTGTGACTTGATAAAATCGCCCTTCTCCAGAAATCAGAGCGATGTACAATTTAAAAAAAACCCATTATTAAAATGGCCAGAGCCATGGAAAAGAAAAGGAAAAGGAAATTACAATATCTTTATAAAACCATAGTATAGACAAGAGAGGCAGGAAAGAATAGAAAAGAAAAGAAAGAGAACAATCATAATTTCATTATAAAAGCAGGAATATAGACAGGGGAGACAGAAAGGGATAGGGAAGGGAAACAAAAGGGAGGTTGGGGCAAGGGGAATGGAGGTCACACAAAAGGGGAGGGCACATCGTAAGCAAGGGAGAAGAGGTGAGTTTTCAGATGCTTTTTGAAGGTAGGGTGGTGAGGTTCTAAACGGAGGGAAGAGGGTAGAGAATTCCAGAGGGCAGGGTCAATGAAGAAAAAAGCAGAAGAACGTGTGGATTGTAGGTGAGCACGGGAGGGGGAAGGAAGAGTGAGACGATTGAGGTGAAAAGAACGAGGGGTTGTACCGGGGAGAGTGAAAAGAGAGAAGGTCAGCAAGATATTGAGGGGTGCCAGTATGGAAAGCTTTGTGGACCAGAGTGAGCAGCTTCAATTGTGAGCGGTAAGGAAAAGGCAACCAGTGGAGATGAAAAAGCAGGTGTGTGATGTGATCTCGGAGAGAGGCATGACAGGCAAGACGAGCGGCAGTGTTCTGTATCCGTTGTAATTGAGATAGTCGGTACTTGGGGAGTCCAATGATATCATATCACCTCTATCATATCACAATCATATCACCTCTATCCCGCCTTTCCTCTAAGGTGTACATATTAAGATCCTTATGTCTGTCCTCATATGCTTTATAATGAAGCCCACTAATCATTTTAGTAGCCACCCTCTGCACCGACTCCATCCTGTTCACATCCTTTTGAAGGTGCGGTCTCCAGAATTGCACACTGTACTCCAAATGAGGTCGCACCAAAGACTTATACAGAGGCATTATCACCTCCTTTTTTCTGCTAGCCATTCCTCTCCGTATGCACCCAAGCATCCTTCTAGCTTTTGCCCTCGCCTTTTCTACCTGTTTAGCTACTTTAAGATCATCAGACACAACCACACCTAGGTCCCGCTCTTCTTTAGTGGACAAAAGTACTTCACCTCCTATACTGTATTGCTCCCTTGGATTGCTGCAGCCCAAATGCATGACCTTACATTTTTTTACATTAAATCCCAGCTGCCAAATTCTAGACCATTCTTCAAGCTTAGCTAGATCCCTCCTTATGTTATCTACACCTTCCTGGGTGTCTACTCTATTGCAGATTTTGGTATCATCCGCAAAGAGGCAAACCTTACCCGACAGCCCTTCCGCTATATCACTTAACAAAGATGTTAAAAAGAATCGGACTAAGGACAGATCCCTGGGGCACACCACTGGTAACATCCTTCTCCTCCTTGTACTCTGTCGCCTCCCACCCAACCAATTTCTAACCCAAGCAGTAACTTTAGGGTCCATCCCTAGGGTGCTCAGTTTGTATATAAGTCGGCTGTGAGGACCAGTGTCAAAGGCTTTACTGAAATCTAAATACACCACATCTAGAGCTCTCCCTCGGTCCAACTCCCTGGTCACCCAGTCAAAGAAATCAATCAGATTTGTCTGACAAGACCTGCCTCTGGTGAATCCATGCTGCCTCGGATCCTGTAATCCGCTGGACTCCAGAAACCTCACTATTTTCTCTTTCAGCAGCGTTACCAATAATTTACTCACCACCGAAGTTAAACTAACCGGCCTGTAGTTTTCAACCACATCCTTACTTCCGCCTTTTTGTGTAAAGGCACCACATGAGCCCCTCTCCAGTCTTTTGGCACCACTCCCGACGCCAACGAGGCATTGAAAAGGTCAGTCAGTGGAGTTGCTAGAACGTCCCCAAGTTCCCTCAGTATTCTAGGGTGTATCCCATCCGGTCCCATCGCTTTGTCTACTTTAAGATGAGCTAATTTCTCACGAACAGTCTTCTGAAAATTGTTCAAGATGTCTCTCGCTTCTGTTCCTATTTGTGGGTGTTTTCTGAGGTCCTGCTCCTGGTTCTGTGAACACAGAACAAAAATATTTGTTAAGTAATTCCGCTTTATCCTTATCAGCTTCTACATATTCCCCCCTTGCACCTTTGAGTCTGAGAATACCACTTTTGCCCTTCCTCTTCTCACTAATATATCTGAAAAATGTCTTATACCCCCATTTTATTGCATTGGCTATTTCCTCCTCCTTTTGAATCTTTGCCTTCTTGACTACTTTGCTAGCTTCTCTATGTTTTTCCAAATACAGATGCCTTTCTTCCTCTCTCTGTGATCTCTTGTATTTCATGAAGGCCTCCCTCTTTTTCTTCACTTTTTCAGCTACTTCCTTCGAAAACCATAGTGGTCTCCTTTTCCTTTTGCCTTTATTTACCATTTTAACAAAAAGGTTGGTTGCCCTTAAAATACCCCCTTTCAGTTTTGCCCACTGTTTTTCTACATCCCCCAGCTGTTCCCATCCCACTAACGACTCCCTGAGGTATTGGCCCATCTTCGCAAAGTTAGTCTTCCTAAAGTCTAAGATCCTCACCTTGGAATGGATTCTAACAGCCCTAGTCCTAATACTGAACCACACCATCTGGTGATCACTGGATGCAAAATGATCTCCCACTACAACATCAGAAACACTTTCACCATTGGTAAGCACCAAGTCCAGTATGGCCCCTTCACGTGTGGGGTCTGTTACCAATTGCCTGAATAGTTCTCCCTGTAGAGAATCCAGGATCTCCTTACTTCTTGATGATACTGCAGCAGGAATGTGCCAATCAACAATCTGGCATATTGAAATCTCCTATCAGTAGCACTTCCCCTTTCCTAGCAATGCTGCGTATGTCTTCAATTAACTCTCTGTCCACCTCTTCCTCTTGTGAAGGGGGTCTGTATATCTTTCCCTCTTTCTAGTTTAACCCACAATGCCTTCTCTCTCCCTTTTAAGCTCTGTAATTCCAAAGCTTTAATAGTAGTTTTTACATATAGTGCCACTCCTCCTCCCCTTCTTCCTACCCTGTCCTTTCTGAATAAAGTATAGTCAGGGATAGTTACATCCCAGTCATAGTTTTCTGTGAACCATGTTTCTGTAACTGCCACTAAATCAAAGTCAGCCACTCCCACCAAAGCTTCAACATCAGGGATCTTATTTCCCATGCTACGGGCATTTATACACACTGCTTTCCACAAGTTGGTCGATGTCCCCTGCTGAGGTGAGAAGCTGTTCAGCAAACCCATGACTGAGAAGGCTGCGCAAATAGTGTCCGAGTACTTGACTCGGACAAGGCTATCCAAGAAGGGCTCGGGTTAAAAGCACTTTTTCCCGAGGAAGGGTACTGCTTACCCCAACTACCCCACTCACCAGGCCTCCCCAGCTCCCCAACATGGGCAGCAGGCCAAGGGACAGGGATATGGCCCGTGTAAGCAGAAAACCTCCAAGCCTCAGGCACCGGCTCCCTCCCAGCCGGTTGGGGTTTTTTGACAGCCACAGTATGGTCTCTCTCCAGCCAGGGGTGGAACTGAGCACAGGAGGGAGGCTGACCCTGTTCGCCTACAGGTGGCCAGAAGTCACCACAGACACCTGGGTCTTGCAAATAGTCCAGAAGGGATACCTGCTTCACTTCAGCCAGGTGCCTCCATCCTATTTTCCAGGAGAGCCTTTGCAACCTCCTCTGCACAGGAACCTCCTTCTGCAGGAGTTAGCCAGTCTCTTAAAGAATCAGGCGGTAGAACCAGTGCCCCACCGCCTGCAAGGCCAGGGCTTCTATTCCAGGTATTTCCTGATACCAAAGAGAACAGGAGGCCTCAGGCCCATCCTCGACCTGCAAAACTTAAGCAAGTTCCTGGTAAAAGAGAAGTTCAAGATGCTCTCTTGGTAATTTTGCTGCCATACCTCTACCAGGGAGATTGCCTCTGCTCCTTAGATCTGAAGGATGCCTACACACACATCTTCATACATCCAGAGCACAGACAATATCTCAGATTTGTCATTGGAGGAAACCATTTTCAGTACAGAGTACTTCCATTTGGCCTAGCCTCCGTCCCCAGAGTGTTTACCAAATGCCTGGCGGTGGTGGTGGAGTTTCTCAGAAACCAGGGTATCTTCGTCTTCCCATACCTAGATGACTGGCTCATCAGGGCTCCGTCGCCTCAGGCGGCCCAACAGGCCACAACTTGCACTATCAACATATTGCAACATCTAGGCTTTGTCATAAATCAGGCAAAGTCCACCTTGCTTCCCACACAGAACTTAGAGTTCATAGGGGCGAGACTAGACACCCTGCAGGCAAGGGCTTACCTGCCACTGGACAGGGCACAAAGGCATGTTCTCTCACATCAGGATCTTATACAGGATCTTGTTCTCCAATCCTCTTTTGATCTCATGCTGCTAACTGAAACCTGGCTAAAGGACGGAGAGGATGCCCTTTTGGCTCGCTGCCTTCCTCCTGCCTTTTCAGCTCTTTCCACCCCTCGCCTTGGCCGTTCCGGTGGGGGTGTTGGAGCTCTTATTCGTACATCTCTCCCCTTCACCCAGCTTACCCCCCCAACTTTGCGTTACCCTGAATCTCTTCTGCTTCAGTTTCATTCCTTCCCCCCGATTCAGGTCCTTCTTGTCTACTCTCCCCCTGCTCTGCGACCCGACCTTTGGGATTCCCTTCTCTTAACTATCACCGATCTATCCTTGGCTTTCCCTCACTTACTCATTGCCGGGGACTTTAACCTCCACCTTGACTCTCCTTCCTCATCCCGTGATCATGCTTTTCTCTCCTTGCTTCACGATCTGTCTCTCTTACAACATGTCACCTTTCCCACCCATCAGGCCAGTCATACCCTTGACCTGTTTCTGACTTCCTCCTCATCCTCTCTTTTAGTGTCCCATCTCTCCTCCGTATCCCTTCCGTGGACTGATCACGTCTGTCTCTCTATCTTATGTACCCATTCTCCTGGATCCTTGTCCTCCACTTCTTCTGCCGTGTCTCCGGTTGTTTCCCCTTCACCTCAACTTTCACGTGTCCTCTCGTCTCACATTCGTGAACAATTCCCTGTGGCCTCTGATCTTCTTCCCTCCAACTTCTCTTCTCTCTCTTCTGACTCCCAAGCAGCCCTATGGTCTTCATCCCTTTCTTCTGCTCTTGACCGTCTTGCTCCCCTTCAACCCCGAAAGTCCCGCCGCCTCCCTAGGCATCCATGGTATCATCAGGGCCTGCGCCTCTTGCGTACCCAGCTCCGTAGGGCTGAACGCGGGTGGCGCAGGAATCCTCCTCCTCCTACCTTAGCTTTCTTCAAGTCTACTTACTCTCACTACCGTTTAAATGTCCACCAAGCCAAGCGTGCTTATTTCTCCAGTGCAATCTTGACTGCCCCAAATCAAACCCGGCATCTTTATTCGACTCTGCGCACTTTGACCTCTCTTCACTCCCCCACGTCTGTGGCTCTTGCTCCTTCTGCTCCTTCTCCCTCCCTTCTGGCTTCCTTCTTTGATAATAAGATTTCCTCCCTGCGAGCCTCCTTACCCGTCTGCCCTGATCCGATTCATTCTCCCCCTCCAGTGGCTTCCCCTCCCCCTACTGCTCAGCTTTCTCACTCTTGGGCTTCTTTCTCCTTAATTACTTCCTCTGAGCTTCATCACCTCATTTCCTCTTCTAAAAAGACTTCCTGTCCTCAGGATCCCATCCCCTCCACGTGGCTTCTCGACCCATCGCTTGCACTCTTGCCGTATATCCTCACTATGTTTAACACTATCTTGTCCACAGGTATTTTTCCCTCCCCCTGGAAGCATGCTCTAATTCGTCCCATTCTTAAAAACTCCTCACTTGATCCTTCAGTTCCTTCTCACTATCGTCCTGTATCTAACCTTCCTTTCCTTTCTAAGCTACTTGAAAAATTTGTGTTTGCCCAACTCTCACACTACCTTGATTCTATTAATTTTCTTCACCCCCGCCAATCGGGTTTCCGCACGGGTCACAGTGTTGACACTATTCTTCTTGCATTCACCAACGCACTACACACAGCTCACGACCGGGGTGATATCTCGGTGGCGGTTGCCCTAGATCTCTCAGCAGCCTTTGATCTTGTCGATCACTCTCTTCTCCTCCTTCGTTTACGGGAAGCTGGTTTATGTAGTACTGTGCATCACTGGTTTCACTCTTTTCTTTCCTCTCGTTCCTGTTCTGTGCTCTCCCCCTCTTCCTCTACCCCTTCTTCTAACTCTTTCCCTCTCACCTGTGGGGTACCTCAAGGTTCGGTGTTGGCTCCTCTTCTTTTTAACCTTTTCTTAGCACCTCTTGCACTCTTAATTCAACAATCAGGAATTTCTGCTTTTCTTTATGCAGATGACATTGTTCTGCTCCACCACACTTCTCCCTCTTGTCCCGATCTTACTGCGCTTAATTCATGTCTTTCCGTTGTAGCCAACTGGTTGACCCTTCACTGTCTGCACCTTAATCTCACTAAGACCGTTGCCATTTGGTTTTCCCATGGGTCTGCACCCCCTACCCTTGCCCCCTCTTTTTCTGGGTCCCCTGTCCCACTAATTTCTACCTTTCGCTATCTTGGTGTCCACTTTGATTCTGATCTTTCTTTTCAGTCACATCTTTCTCACATTACCAAATCTTCTTTCTTCTTCCTCCGGCAAATACGTGCAGTACGTCCCTTCTTGTCCTCGGCAGCCCTCACCACCCTGGTGTTGTCTTTGGTTATCTCACGTGTCGACTTTGCAAATTCTGTTCTTATCGGTCTTCCTAAGTCTCGCTTATCCCGTTTACAACGTATACAACACACTGCCGCTCGTCTCATTTGTCATGCCTCTCCTTGTGATCACATCACTCCCCTCCTGTTTCACCTCCACTGGTTACCCTTCCCTTACCGTTCCCAATTCAAGCTCCTCACTCTGATACATAAAGTACTCCACACTGGTTCCCCCCAATATCTTGCTGACTTACTTTCTATCCACTCCCCCCGGTACACTCCTCGTTCCTTTCATCTTCACCGTCTAGCCCTTCCTTCCCCCTCCCGTGCTCATCTACAGACTACCCGCTCCTCTGCTTTCTTCTTTATTGGCCCCGCCCTCTGGAACTCTCTACCTCCTCCCCTCCGTCTCGAACCACTTTTCTCAACTTTTAAACAAAACCTAAAAACACACCTTTTCTCTTTGGCTTTCGATGTGCCCTCTCCCTTTGTGTAATCTCCTTTTCCCGTCCCTAACCTTCCCTGTTGTTTCTTCCCTACCCCCTCCATGTCTCTCTTGTCTATTCTTTTAAATAGAAATTGTACTCTTTTAAACAGATATT
Organism: Ichthyophis bannanicus; assembly: GCA_033557465.1. Lineage (NCBI taxonomy): Eukaryota > Metazoa > Chordata > Amphibia > Gymnophiona > Ichthyophiidae > Ichthyophis > Ichthyophis bannanicus. The sequence goes on along the minus strand of CM066043.1, from coordinate 27,091,226 downwards.
GTATTTTTTCCTTTCCAGGCTTCGGCCTCTTTTTAGACAATTGTTTTTATATTGTACATCGCTTTGATTTCTGTAGAAAGGCGATTTTATCAAAAACTAATAAACATAAACATCAATCTGTGCTCGTACAGACAATCAGGTGGCTATGTTCAACGTGAACAAGCAGGGAGGAACAGGGTCCTGGGTCCTGTGTCAGGAGGCACTGGACCTCTGCTCCTTTGCCATCAGACAGGGTATGTCTCTCAAGGTGGTTTACCTGCCAGGTCAAGAGAACGACCTAGCAGACAAACTAAGCAGAATTCTTCAACCTCATGAATGGTGACTGAATCCGGAAGTGGCCCAGCAGATTTTCCTCTTCTGGGGACATCTGTCCATAGATCTCTTCGCCAGCCCACAGAATCAGTTGCCCAACTTTTGCTCCAGACAGCACATCCCCAAAGGATGGCTGCCGATGCTTTTGTGACCTCCTGGTCTGTGGACCTCCTGTATGCGTTTCCTCCCACGCCTCTGGTGGCCTGAACTCTGTTCAGAATCCTGCGGGACAAGGCCTCGGTCATCCTGGTAGCCCCCAGATGGCCAAGACAACCTTGGTTACCACTTCTCCTCCAGCTGGCAGTGGAGACCCCACTCCCGCTGGGGACAATGCCCAACCTCTTATCCCAGGAACAGGGCTCTCTTAGATCCCAATCTCAGGTCCCTCAACCTGATGGCATGGCTGCTGAAAGGGTAGTGCTGAGCCCTCTCCTCCTACCTAAGAATGTAGAAGTGGTTATTGGCCTCTAGGAGGCAGTCCACCAGAAAAACCTATGCCTTCAAATGGCGGAGATTTGAAGTGTGGTGTAACCAGCACAATGAAAACCCTTTCTTTTGTCTTGTGCCTGTAGTGTTGCAGTACCTGTTGCACCTCTCTGACTTGGGCCTCGAGTCTAATATTGTAAAGGTCCACCTGAGTGCTTTATCAGCACATCACTCACCAGTGGAGGGACATCCTTTGTCACTTCACCCTTTGGTATCCTGATTCCTAAGAGCTCTACTTAGCTCTACTAAGCTCTTAGCTCTACTAAGAGCTCCGGTGACTGAGTGGGATCTGAATGTGGTCTTGCAACAACTTACTAGCCCACTATTTGAGCCGATGTCTACTTGCCATCTGCGCTTCCTCTCCTGGAAGGTTCTCTTCCTGGTGGCACTCACGTCGGCAAGGTGAGTGAGTGAGCTGCAGGCTTTGGTTTCAGAAAGACCGTACACATGGTTTTACAGGAATATGGTAGTTCTGCGAACCCACCCTAAGTTCCTCCTGAAGGTAGTCTCTCCTTTCCACCTCAACCAGGAAGTGGTTCTTCCAACATTCTTTCCCAGACTGCATACCAGCTGGGCAGAGGCGATCCTGCATACCCTTGACTGTAAGAGGGTAGTGGCCTTCTACTTGGAGCGTACGAGGGGACATCGAAGGGCTCCTCAGCTCTTCGTCTCTTTTGGCCCCAGTAAGTTGAGGCTTCCAGTCTCCAAGCATACGTTGTCCACTTGGGTGGCAGACTGCATTGCCTGGGCGTACAGTGCGGCCGAGCTCACTTTGCTGGGTAGAGTCACGGCCCACCGAGTCAGGGCTAAGGCCGGCTCGGTGGCTCACTTCCTCTCTGTTCCACTGGCAGACATCTGCCGGGCTGCCACCTGGTCTTCAAGCCAGACTTTTGCAGCCCATTACTGCTTGGATGGAGAGTCCCGCCGAGACAGTGCTTTTGGCCAGGCGATACTCCGGAACTTATTTGAGGTTTAGGCAACTCCTATCCTCCGGCCCTCTGGGGTTAGGCTACCGGGGGTGGTATGTCTCTGCTGGGTTCCTATCATAGCTGCTGTGGCTCTTCTAGAGGGAGCCATTTTTCAGCTATGGGTTCTCGGTAGCCTATAGCTAGGGAGTACTATATGTGAGGACTGACTTCCTGCTTGTTCCTGGAGAAAGCGTAGTTACTCACCTGTAACAGGTGTTCTCTAGGGGCAGCAGGAATCAGTCCTCACAATCATCCCTCCTCCCCTGGAGTTGCAGTCCTATTATTGCTTTTCTTGTTTTTTGCCGTCTTTTTAGCTGTCATTGGACCGAGTAAGATGGCACCCTTGGGCAGGAAGGGAACTGCGCATGCATGATGCAATCCCAAGGGCTTTCTTTGAAAGCTGGGGAATTGCTCTGCACGAGGGCTCCGTCGGCGCCGACATCACCCATATGTGAGGACTGATTCCTGCTGTCCTGGAGAACACCTGTTACAGGTGAGTAACTACGCTTATCCTTCAATCTAAGTGGTTAGGAACATAACATGGGGTCTACATTCAATATAGGGGATGACAGGACATACATATACTATTGGGAGTTGATTCCCAGGTCTGTCATATCTGCAGGGTGTTTGGGGCCGTATAGGCAGGGTTGCAGTGATTGAGAGTTACGGTATTTGTTCATATGAGTCCATGAACAGGTGGGTTTTGAGGGATTTGCAGAAGTCCTTGAGGTCTCTTTGTGCTCTTAGTTCTTCAGGGAGAGAGCTCCAGTAGCTCCTCTAACCCTATTCTCTTGTGCAATTCTGTCCACTCAGGTGTGGTATTTGACAGTCAGCTTTCATTTGCAACACATCTTATTGATTGTAAAGTGCTGCTTCTATATCATCCTGCTATACCAGTCCAGACAAGTGGGTTGTGTTCCCCTACCATCAGATTGGTGGAGACGAGGAACCAATGAAAAGCCCAGGTTTCAATGACATCAATCTCATGCCTCTATTCGCTTCAGCCACCAGTCGTCCCTTCAGTATTTCTTTCTCTCTAGCAGATGGTGGATGGATTTTCTCCTCTCTATAGAAAATCTGAGGATTGAGAGGAAAAGCAATTGATTAAACATAGAAACATGACTACAGAAAAAGACCACATGGCCTATCTAGTCTGTCCTTCCATATCAACAACTACAACAGTCCCCTTTTTTCCTTTAGAGATCCTCTGTGTTTGTCCCATGCTTTTTTAAATTCAGTTACTGTCCTCATCTCTGCCACCTCCACTGGGAGACTATTCCACGGATCATCACTCTTTCTTTAAAGAAATATTTCCGCAAATCGCTCCTGAATCTATCCCCCTTCACCCTCATCCCATGTCCCCTCGTAGCAGAACTTGCTTCAATTGAAAGAGGCTCTCCCCCTGAACATTTATGCCAAAGAGGTATTTAAACATCTCAATCATATCACCTCTATTCCGCCTTTCCTCTAAGGTGTACATATTAAGGTCCTTCAGTCTGTATTCATATGCTTTATAATGAAGACCACTAATCATTTTAGTAGCTACCCTCTGCTCCGACTCCATCCTGTTTACATCCTTTTGAAGGTGCGGTCTCCAGAATTGCACACTATACTCCAAATGAGGTTGCATCAAAGACTTATACAGAGGCACTATCACCTCCTTTTTTCTGTTAGCCATTCCTCTCCGTTTGCACCCAAGCATCCTTCTAGCTTTTGCCGTCACCTTTTCTACCTGTTTAGCTACTTTAAGATCAGCAGACACAACCACGCCCAGGTCCCGCTCTTTAGAGGACAAAAGTACTTCACCCCCTATACTATATTGCTCCCTTGGATTGCTGCAGCCCAAATGCATTCCCTTATATTTTTTAACATTAAATCCCAGCTGCCAGATTCTAGACAATTCTTCAAGCTTAGCTAGATCCCTCCTTATGTTATCTACACTTTCCTGGGTGTCTACTCTATTGCAGATTTTGGTATCACCTGCAAAAAGGCAAACCTTACCCGATAGCCCTTCCGCAATATCAGTAACAAACACTCGTGAACGGCCACCTTGAGTACAGAAATGTGACTTTCTCACTTGAGTGTGACATGGGAGATTTCACTGGACTGCAGTCATATATCGGTAGTCATAGGAAGGGAAAATTAGTTTAGCTCCACAAATTGGAAGGATTTTGAAAATTGATTCAACAACCACAAGTTGTAAGGATTTGGAAGGATCTGGAAACTCTCCGGGAACCAGCACGAAGTCTGTCCTCATATATAGGTGGTGGCACCAATGGAGCCCATATGGCAACACTCCCCAGCTTTCACAGAAAGCCTTTGGAAGATGGGCCACACATGCATGGTCACCTTCCCACCCAAGGGTGCCATCTTACCTCATCGTCTTTTTTTTTTTTTTCTGCGGAGTCCATCAGGATGTCTCATCTGCACCCCAAAAAAATTTAGTGTTTGACTTTTTTTTACGATTCTTTTCCTCCAGTCGCCTACAGTCACTTTCTCAGTTCCCAGAACCATTGCCACCTCGGTACGCATTTTTCTCCAGTCCTTTTTCCTTTTTCTTTCCATAAGATGAACAGGATTTTTGTCGTGCCCTCCCTAACCAGGACATTGGTTTTTGATCTTGCAGGTGCCGTTTCCCCCGCTATGTCCTCAGTTAGTAGTCTTAAGCAGTGCAGCCATTGTGGGTACACCATGGTCCCGCATGGATTGCCATGACTGCTGTCTATGGTGCCTTGTAGATGGTCACGATGAATCTGTCTTCTCTGTCTTCAAATGATGAGCAAGGTTCGTAGGAATCGTGAAAGGCAGCGGGAGACATTGTTTGGCCTTAAGACCTTCATTTTGACCCGGCTTCAAGCATGAAATCTGTGCTCTTGGGGTGGCCACACCCTCTCGGAGCCTGAAAGACGCAGAGCATTGGATCTGGGATCATTTGCTAAGGAACATTCCTGGAAGGCCAGACCACATCTTCGGCATTGAAGGGCGATGCTGGAACCGTGGCCCGATGATGAGGGTGCGGGCCAGGGCAAGCCTTCCAAGCTTCCATCCACATTGGGGAATCGGCATCGGTCCACCTAGATGACCACCATGGAAGAATCCCCATAGACTGAGCCGGTGTTGGGTCTGATACCCTTGATGCCTATCCCGGTGGCTGCAGAGCCTTCTGACATTGAAGTAAGTGTGGTGGCCCTGGAGCGTAGCCTTGCTGTCTTCCTGGTTCAGCAGCGAGTCCTGATGCCTGGTACATCTGGGTCTTTGGGGCCAGCAACCGCTCCTTCCTCCATGAGGGCGTCGCCCAAAGAAATCTAGCCTGTGCTTGAATGGCATTGGCTTCGGCCTGATGCCCGGCACTGGTCTAGGTTCTGTTGGGGCCTCAGGCTTTGTCACCGAGTGCCTTCCAGTCAGAATGCTGCAAACCTTGGACTCCATAGACGATGCCAGCTGGCCATAGCCACGATGCCTGATGGGTTCTCGAGGTCTCCGATTCAGAATGAAACTGACAATGAATCCCCGGACATCCGTCTGCACACAGATGGGTCCGTCTGACCCTTCTCCTCCACAGGAGCGTCGAAGGTCCCCACCCAAGGACCTAAGAACATAAGAAATGCCATATTGGGTCAGACCAATGTCCATCAAGCCCAGTATCTTGTTTTCAAAAGTGGCCAATCCAGGTCACAATCCAGGTTCCATAATGCTTGTACTGGGGTAAGTAGTGGATTACCTGGATCCTCTTTAATAATGGTTAATGGACCTTTCCTCCAGGAACTTGTCAAAACCTTTTTTAAACGCAGCTACACTAACAGCTTTTACTCGATCCTCTGGTAACTAATTCATGCGTTGCATGAAAAAATATTTTCTTTTATTAGTCTTGTACGGATTACACCGTAGCTGCATTGCATGTCCCCTAGTCTTTCTACTTTTTGATGGCGTAAAGAATCAATCTAAGTTTACCTGTTCCATGCTGTTCATTAATTTATAAACTTCTATCATATCTCTATCATATTATATAGGCCTCTTCTTCCTGGACTTCGTCCAGGATGTAGCCTTCACCACTGAGTTCAAGGAGCAGCCTTGGGTGGAGGACCTCAAGATCCTCCAGTACGAGGCCCCTCCCAAGGAGGCACTCACGGTGCCCGTTCCCCCCCCCTCCCCCCCCCCCCCCATTTTGGAACACCTGTTAGGATGTGGGAGATGTCGGTTACGGTTCCCATTGTGAGCAAATGACTAGATTCCATGTATCAAGTTCACAAGAGCCCAGGCTTCCAGAAGACACAGCTACCGCACAATTCCATGGTGGTGGAGTCGGCCAGTGTAGGATCAAGAGCCAGAAGATGCCCTTCTCGGTGCCTTCAGGCAGGGAAGCCCACACCATGGATGAATTTGGTAGAAAGTGCTACCAAGGTTCAATGCTTGTGGCCCGTTTCTAGTCTTACTAGCTGTACATGGGCATGTACCTGAGAGACCTGGCAAGAGAGCTTGCTGGGTTCTTGGTTGGATTGTCAGATGAGTCTTTCCAGTGGTTCTGGTCTGTGGTATCGGCGATCAAGGAGTTCTCCAAATATGTCACTAGGGCAGCCTATGATGGCTTCGAGTCCGTGGCTAGAGTAGCTGCGGTTGATGTTGGTGATCACCGCCTGGCATGACAACAGTCCTCAGACCTGGAACAATGGGTTCAGGACAAATTGGTCAATGTCTTCACACTCGCCAGGGAGAGAACCTCTTCAGCAAGCCCATGATAGACAAGGCCACAGAATTGGAGTCAGTTTGACCTGAACCATGCTCTCCAGGAAAACCGCAGACCCTTTCTGACTGAAGTCTTTGTGGAAAAAGCTCTTCTACCCGGTGGCTGGATTTTTGGAGAGGCAAGATGGCGGCAGTGAGATACTCCCGGTGAGCAGCTTTGCTTCGGCGGTGTGCTGTGTTGGCGTTTTTGTTTGCTGCTGGGAGCTACTGTGGACAGAAGAAAGCGGAAGCAAGCCTATCTACCCTCGGGTGAGGCTCTTTCCACCTGCAGATGTGTGGATTTTCTGCCCCGGGAGTTGGAGCGGCGTCTTCGGCGGGTACGGTGCTCTCACTGGACCTGAGCACATCTGGGTTTTTCTTATCCCTGGAACAGCGGGCCCCCCCACCATGCCCCAGAAGCGTTACTGCCGAAAGACGTGCTTCCCTCCGGCGTGATGACCAGCACACCGGAGCAGGGAGTTGTAGAGGGATCCTCTGCCAGTTTTGCTGATCCATGTGGAGCTCCTGGAGGTGACTTTCAAGCGGTGGTTGGGTCGCAATTGAGGATCAGCCCTACCCAGGGGGTATCTTCCCCGTGGGTCACTGCAGGTGCTGGCGGGTTGGTGAGGCCCTCTAGAGTTACATTAGAGGTGCTGTGGGACACTATTTCTACAATGAATTCTTCCCTTGTGACAATTGCTGTTCGTAGAACACTATGGACACGTCACATGACCCAACTACCAGGAACAACCAACATACCCCCCCCCCCCCGACCCACTGATAAGAAACATCATGTGCCGTTATACATTCTCTTAACACTAAATGTATAGAAGAATGTATTATAGCACACAATGTATCATAGCGCACAATGTACATAGCTCAACCTAATCAAACACACAACACATCTTACACACAAAGCACGATATAGCCCTCACTGCATGTAAACACTATCACTTCCTTTGATTGTTTTGCTGTGATACCGCCTTGATTGTAAGATAAGGCGGTATAGAAATACTGTTAAATAAATAAAATAAATCTGTGAGTACTGAAATTAAGACTTTACGTATAGATTTGCAAGCGGTTTCCAGAGTTTAAAAGAAACAGGAGGGGAAGCTGGCCCGGCTGAGTGGAGAAGTGGAGCAACTTCAGGATTTACACTGTGCCCACATTAAAGATCGGAGTGTAACTTCTAGGAGGATGGAATATCTTGAGAATCAAGTCCAGAAGAACAATTTACAAAGAGGTCTTCTACCTAGGGGGCAAGAGATCTGTGAAACATTTTCAATAGGTGTTAACACCAGGTGGCAGTTCAAAAGGCCATTTTGAAAGACTCCTGTCCAAGCAAGGACTGTTAATCATCCAGGAAGTTGGTCACAGCTTACCTCAGCAGCACAGGCATAAATAGCTCAACCAGAGCTCTGTGATCCTCAGTCTTGAAGGACTAGAAAAAGGGACTGTTACTTCTGGAGAGAGATCTGCAATTGTGTATACTTCTGGGAATTTTCTGAAAGGAATTCCTTCTATTAAAGCTATTTAATCTGTGAACCCACTATTTTTTGTTAAATCAGTCAGGGCCTAGTAGCAGCAGTTTAAGTTTAAATTTAAAACACAGAAGAGAGCTTTCTGGTTAAATTTGGAACCCAGCAGAGAGCTGTAGTTTACATTTAATAGTCACTCAGGAACTAGCATCAGCAAAGTACTTTTAGTTTACACTTAAAACACAGAAGAAAGCTTTCTGGTTAAATTTAGAACCCAGCAGAGAGCTTGTAGTTTAAATTTCATAATAGGTTAGAGCCTAGCAGCAGCAAAGAGCTATAATTTAAATCAAATAAGAATATAGTTTACCTCAGCAGCACAGGACAGGGTACTGTGTAGCAGCCCTCTTTTAATAAGTGTTTTTTCCCTCCCTCCCTCCCCACACCTACCCACCCCTGGGGTAATCGTAGCTTTATAGGTACTTACACATCTTAAAAGACAGGAGGTGCTCTCAGGTGAAGCTTGTTACCCAAATCAGACATACACTAAGGACCTTACATTAATTAAGCTTCAGGTGAACAAGGTATGTTAAACATATTAGGTACAGTTTTATTGATATAAATATCCATAGCAACCCTTAGTAAGTAAAGAACTTAAAGATCTAAACAAAAACTTAAAACTAAGATGCAGACAGCAGTCCAGCAGCGGGATGGGGGCTTTCCAGTCTTCTGCATTGAGTGTCACATCTATGATTTTCTCCCAGTTGGTGAGAGGTCTTACGTGTGCACTAGGTGCAAGGAGCTCTTTGCTCTCGGGGAACGAGTCCGTTCTCTAGAGGCTAGAGTGACAGACTTGGAAAACATAAGAAAGACAGAGAGGTACATAGACGAGACCTACAGGGATATAGTCCTGAAATCCCACCTCCAGTCTGGCAGCATCCCTGTTGCCATGGAGGAGAGAGGTCACATGACAGGAGAGCATCACCCTGGTGTGGCAGGAAGTGATCCTGTAACTAGGACCTGTCCTCCAGGTGATGTAAAACCCTCTCGCACCGAGGAAGTTTCTCCAGGGCCATGTACCCATGAGGGAAGGGTTAGGACAGCCGTTATAGTTGGTGATTCGATCATTAAGCATGTAGATAGCTGGGTGGCTGGTGGACGTGAGGATCGCCTGGTAACATGCCTGCCTGGTGCGAAGGTAGCGGACCTCACGCGCCACCTAGAGAAGGTCTTAGTGCTGGGGAGGAGTCTGCTGTCTTGGTACATGTCGGTACCAATGACGTAGGAAAATGTGGTAGGGAGGTTCTGGAAGCTAAATTTAGGCTTTTAGGTAGGAAGTTGAAATCCAGAACTTCCAGGGTAGCGTTCTGCGAAATGCTTCCCGTTCCACGTGCAGGACCCAAAAGGCAGGCAGAGCTCCGGAGTCTCAATGCGTGGTTGAGACAATGGTACAGAGATGAGAGGTTTGTATTTGTTAGGAACTGGGGTACATTCTGGGGAAAGGAGGGGCTCTTCCAAAGGAATGGGCTTCACCTTAACCGGGATGTAACCAGGCTGCTGGCATTAACCTTTAAAAAGGAGATAGAGCAGCTTTTAAACTAGATAATAGGGCAAAGCCGACAGTCGCCCAAGAGCGGAGGTTCGGAAGAATGTATCCTTGAAGGATACTACCAAAAGCAGAGAGGTTCCAAGTAAGAGTAAAGTAGCCCAAATGCCCTCGAGTATGGAGCAGACAGAGCTTAAAGATCCCAAATTACCCATGTCTACCAATAGCCAAATTAATATGAATAAAATACAGTCTCTAAAATGCTTGTATGCAAATGCTAGAAGTCTAAAAAATAAGATGGGAGAGTTAGAATATATAGCACTAAATGAGAGGTTAGATGTGATTGGAATATCAGAGACATGGTGGAAGGAGGACAACCAGTGGGACACTGTGATACCTGGGTACAAACTATATCGTAATGATAGAGCTGATCAAATTGGTGGAGGGGTTGCGCTCTATGTTAGAGAGGGCATTGAGTCAGAAAGGATTAAAGTTTTGCAGGAAACAAAATTTGCTGTAGAATCTCTATGGATTGAAATTCCATGTAAAAAGGGGAAGTGGGGGTGTACTATCAACCCCCTGGCCAGTGGGGGTGTACTATCAACCGCCTGGCCAGAATGAACAAACGGATGATGAAATGCTCAAAGAAATCAAGGAAGCTAACAAAGGTTACAGCGTGGTAATAATAATGGGCGATTTCAATTACCCCGGTATCGACTGGGTCAGTGTCACGGCAGTGCATGCTAGGGAGATAAAGTTCCTAAATAACATAAATGACTGCTTCTTGGAGCAGCTGGTCCATGAACCGACGAGAGGGGAAGCCATATTAGACCTAGTCCTTAGTGGAACACCAGATCTAGTGCAAGAGCTAAGGGTGTTGGGGCCACTTGGCAATAGTGATCATAGCATGATCGCCTTTGATTTAATTAGTGGAGGAGGGGGACAGTAAGGAAATCCACAGTACTACCTTTTAACTTTCGAAAGGAACACTATGATAAAATGCGGAAAATAGTTAAGAAAAAACTAAAAGGAGCAGTTGCAAAGGTTAAAGACTTACATCAAGCTTGGGTGTTGTTGAAAAATACTATCTTGGAAGCCCAGACCAGCTGTATTCCACGCTTTAAGAAAAGTGTAAGGAAGTCCAAAAAACTTCTAGCATGGTTTAAAGGTGAGGTCAGAGAGTCTGTTGTTGCCAAGAAAGCATCTTTCAGGAAATGGAAAAAAGAGCCAAACGATGAAACCTGGAAACAGCACAAGCACTGGCAGGTCAAATGCAAGGCATTGATAAAGAAGGCAAAGAGAGAATTTGAGAAGAAGCTTGCTGCAGAAGCAAAAACGCGAAATAACGATTTTTTCAAGTAAATTCGTAGCAAAAAACCTGTGAGAGAGTCAGTTGGACCATTAGATGATAGAGGAGTTAAAGGGGCACTAAGAGGCGTCAAGGCGATAGTGGAGAGACTGAATGAATTCTTTGCTTCGGTCTTTACTGAGGAAGATGTAGGGATTTTACCCATGACTGAAGTGGTATTTAAAGGTGTGGAAGAATGGAAGGAAATATCGATATATCGGGAAGATGTATTACAACTATTAGATAAACTGAAGAGCAGCAGATCACCTGGGCCGGATGGTATACATCCAAGGGTGTTGAAAGAACTGAAATATGAGATTGCAGACTTGCTATTAGTAAGCAGAGGATTGGGCTAAATGGCCAATTTTCCCAATGGAGAAAGGTGAATAGTGGTGTACCTCAGGGATCTGTGCTGGGTCCGCTGCTTTTTGACATATTCATAAATGACCTGGAAAGTGGAATAACGAGTGAGGTTATCAAATTTGCATATGACACAAAACTATTTAAAGTTGTTAAAACCCAAGAGGATTGTTGCAAATTGCAAGAGGATCTTGATAAATTGGAAGACTGGGCATCAAAATGGCAGATGAAATTTAATGTGGACAAGTGCAAAGTTATGCACCTAGGGAAGAACAACCCAAACTATGGTTACACAATGCAAGGTTCCACATTAGGAACCACCACCCAGGAAAAAGATTTAGGCATCATTGTGGATAACATGTTAAAACCCTTGGCCCAGTGTGCAGTGGCGGCCAAGAGAACAAATAGCATGCTAGGTATCATAAGGAAAGGAATGGAAAATAAAAAAACCAAAAGATATTATAATGCCTCTATACTGTTCCATGGTGAGACCGCACCTTGAATATTGTATGCAATTCTGGTCGCCGTATCTTAAAAAGGATATAGCGTTATTAGAAAAGGTTCAGAGAAGAGCCACCAAAATGGTAAAGGGGATGGAAGGATACTCCTATGAAGAAAGGCTAAAAAGGTTAGGGCTCTTTAACCTGGAAAAGAGACGGCTGAGGGGAGATATGATAGAAGTCTATAAATTAATGAACGGAGTGGAACGGGTAAACATAGATTGACTATTTACGTTATCAGAATATAGGAAGACTAGGGGACATGCAATGAAGCTACAGGGTAAGCTATTTAAGACTAATAAAAGAAAATATTTTTTCACTCAACGTGTAATCAAACTCTGGAATTTGTTACCGGAGGATGTAGTAAAGGCTGTTAGTGTAGCTGGGTTTAAAAATGGTTTGGACAAGTTCCTGGAGGAAAGGTCCATAAACCATTATTAAGAAGGGACCCAGGATATCAATGATTGACCTAGTACAAGCATTGCAGACCCTGTGACTTTTGGGGAAACTGCTAGGTACGTATGACCTAGATTGGCCACTATTGGAAACAGGATACTGGGCTTGATGGACCTTGGTCTGACCCAGTATGGCATATCTTATGTTCTTAACTTAAGACTGATTCATTTTCCTAGATCTCCGTTACATTCCCCCCAGGAAATGGTTCGTAGGTATTTCCAGGAGGTCTTGAAGATCTCCAGGGAGGATCTCCTGCCATTAACCAGGGTTCCGTATCTATCTGTGGGCAGGGGTATCCAGGGAGTTAGTAGTGGAGCTCTGGGTGTTCCTGGAGACCTTACAGGGTTTCTGGAGAGCTCTCTAGAGTTGGTCACTGCCCGTACTACTCTCCTTGTTACATTGGCCCTTGAAACCGATAAAGCTTTAATTCTTTGTTTATATTTTAGGAATTTCAGTGAGCAGTTTATGGGCTCTGATGTCCGTATTTTTCCTGACCTTGCTAGGGGTACCCAGCTGAGGAGAAAGGAATTTCTGGGTCTTAATGCCCTCGGCGGGACATTTTTGTTGAAGTTTCCTGCTAGATGTGTATCTTATAAAGAAAAATTATTTCTGTTTTTTGAGCCCTGCCAGCTGCTGGAGTTTCTGTTAGCTAGGGAGGAACCAGTTGTTGATCCTGCGTCTCATATGGCTTACGCATAAGTCTCGCACTGCCATGTTATTGTATAATTTCCTCTTTTGTAGTTATATATTTTCCTGATGCCTCTCCTCTTAATTTGTGGGCTGATTATGGTAATGTAGTGAGATAACTATGTTGTATTTGCTTTTATGTTCGTTTGTTTCCTTTTTACCAATTTGCCTTCATTCATTTGTTTGAATGTATTCTTTAAATTTAATAAATAGTAAATAATAAAAAAAAAAGCTACCCAAAGAACAGGAAGACTTACGGAACATATCCCCAATACTCAGCCTACCCAGCTCCTCAATAGGGTCAGCAGATCAAGGGCCAGTGGCACAGCCCTCATAAGCCTAAGGCCCCCAAGCCCTATCCAGCGCTGCAGCCACAACCTGGGGGGAGGGGGCTATTGACTCCCAGGGCATGGCCCCTCTTTCCCTCGAGGTTCTATAGCCTCAGCACAGACGGGGGAGTTTGATATTCTTTGCCGACAGATGGATTAACATAACCACTGTTGCCTGGGCCCTAAAGGTGTTGTGGGAAGGCTACCTCCTCCACTTCAACAAACACCCCCCTCTGTTCTTCCCCGGAGAACCTTTGATGAATCCTCTTCACAGGAACCTTCTTTAGCAAGAGATCACAGGCCTCCTCGCAGACAGAGCAGAGGAACCTGTCCTGCCACCTCAAAGGGGCATTGGAATCTTACCCCCAAGAAAATGAGGATTTCAACCCATCTTAGATTTGTGAGATCTCAACCAGTTCTTGGTGAAGTTCAAAATGGTCTCCCTTGGAATGTTATTGCCCCACTTCCAGTGGGGAGATTGACTATGCTTCTTGGATCTCAAAGATGCTTACACCCACATCCTGATCCATCCTCTGCACCAACAATACCTCCACTTTCTCATCGGAAGGCAACACTACCAGTACAGGGTCCTGTCATTCGGATTGGTGTCTGCCCCCAAAGTGTTCACAAAATACTTAGCAATCATAGTTGCTTACCTCTGGACAACTGGCTCATAAAGGGTAGATTCTCAAATGAAGTTTGCAAAGTGGTAGATCGCACCATACTGGTACTCGAGCACTTGGGATTTGTCTCATCTACAGTCTACACAATGGATTTCATAGGGACCCTTCTCAACACAATTCAGTCCAAGCTCTTCCTCCCTCCGGACAGTGCCCATTGCTTGGTGTCCCTTGCCAAGGACATGCAGGGTTGCATGATGGCCTCAACCCGACTAATGTTGTGCCTTCTGGGGCACACGACTTAGGCCAGTGCACGTCACTCCCAATGCTTGCTTCCACATGCATCAAGCCCAGTGGACACTCTGCACTCAGTGGACTCAGGCGACAGGATGCCTGGAGGACAGGATCCGAGTAACCTCTACCCTCTGAATCCTTCAACTGGTGGCAGCAACCGCTGTACCTTATGGCGGGAATGCCCTTTCAGGCCCCACCACATCAGCAGATCCTCATCACAGATGTCTCTAAGCTGGGCTGGGGGGCCCACTGCGATGGCCTTCAGACCCAGGGGTATATGGTCATTGGGGGAGAGTTTCCATCAAATCAACTTTCTCAAACTCAAAGCAATAGCAAACGCCCTATGGGGCATTCCAGCACAACTTGAACCAGGTCGTTCTGATTCAGACAGATAGCTAAGTGGCAGTGTTTTACATCAACAAACAAGGAAGCAGTTCACCTATGGACCTTTGCCAGTTAGAGAGGTATCATCATTCGAGCAGTATACCTTCCGAGTCAAGACGTTCTGCTGGTGGACCACCTCAGCAGAGTCCTTCAGGCCAAGAGTGGCAGCTGAACCCGTGGGTAGCCTGCTTCATCTTCTGGATGTGGGGCTATTCGTTCATGGATCTCTTTACCAGCCCCAGCATCACTCAGTTGCCATTCTTCTGCTCCAGGGTGCCGACCCTGTCCCGAATGGCGGCCGATTGCTTTCCTCATTCCCTGGAAGGTAAGGTTTCTTCTATGCTTACCCTCCCATCCCTCTGATCTCCAGAACTCTCCTCAAAGTTCAACTGGATTGGGCCACTTCGACCCTTAGAACTCCATTCTGGCCCAGGAAGCTGGGTTCCCTTTGCTGCTCTGTCTCTCTCAGGCGCCCTATGTTCCTCTGGGTGCGTCCCGGACTTGATCTAGCAGGAGGACAGTGCTCTCCTGCACCCTATCTTGAAGTCCCTCGCACTGATGGCCTGGCTGCTGAGAGGGTAGCCTTGGTGCAGTTCCACTTGCCTAGAGATGTCGAAGAAGTGCTGCTTGTATCCTGTGAGGATTCCACCACATGTGCATACGCTTTCAAGTGGCACAGGTTCTTGTTCTGGTGTGTTGAGTGGGCTTACAACTTCTCCTCATGCAGACCGTTCTTCAATATTTGCTCCACTTTTCCAATACTGACTTGTAGTCCAACTCTATCTGGGTATACCTCAGTGCGCTAGCAGCGCACCACCATCTCATTGATGGACAACCCCTGTCAGTTCATCCTCTCGTCAGCCGCTTCATGAGAAGTGTCTTGCTCATACAGCCTCCCATTTGCCCACCCACGGTGGCATGGGATTTGAACGTGGTTCTTGGGAAGCTTATTGCTCCACTCTTCGAACCACTTGCTTCTTGTCATCTCAAATACCTTTCCTGGAAAGTGGTCTTACTTGTGGTGCTCACGTTGTCGCAGGGTCAGTGAGCTGCAGGTGTTGATGGCTCATGCCCCCCTACACCAGGTTCTATAGAAACAAAGTGTGGTCCTTTGTAATCACCAAGTTTCTCCCAAAGGTGGTTTTCCCCTTTCCTCGGCCTCATGCAAGCAGGGCGGAGGCCGCACTCCACATACTATTTTATTTATTTATCATGAAATTATATACTGCTCCTTCCAAGATCAGGAGCGGTTTACATTGGAACATAACTTTACACTGAAACTTCAATAACTATGTAGAGTATATACAACTTATATAACAATATTAGATATAAACATGGTAACATTAATAATACTAATTCTAATAGGGCACTGGCCTTCCATTTATAGTAGAGCAGACAAAGGCTCATCACCGCTTCTCGCAGCTCTTCATCTCATATGACCCGAACCGGCTTGGCGTTATAGTCTCTAAGTGCACCCTGTCCACCTGGGTGGCAGACTACATCTCATTTGCCAGTCAGCAGGCTGGTCTCTCGAGCGCCATGTTATGGCCCATAATGTGCAGGCTATGGCAACTTCCGTAGCTAATCTATGCTCTGTTTCCCTACTGGAGATCTGCTGGGCCACTAACTGGCCCTTGGTTGACACCTTCACAGCCCATTGCTGCCTGGAGTATTCCTGGCGTTACAGCGCCTTTGGTCAGGTGGTACTCTGTCATCTGTTTGGGGAATAACGCAATTCCTATCCTCTGGCCCTCCTGTGGGTTCAGGCTACCGGAGAATAGATTCCCCGGTCTAAGCTGTGGTCGCCTTTGAGGTCTTGTGGCCACAATGTGCTCTTTGCTGTCATTCACTGTTCAATTTTTCACATGACCTTTTACAGGTTTTTTCGGTAGCTTGTAGCTTGAGAGTCCCATATTTGAGGACTGACTTCCTGCTTGCTCCGGAGAAAGTAAAATGATTGAATAATCTACTAGAGATGTAGATCGCTGAACCGGCATACAGCTTTGTGAAAGTGTGGTGTTAGATTGCTTTTGCCGATGGAAGGCTACAGAATAAAGCGAGTTGGGCACGAGTCACCAGAGCCTGCAGAATCAACAATCCTACTCCACCAGCTCTTGAATTGAAGAACCAGTAATGCAGCCCTGGAAGTGAAGGAGGTGAAAATGTCCCAGTTGAGGGAAGAACCAGAGCTCGAGCCACCGCAAAGATACAGAATCGGTGACTACAAGAAAGCAAAGAATAGTGGTGATTTGTGACTCTGAGAGGTATTGAGGTGTCCATCTGCCGACCAGATTTGATGTACGGACATGTGTGCTTTCTGCCAGGTGCCAAAATCCGAGATGTTAGAGTTTGCTAAGACTCATCAAGCCCACTGATTATTATCCAATGTTGCTCATCCATGTCAACACCAAAAATGATACTGCTAGTTATCCCTCTGAATGTATCAAAATTAACTTCATGGTTCTGGGACAGAGGTGCACAGGTGGTGTTCTCTTCAATCCTCCCTGTTGAGGGTAAAGGCCGAGGCAGAGAAGCTCGCATCCTGGAGATAAATGCATGGCTGTGTGGATAGTGTCATCCAAGAGTGTTTGTTTCCTGGACCATGGGAAGATGATCCAAGGGCTGCAGAGCAGATGGCATCCATCTGTCCAAGAAGGATTAAAGTGTCTTCTGCAGCAGACTGGCTAACCTACTGAAGAGCACTTTAAGCTAGATTCAGGTAAGTGAAATTTTAAATATCTCTGTAGAAATGGGTAAAAGTGGCAACATCTGGAAAGTAGCGTGTATAAAAGCCCATAGTGTGGGAAATAAGATCTGAGATGTTGAGGCTTTAATGGAAGAAGCTGACTTGGATTTAGTGGCAGTTACGGAAACATGGTGCATGAACAACCATGAGTGGGATGTAATTCTTCATTCACGTATTTGAAATATTGCCCAGGCTATACTAGGCTATACCTTATTCCGGGAGGACAGGGTAGGAAGAAAGGAAGGAGGAATGGCACTAAATGATGTTAAAAAAAAAATTAAAGCTATAGAATTATAGGGCTTAAAAGGGAGCAAGGAAGCAAAAATAAAAAGTGGGAAAGGGAAATCCATTTTTATTACTGTGATGTACACATCTCCCTCACAAGAGAGTAGAAGTGGACTAGGATTTAATAGAAGACACATGCAGTATTGCCATAAAAGGAGAAGTGCTTCTGATGCAAATGCAATGCAATGTGTGCCTTCGAGTCAGTCCTGACTCCTGGCGACCCAGAAGCTCCTGGGTTTTCTTGGCAATGTCACCCACCGGAAGTAGATTGCCAGGCTGGATGTTCATTGGCATATCCCTGCTGCGGTGTTATCTAGAAGTAAGGAGATCCTAGATTCTCTACAGAGAGAACTATTTCGGCAACTGGTAACAGAACCCAGACATGAAGGACTTGGTGCTTACCAGTGGGGAAAGTGTTTCTGATGTCATAGTGGGAGATCATCTCGCATCTTGTTGTGGTTCAGGATTTAGGACTAGGGCTGATAAAATGCTTTCAAAAGCAAGGGTCTTAGACTTTAGGAAAACTACCTTTGTTGAGATGGGACAATACCTCAAGGAGTCATTAGGGGAATGGGAACAGATAGGGTATGTAGAAAAGCAAAGGGCAAAACTGAAAAGGGGATATTTTAAGGACGAGAAACCTTTCTTTTAGAAAGGTAAATAAATGTAAAAGGAAAAGGACGCTACTAGCTGAAAAAGTGAAAAAAGGGGAGGCCTTCATGAAACAAGAGATCACAGAGAAAGGAAGACCATAAGATATGCCATACTGGTTCAGACCATGGTCCATCAAACCCAGTGTCCTGTTTCTAACAGTGGCCAATCTAGGTCACAAGTACCTAGCAGTTTCCCCAAAAGACACAGGTTCCACAATGCTTGTATTGAGTCAAGCAGTGGATATGTCTTGAAGGACTAGAAAGGGGGGCTGTTAATTCTGGAGAGAAATCTGAAATTGTGAGTATATACTTCTGGGAATTTTTCTGAAAGGAATTTTTTTCTTTTAAAGCTAATTAATCTGTGAACCCACTATTTTTTGTTAAGTCAGTCAGGGCCTAGTAGCAACAGTTTAAGATTCAATTTAAAACACAGAAGAGAGCTTTCTGGTTAACTTTAGAATCCAGCAGAGAGCTTGTAGTTTAAATTTCATAGTCACTCAGGGCCTAGCATCAGCAAAGAGCTATAATTTAAATCAAATCAGAATATAGCTTACCTCAGGAGCACAGGACAGGGTACTGTGTAGCAGCCCTCTTTTAATAAGTGTTATATCCCTCCCCACACCCACCCTCCCCTGGGATAATCACAGCTTTATAGGTACTTGCACAACTTAAAAGACAGGAGGTGCTCTCAGGTGAAGCTCATTACCCAAATCAGTCATACACTAAGGACCTGAGATTAATTAAGCTTCAGGTGAACAAGGTATATTAAACTTATTAGGTACAGTTTTAGTGGTATAAATATCCATAGCACCCTTTAGTACGTAAAGAACTTAAAGATCTAAACACAAACTTAAAACTAAGATGCAGACAGCAGTCCAGCAGCGGGATGTGGGCTTTCCAGTCTTTTGCATTGAGTGTCACATGTATGATTTTCTCCCAGCTGGTGAGGGGTCTTGCGTGTGCACTAGGTGCAAGGAGCTCTTTGCTCTCAGGGAACGAGTCCGTTCTCTAGAGGCTAGAGTAGCAGACTTGGAAAACATAAGACAGACAGAGAGGTACATAGACGAGACCTACAGGGATATAGTCCTGAAGTCCCACCTCCAGTCTGGCAGCATCCCTGTTGCCATGGAGGAGAGAGGTCACGTGACAGGAGAGCATCACCCTGGTGTGGCAGGAAGTGATCCTGTAACTAGGACCTGTTCTCCAGGTGATGTAAACCCCTCTCGCACCGAGGAGGTTTCTCCAGGGCCAAGTGCCCATGAGGGAAGGGTTAGGACAGCAGTTATAGTTGGTGATTCGATCATTAGGCATGTAGATAACTGGGTGGCTGGTGGACGTGAGGATCGCCTGGTAACATGTCTGCCTGGTGCGAAGGTAGCGGACCTCACGCGCCACCTAGATAATGTCTTAGATAGTGCTGGGGAGGAGTCTGCTGTCTTGGTACATGTCGGTACCAATGACATAGGAAAATGTGGTAGGGAGGTTCTGGAAGCTAAATTTAGGCTTTTAGGTAGGAAGTTGAAATCCAGAACTTCCAGGGTAGCGTTCTGCGAAATGCTTCCCGTTCCACGTGCAGGACCCAAAAGGCAGGCAGAGCTCCGGAGTCTCAATGCATGGATGAGACAATGGTGCAGAGATGAGGGGTTTGGATTTGTTAGGAACTGGGGAACATTCTGGGGAAAGGAGGGGCTCTTCTGAAGGGATGGGCTTCACCTTAACCGGGATG
This sequence comes from Ichthyophis bannanicus, assembly GCA_033557465.1. Lineage (NCBI taxonomy): Eukaryota > Metazoa > Chordata > Amphibia > Gymnophiona > Ichthyophiidae > Ichthyophis > Ichthyophis bannanicus. Next base: position 27,071,329 of record CM066043.1, on the reverse strand, counting down.
GAACCAAGCTGCTGGCATTAACCTTTAAAAAGGAGATAGAGCAGCTTTTAAACTAGATAATAGGGGAAAGCCGACAGTCGCCCAAGAGCGCATGGTTCGGAAGAATGTATCCTTGAAGGATACTACAAAAAGCAGAGAGGTTCCAAAAACGAGTAAAGTAGCCCAAATGCCCTCGAGTATGGAGCAGACAGAGCTTAAAGATCCCAAATTACCCATGTCTACCAATAGCCAAATTAATATGAATAAAATACAGTCTCTAAAATGCTTGTATGCAAATGCTAGAAGTCTAAAAAACAAGATGGGAGAGTTAGAATATATAGCACTAAACGAGAGGTTAGATATGATTGGAATATCAGAGACATGGTGGAAGGAGGACAACCAGTGGGACACTGTGATACCTGGGTACAAACTATATCGTAATGATAGAGCTGATCAAATTGGTGGAGGGGTTGCGCTCTATGTTAGAGAGGGCATTGAGTCAGAAAGGATTAAAGTTTTGCGAGAAACAAAATTTGCTGTAGAATCTCTATGGATTGAAATTCCATGTAAAAAGGGGAAGGCGATGGCAGTGGGGGTGTACTATCGTCCACCTGGCCAGAATGAACAAATGGATGATGAAATGCTCAAAGAAATCAAGGAAGCTAGCAAAAGTTACAGTGCACTAATAATGAGTGTTTTCAATTACCCCGGCATCGACTGGGTCAGTGTCACAGCAGGACATGCTAGGGAGATAAAGTTCCTAGATGAAATAAATGACTGCTTCTTGGAGCAGCTGGTTCATGAACCGACCAGAGGGGAAGCAATATTAGACCTAGTCCTTAGTGGAACACCAGATCTAGTGCAAGAGATAAGGGTGTTGGTGCCACTTGGCAATAGTGATCATAGCATGATCGCCTTTGATTTAATTAGTGGAGGAGGGATAGTAAGGAAATCCACAGTACTACCTTTTAACTTTCGAAAGGGTGACTATGATAAAATGAGGAAAACAGTTAAGAAAAAACTAAAAGGAGCAGTTGCAAAGGTTAAAGACTTACATCAAGCTTGGGTGTTGTTTAAAAATACTATCTTGGAAGCCCAAGCCAGCTTTATTCCACGCTTTAAGAAAAGTGGAAGGAAGTAAAAAAAAACTGCCAGCATGGTTTAAAGGTGAGGTCAGAGAGGCTGTTGTTGCCAAAATAGCATCTTTCAGGAAATGGAAAAAAGAGCCAAACGACGAAACCTGGAAACAACACAAGCACTGGCAAGTCAAATGCAAGGCATTGATAAAGCAGGCAAAGGGAGAATTTGAGAAGAAGCTTGCTGCGGAAGCAAAAACGCGAAATAAAGATTTTTTTCAAGTACATTCGCAGCAAAAAACCTGTGAGAGAGTCAGTTGGTCCATTAGATGATAGAGGCGTTAAAGGGGCACTAAGAGGTGACAATGCGATAGCAGAGAGACTGAATGAATTCTCTGCTTCGGTCTTTACTGAGGAAGATATAGGGATGTTACCCATGACTGAAGTGGTATTTAAAGGTGCGGAAGAATTGAAGGAAATATCGATACATCGGGAAGATGTATTACAACTATTAGATAAACTGAAGAGTAGCAAATCACCTGGGCCGGATGGTATACATCCAAGGGTGTTGAAAGAACTGAAATATGAGATTGCAGACCTGCTATTAGTAATCTGTGAACTGTCATTAAAATCATCTCTAATTCCTGAAGATTGGAGGATAGCCAATGTAACACCAATTTTTAAAAAGGGTTCCAGGGGTGATCCGGGAAACTACAGACCGGTGAGCTTGACGTCAGTACCGGGAAAAATGGTAGAAACCATCATAAAGAATAAAATTATTCAGCATTTAGATAGTCATGGCCTAATGGGAGACAGCCAACATGGCTTTAGACAAGGAAGATCTTGCCTTACTAATCTGTTATGTTTTTTTGAAGGTGTGAATAAACAGGTGGACAAAGGTGAGTCGGTTGATATAGTGTATATGGACTTTCAGAAAGCCTTTGACAAGTCCCCTCATCAGAGACTTTTGGCAAAACTAAAGAGTCATGGGATAGGAGGCAGTGTACTACTGTGGATCAGAAACTGGTTAAAAGATAGAAAGCAGAGGGTAGGGCTAAATGGCCAATTTTCCCAATGGAGAAAGGTGAATAGTGGTGTACCCCAGGGATCTGTGCTGGGTTCTCTGCTTTTTGACATATTCATAAATGACCTGGAAAGTGGAATAACGAGTGAGGTTATCAAATTTGCAGATGACACAAAACTATTTAAAGTTGTTAAAACCCAAGAGGATTGTGGAAAATTGCAAGAGGATCTTGATAAATTGGAAGACTGGGCATCAAAATGGCAGATGAAATTTAATGTGGACAAGTGCAAAGTTATGCACCTAGGGAAGAACAACCCAAACTATGGTTACACGATGCAAGGTTCCACTTTAGGAACCACCACACAGGAAAAAGATTTAGGCGTCGTTGTGGATAACATGTTAAAAACCTCGGCCCAGTGTGCAGCGGCGGCCAAGAGAGCAAATAGAGTGCTAGGTATCATAAGGAAAGGAATGGAAAATAAAACAAAAGATATTATAATGCCTCTATATCCTTCCATGGTGAGACCGCACCTTGAATATTGTGTGTAATTCTGGTCACCCTATCTTAAAAAGGATATAGCGTTATTAGAAAAGGTTCAGAGAAGAGCCACCAAAATGGTAAAGGGGATGGAAGGATACTCCTATGAAGAAAGGCTAAAAAGGTTAGGGCTCTTTAACCTGGAAAAGAGACGGCTGAGGGGAGATATGATAGAAATCTATAAATTAATGAATGGAGTGGAACGAGTAAACGTAGATCGATTGTTTACGTTATCAGAATATAGAAAGACTAGGGGACATGCAATGAAGCTACAGGGTAAACTATTTAAGACTAATAAAAGAAAATATTTTTTCACTCAACGTGTAATCAAACTCTGGAATTTGTTACCGGAGGATGTAGTTAAGGCTGTTAGTGTAGCTGGGTTTAAAAAAGGTTTGGACAAGTTCCTGGAGTAAAAGTCCATAAACCATTATTAAGAAGGGACCCAGGATATCAATGCTTGACCCAGTACAAGCATTGTGGAACCTGTGTCTTTTGGGGAAACTGCTAGGTACGTATGACCTAGATTGGCCACTGTTGGAAACAGGATACTGGGCTTGATGGACCTTGGTCTGACCCAGTATGGCATATCTTATGTTCTTATATTCTGTGTCCCCTTTAAAAATAGAAACATAGAAATATGACTACAGAAAAAGACCACATGGCCGATCTAGTCTGTCCTTCCATATCAACAACTACAACAGTCCCCTTTTTTCCTTTAGAGATCCTGTGTGTTTGTCCCATGCTTTTTTTTAATTCAGTTACTGTACTCATCTCTACCACCTCCACTGGGAGACTATTCCACGGATACACCACTCTTTCCGTAAAGAAATATTTCCGCATATCCCTCCTGAATCTATCCCCCTTCTCCCTCATCCCATGTCCCCTCGTAGCAGAACTTGCTTTCAATTGAAAGAGGCTCTCCCCCTGAACATTTATGCCAAAGAGTTATTCCTATTCGCTTCTCCGGGCCAGTCCAGGGACAGGTAGGGTTGTCAATCTTCTATAGCTACTGAGGACTGATCTGACGTTTTGAGAGGTGAAGCCACTCCCCCAGAGGGTTACCCAGCAGTCTATCAGTCCTCAGCAGCTACAGAGGATCGATTCTCGGCTTCTCCCTCAGTTTGCTAATTGCTGTTTGTTCTTTTCTTGTTTTCTTACTTTATATTGGCTCTAGCAGGGCTGATATATTCTAAAGTCCTTGAGTGTAAATTGGTAGCGCTGTGCCTTTAACAGCGCGGGAGACGTCGAGTGGGTTTCATACCGGTGAGAGGCAGAGCCTGTCTCACTTCACCGGCTCCGTCTCCGTCGGCAGAGGAAAGATTTCTGGGAGCCCCAGTTAGTGCCTCTGCCGAAGAATATTCAGTGAGTCTGCCCTTTCCCGCTGGCTGCGGGTCTGCCGGCTTCCTGTCTCATTTACCTCAGTGCGGTGAGTTGTTCCTTCATTTCGGCGCTTCTGTCGGCTCTGTCTTCCGGTGCCTCGGGCGGGGTTTCTTTGAGCTGTCCTTCCTTCTCGTCGGGAGTCTTTCTTTTTTTCAGTGCTCTCCACGTGTGTTTCAATGGCTGACAAGATGGAGCAGGTTTTAGAGAGCTCTTCGTTGCCAGCGGAGAAGGCGGGAAAATCGGCCATTTTGCCGGTGCCTGTCAGCTCGCAGTCAGAGCAGTCCCGACCGCACAAAAGAAAGACAAAGTCCTCTAAAGAGCCTCTGCCAGTTTCTCTGCCTGCAGATGTCTCTGTAAGGGCTCCAGAGGATGTTTCTTCGTTTTTTTCGCCGGAGTTCATTCTGGCTTTGCATAAAGCATTCCTGCTTAGGTCGGCTCAGCCAGACCATGAGACAAGGGGTTCCCCTCCTACGATGGTTCCCAATAAGACACAGGGTGCAGAGGATCCTGGGGAAGGCCCCTCTAAGCCTAAAGAGGGTCTGGCAGATCCTTTGGGCTCTTTTATAACACAGGAATCTCTGCTGACAGGTCAATCTGTCTCAGATGAGGGTGTAGATCTCTCTTTAGATCAAGATCCTGAGGAGTTGGAGGAGGGCGAAATAGCTCCGGGGGAAGATCCAAATCTTTTTAGGGTTTTCCGTAAGGAGGAGCTCGCTGCGCTTATTGCACAATCTTTAGCGGCACTGCATCTAATTCCTCCTTCCTCCTCTCAGGAACCGTTAGAGGATCCTTTATTGCAAGTTTTTAAGTCTCAGCAGCGCTGTTTTCCCTTGCATCGCGTCATTCGGCAGATGATTGACTCCGAATGGGAATGTCCTGAAGCTACTTTAAGAGGGGGGCGCGCTCTGTCGCGTTTGTACCCCCTTCCGCAAGCAGACCGGGACTTATTCCGTATGCCTAAAGTGGATGCTTTAGTGTCGGCAGTCACTAAAAAGACTACCATCCCTGTGGAGGGCGCAGCAGCGCTTAAAGATCTGCAGGATAGGAAATTGGAGGTGCTTCTCAAGCAAGCCTTTGAGGCTAGTGCATTGGCTTTACAGGCAGCGGTTTGTGGGGCCTACGTTTCTAGGGCCTCTATTCGCTGGCTGCAGGGGGACGCAGCGGGAGATCCCGCTTCGGAGGTTCCGGATTCCGCGAAGTTGGAATCGGCGGCAGCTTATGCGGCGGATGCATTTTATGATTTGGTTCGCATTTCGGCCAAGACCATGGCCTCTATGGTGGCGGCTAGGCGTTTCCTGTGGTTACGTAACTGGTCTGCGGATGTCTCCTCGAAGGTTCGCCTTAGTAAACTGCCTTTTAGGGGTGGGTTACTTTTTGGCGAGGCCTTAGAGAAGATTGTGAAGGATTTGGGAGACTCCAAGGGCGGGCGTTTGCCGGAGGATCGGCCTAAGCCGCTCCGGGCTGTGGGAGCGGGGCGAGGCTCTTCCCGGGAATCCCGCAGATTTCGTGGTGCCCGCTTTGCGCCTTATTCACGGGGGCGCTCAAGTTTTCGTGGTTCGTCCTTTCGCGGAGCCAGAGGTTTCGGCCGATCTTACGGGGCGGCCTCCCAACCGTCCGTTAAGAAATCGCAATGAAGGTCAGCAGGTCCAGCCGTTAGTTCCTGTAGGCGGCCGCTTACAGGGGTTTCTGGCGGCTTGGACCGCAATTACTTCGGACAAGTGGGTCCTCGAAGTCATTCAGAGAGGTTATGCTTTGGACTTCGCTTGCCCGTTGCAACCCGCATTCATACTCTCTCCTTGTGCGCTCGGAAAGAAGATGCATGCCATTTCCGACACGCTCGGGCGTCTGTTACAGCTGCAGGCGATTGTTCCAGTGCCGTTGGACCAGTGCGGCTGCGGTCGATACTCGATCTATTTTGTGGTTCCAAAGAACGAAGATTCTTTTCGTCCCGTACTAGATCTCAAAGGTGTAAACCGTACTTTGCGGGTGCCACACTTTCGCATGGAAACCCTGCGTACAGTGCTTCGGGCGGTGCAACCGGGAGAATTTCTTTCTTCCATAGATCTCACAGAGGCGTATCTTCATATTCCCATCAGACGGTCTCATCAGCGCTATTTACGTTTCGCGCTTCCCATGGGACATTTCCAATTTTGCGCCTTGCCGTTCGGGCTAGCGACGGCTCCGCGGGTCTTCACAAAGCTGATGGTGGTCGTAGCAGCGGCGCTTCGGAAGGAAGGTATTCGAGTACATCCATATCTCGACGATTGGTTGATCCGAGCGGATTCTCGGGAAGCGTCTCTGATGGCGACGGCGCGAGTAGTCCAGCTTCTCGAGCAGCTCGGGTGGGTGATCAATCACGCCAAGAGCCAATTGATCCCGCAACAGCAGTTGACTTATCTCGGAGCCTGCTTCGACACGGAGCGGGGGCACGTTTCGTTGCCCAGTGTGCGGGTGCAAAAGCTTTTGCGACAAATTCAGACCTTCCTGTTTCTTCAAGATCCGTCAGCGTGGACCTATTTACAGGTCTTGGGTTCCATGGCAGCTGCTCTAGATCTGGTGCCCTGGGCCAGAGCACACATGCGCCCATTGCAGCAGGCGCTCCTTTCTCGGTGGTCGCCGCAGCTTCACCCGCTGGGGCAGCGCCTTCCCTGTCCAGATCCCGTCCGGCGCAGTCTTTCAGTGGTGGTTGCTTCCCGAACATCTTACGGCAGGGGTTCCATTGGAGGAACCCTCCTGGATCCTGGTTACCACCGATGCCAGTCTGTCCGGCTGGGGAGCACACTGTCTAGATCAGGTCGCTCAGGGGGCATGGTCTCCAGAGGAGAGTTCATGGTCGATCAACCGTCTCGAGCTACGGGCGGCTCGCCTAGCCTTGCTTCGCTTCGAACCATGGCTCAGGGGCAAGGCGGTAAAAATTTTCTCGGACAATGCGGTGACTGTCGCTTACATCAATCGGCAAGGGGGTACCAAGTCTCCCGCCCTTCTGACCGAATGTCTGGAGCTGATGGAGTGGGCAGAGTCCCATCTCGCAACTATCTCGGCGGCGCATGTGGCTGGCAATGACAATGTCCAGGCCGATTATCTCAGCCGAAATGTGCTAGATCCCGGGGAATGGGAACTGAACGCGGCCGTTTATCACGATCTGACGCTCCGGTGGGGTTCTCCAGTGATGGACTTGATGGCGACGTTTGCGAATGCCAAAGTGGGCAGATTTTTCAGCAGACGCCGAGAGCGCATGTCGGAAGGTCTCGATGCTCTCGTGCAACCATGGCCGCCAGACTCCCTCTTGTATGTTTTTCCTCCCTGGCCAATGTTGAGTCGAGTCATTCAGCGGATTGCACGTCACCCGGGGCGGGTGATTCTCATAGCGCCGGATTGGCCTCGTCGTCCCTGGTATGCCGATCTCGTTCGGCTACTCATAGCTCCGCCTTGGGTCCTTCCGGCTCGGATCAATTTGTTGCATCAAGGGCCGATTCTCATGCCAAAAGTGGATCGCTTCTTGCTTACAGCTTTGCTCTTGAGAGGTCTCGGTTGAAGCGGCGAGGTTATGCTGATTCAGTTATTGCCACGTTGCTGCACTCAAAAAGGCAAGCAACTTCTCTGGCCTATGTTCGGGTGTGGCGTCTGTTTGAGATGTGGTGCGCTCAACGTCATATTTTTCCAATGTCGTCTACCTTGCCTCAGCTTCTACTTTTTCTGCAAGATGGCTTCGACAAGGGTCTGGCTCTCAGTACCCTTAAGGTGCAGGTGGCGGCTCTTGCCTGTTTTCGGGGGTACGTTTGCCGTCGGCGTCTTTCGGCGCTTCCGGATGTCCAACGGTTTCTTCGGGCAACGCGGCTTCTCCGTCCGCCACTGCGTCCCTTAGTTCCACCTTGGGATTTGAATATGGTGTTGGAGGCCTTTTCGCATTCTTCTCTGGCATCTCAAAGTTTTCGTGAGATCCGCGAGTGTTCTTGGAAAACGGCTTTTCTGGTCGCTTTGTGTTCCGCTCGCCGGATTTCCGATCTACAGGCCTTGTCGTGCAGGGAACCTTATCTTCAGTTTTTGCCAGATCGGGTGTGCTTCTCCGGACAGTGCCGTCCTATTTGCCTAAGATTGTCTCCGTTTTCCATGTTAATCAAACGGTGGTTTTGCCCGTCTTTACGGAGTCGTCCGGTTCGCCCATGGATCGGGCGCTCAAGCGATTAGATCTTGCGCGAGTTTTGCGGACGTATCTTCGGGTTTCAGAGACTTTTCGGAAGACGGATCGGCTATTTGTGCAGTACACCGGGTCTCGGAAGGGTCAACCAGCCTCCAAATCCACCATAGCGCGGTGGGTTCGCAGTGCTATTGTTGCGGCGTACAAGGCTAAAGGAATTTCTCCGCCACTGGGCTTACGGGCTCACTCGACTCGGGCTCTCGCCACTTCCTGGGCGGAGTTTGCATTGGTTCCGCCTGTTGATATCTGCCGAGCGGCTACGTGGTCGTCCTTGCATTCTTTTACTAAGCATTACCGCTTAGATCTTCAAGCCCGTGACGATGCGAAAGTGGGGTCTGCGGCTATTGTCGCAGGTCTTGCGGGTCCCTCCCATCATTAGGTACTGCTTTGGTACTGCCCTACCTGTCCCTGGACTGGCCCGGAGAAGCGAATAGGAATAAGAAATTAGTTCTTACCTGCTAATTATCTTTCCTGGAGCTTTCTCCGGGCCAGTCCAGGGCCCCACCTCTATTGGCTTAAGAGATATTTTTCGGTCAGAGGTATTCCTTGGGGCTTTCCGATTTCACGGGGAAAGAGTGGGAGATTCTATTCTCCTGTAATTTATGTAATTATTAAAAAAAAAAAAAAAAAAAAAAAAACCAAATTTGTAGACGTTATTGCTGGTTCCATTTTGGGCGCCTTCTTTCATGGCTTCTACTTTGTTCAAGGACTATAGAAAGTTATCAGTATTTTTCAAGGGTTATCTATTTCTTTCAGTTCTTCTTTTTTGTAGTGCTTTGTCACGTGTAGACTGCTGGGTAACCCTCTGGGGGAGTGGCTTCACCTCTCAAAACGTCAGATCAGTCCTCAGTAGCTATAGAAGATTGACAACCCTACCTGTCCCTGGACTGGCCCGGAGAAAGCTCCAGGAAAGATAATTAGCAGGTAAGAACTAATTTCTTATTTAAACATCTCAATCATCTCACTCCTGCCTTTCCTCTAAGGTGTACATATTAAGATCCTTCCTGAGCGGGTATCCAGTCTAGTCCCGGACCTCTGGGTTGCCCATCTCATCTAGCAGCTTGGAGACTGAGGAACTCCTTCTTTTGTGATGTCACAGGTATAACTATCCAGGAGCCGCCTCCTGCCACCAGTTACCTCCGTCTCCAAGCAGCTAGATGGATGGTGAGCTCGGAGGCCCGGGCTCACTGGAGGAACAATTAGGAATTGTTTAAATTTGTAGGATAGGGATAAAGGTTAATGTAGCCTGATACAGCGATAGTAGCTGTTAAAGCAGAGTGGAGTCTGCGTTTAGAAGCACGGTGCCTTTAAACGGCAGGAGGCTTTCCTTCAGCTGTGATTCCCCTCTCCTTGCTCCTGGTCTATCCCTAGCGTCCAGGGGCATGGCACAGTAACATATTTAGTGAAGGGGAGAAGAGCTCCGGGGATTGTCTGGAGGATAGATTTAACCCGGAGCGCAGCTTTCTCCAGGACCAAGCAGGAAGTCAGTCCTCACATATGGGTGATGTCGGCGCCGACGGAGCCCTCGCGGAGCAATTTTCCCCAGCTTTCAAAGAAAGCCTTTGGGAATTGCAGCGCGCGTGCGCGGTCCTCTTCCCGCCCAAGGGTGCCATCTTGCCCAGTCTTCTTTTTTCCGCGGAGCCCTACAGACGTTGTCTGTGAATCCCCGCCGAAAAGTTGATTTTTTCTCTTTATTTCTCTTTTTTCTTCGGTTCGACGCCGGTTCTTTTCCCGCCCGGACTCGCGACGCCGGTTGCGAGTCCGTTCCTTATTTTTCGTTTTTTGTCCTTCGTGACAGATTTCGCGCCTTTTTCCTTTTTCCCTGGCAGCCCGGTCTTTCGACCTCGCAGGGGCCCTTTTTCCCCCGATGGCTGCCAGCGGCTTTAAAAAGTGTGACCTCTGTAAGAAACTCATGTCTCTTACAGACACTCATGACTTCTGCCTCCGCTGCCTCGGACCCGATCATGACTCCATGATCTGTGGTCCGTGTGGCAAAATGTCCTCAAAAGCGTTGAGGACTCGGCAACATCAGCGGGAGCGTATCTTCTCTGACTTCGGCCGGGCTCGGACCTCGTCAGAGGCTTCAACGTCTCGGGACTCTGGTCCTGAGCATCATCGAAATTCCTCTGAAAGGGGGTCTCCTACCCGGGAACATCATCGGAAGAAGAAACCCGCGAGGGCGGGATCGGTGGACGCGCCTGGTTCCTCGAGGGCCAGGTCGCATAGCCCCGATTCCTGTCCCGGGTCCTCGGAGGTGGAGAGGCCGTCAAAACATCCTCGACTCGAGGTGGACTTGCCCGCTCACGTGAGTACTGTTGTCCTCGTTGACTCGCCTCCGAAGGACCCAACGTCGGGCCCGACGCCATCGGGGCCCGAGTCGGGGGCTGCTGGGTCTCCTGAGCTCGGACTCAGATTGACGGTCTTGGAGAGCAGTCTGACTGCCTTCATGGACCAGCAGCGGGTATTGATCGCTGGCCTCGCCGGTGTTTCTGCCCTGACTGCCGGGACGTCGACCTCCAAGTCGACCCCGGAAACCGAGCCGATCCTCGAGTCCATGAGGGCTCGAGTCGATCCTCGGTCGAGGTCTCCTTCGGCCTCCCTTTCGGGACCGAGGTCGTCGACGCCGACTCCCTCGGCGTCGGAGCGGATAGCATCGGTGCCCGCCCGACCGGAGCCGCTCGACTCCTCCTCCGAGGAGTCGGCCTGGGAATCCGAGGACGAAGAGTCACCTGGTTCCTTTCGGACTCGGTGTGTCCCTTCGGACTCCCCCGAGTCCGAACCTCGGAGACGGTCCCCTCCGGAGGATACCCGGTTCTCGGACTTCGTGAGGGATATGGCCAAGGCTTTGGCCTTCCCCGCGGATCCCGAGGAGGAACCTCGAGTCGAAGAACTCGATGCCCTCCAATATGACTCTCCCCCGAAGGATGCCTTTATTGTACCGGTTCCTCCGATGCTGGAATGACTTCTCTTCCGCATGTGGGAGAGCCCGGCGTCGTCGCCGGTGTTAAGCAAGCGGGTCGATTCCATTTATCGAGTCCGCAAGAGCCCCGACTTCCAAAAGGCACAACTACCGCACCATTCCATGGTGGTGGAATCGGCCATGCATAGACTGAAGAGTCAAAAAATGCACTCCTCGGTGCCCCCTGGTAGGGAAGCCCGAAGCCTGGATGCCCTCGGTAGGAAGTGCTTCCAGGGCTCTATGCTTGCTTGTCGAGTCCAGACCTACCAGCTCTACATGGGCATGTATCTCCGAGACCTGGCTAAAGAAATAGCCGGGTTCTCTGCTGGTCTCTCCGACAAACCTTTGCAGAGGTTCCAATCCTTGTCAACTGGTGCTCCAAGTTTATATCTCGAGCAGCCTATGATGGTTTTGAGGCTTCGGCTCGACTAGCTGCGGCTGGCATCGGTGGACGCCGCCAGGCTTGGCTTCAGACGTCCGACCTCGAGCCCTGGGTGCAGGACAAGTTGGTCGATGTCCCCTGTCGAGGTGATAACCTCTTTGGCAAGCCCATGGATGAGAAGGCTGCACAAATCGAGACGGAGACTCTCACCAGGGCTCGTCTCTCAAGGAAGACCTCTGCCCCTTCTCAAAAGAAGAAGGGCTCGGGGAAAAAGCCCTTTTACCCGAGGAAGGGGGCTGCCTATAAATACTACCCTCAGTATCAGGCCTCAGCAGCTCCCCCACAGGGGAAAGCAGGCCAAGGGACGGGGTAATGGGTCCCGTAGGCAGCAAGCCCCCAAGCCTGCACCACCGGCCCCTGCTCAGCAGGGTGGGGGGGTTTTGACTTCCTCAGCATAGCCTCTCCCCCTCAGCTGGTTTCTCTCAGCACAGGAGGCCGGCTGGTCCACTTTGCCCACAGGTGGTCCAACATCACCACAGATACCTGGGTACTTCACATAGTTCAAAAGGGCTATCTTCTTCACTTTCACCACGTACCTCCCTCCTACTTTCCAGGTGAGCCTCCCAGACTCCCTTTGCACAGGGACTTACTCCTTCAGGAGTTTAGCAAGTCTTGTTCAGGAACAAGCCGTGCAACCGGTGCCCCACCACCTGAAGGGTCAAGGGTTTTACTCCAGGTACTTCCTGATTCCAAAAAGAACAGGAGGCCTCAGACCCATCCTGGACTTGCGAAACCTCAACGAGTTCCTTGCAAAGGAAAAGTTCAAGATGCTTACCCTTGGAATCCTGCTGCCCTACCTCCACCAGGGAGACTGGCTATGCTCCTTGGATCTGAAGGATGCGTATACTCATATCCTCATTCATCCAGACCACAGACAATATCTCAGATTTGTTGTGGGAGGAAATCATTACCAGTACAGAGTACTGCCCTTTGGCCTATCCTCCGCCCCCAGGGTGTTCACCAAATGCCTAGCAGTGGTGGCGGCCTATCTAAGACTTCAAGGTCTTTTTGTGTTCCCATACCTGGACGACTGGCTCATCAGAGCCCCATCTTCAACAGAGGCCGCTCAGGCCACTCATCGCACTGTGGCTCTGCTCCAGCACTTGGGTTTTGTCATAAACTTCGCAAAGTCCACTTTGCTCCCCTCTCAAAATCTCGAGTTCATAGGCGCTAGGTTGGACACACTTCAGGCGCGGGCCTTCCTACCTCTGGACAGGGCCAGGCGGCTGATGGATCTCGCCAGCCACTTTCACAGCAATGCGCTGGTCTCCGCCAGGCACTTTCTGCGACTGCTCGGCCATATGGCTTCCACGGTCCATGTGACCCCCAATGCCCGACTGAACATGCGTCTCGCTCAGTGGTGCCTTCGCACTCAATGGCATCAGGCCACGGGGAGCCTAGCGGACTCCATACAGATCTCCGACCAGCTGGTCTCATCTCTGCGATGGTGGCTTCATCTACCAAACCTAGTGCTAGGGGTGGCTTTTCAGCCCCCTCCACATTCTCAGGTCCTGACGACCGATGCTTCTCTCCTGGGTTGGGGAGCACATTGCCAAGGGTCATGTACTCAAGGCCTCTGGAATCCTTGGGAGTCTGCTCAACAGATAAACTTCCTGGAGCTCAGAGCCATCCGCCTAGCGCTCAGAGCCTTCTCTCACCTGGTTTCCCACCAGTCGCTGCTGATACAGACGGACAACCAGGTTGCCATGTTTTACGTAAACAAACAAGGCGGAACAGGCTCCTTCCTCCTCTGTCAGGAGGTCCAACAGCTATGCTCTTGGGCAGTCCGCCACGGCATCCTCCTCAGGGCTGTCTATCTCCCAGGTCAAGAAAATTACCTGGCCGACAAGCTCAGCAGGATCCTCCAGCCACACGAGTGGAGGCTGGATCCGATGGTGGTTCAGCAAATCTTTCTCAAGTGGGGTCTCCCCACCATGGATCTGTTTGCCAGTCCTCTGAACCGGCAGCTGCCCAGATTCTGCTCTCGACAGCCGCATCCTCTCAGAGTAGCGGCGGATGCTTTTCTGATTCCATGGTCCACCGGCCTCTTGTATGCCTTTCCTCCCATGCCACTGGTGTCTCAGACGCTCTTCAAGGTTCTCAGAGACAAAGCATCGATGATCCTAGTGGCTCCCCGGTGGCCGAGACAACCTTGGTTCCCGCTTCTGATGCAGCTGGCGGTGGACACTCCTCTTCCACTGGGGTTTCAGCCCGACCTTCTGTCGCAGGATCAGGGGACTCTCCTACACCCCAACCTCCGGTCCCTTCATCTGATGGCCTGGCTGCTGAAAGGGTAGTCCTTGCTCCTCTGCAGCTACCTCCAGATGTGGAGGAGGTCGTCTTGGCCTCCAGGAGGCCCTCCACCTGGAAGTCCTACGCTCTAAAGTGGCGTCGGTTCTCCGTCTGGTGTACTCAGCAGTCTCAAGATCCCTTCTCCTGTTCAGCATCAGTGGTCTTGCAGTACTTGCTCTCTCTAACCTTGGACTTAAGTCCAACTCGGTCAAGGTCCACCTCAGTGCTCTTTCTGCGCATCACATGCCGGTGGATGGTAGTCCTCTTTCCAGCCACCCTCTGGTGGCTCGTTTTCTCAGAGGCCTCCTTCTCCTTAAGCCACCTTTGCGCCCGCCAGCCCCGGACTGGGATCTCAATGTGGTTTTGCAGCGGATTACCTGTCCGCCTTTTGAGCCTATGGCTACCTGTCCACTTCGTTTTCTTTCGTGGAAAACCTTGTTCTTGGTAGCCCTCACTTCTGCTAGACGCGTTAGTGAGTTGCAGGCCCTAGTGTCTGATCCTCCTTACACTAGGTTCTACAAGAACTGGGTAGTCCTACGGACTCACCCTAAGTTTCTTCCCAAAGTGGTATCCCCTTTTCACATCAACCAGGAGGTGGTACTTCCGACCTACTTTCCCAGGCCACACTCCAGCCGAGCTGAAATGGTCCTGCATAGCCTGGACTGTAGAAGGGCGTTGACCTTCTACCTTGACCGTATGCGGGAGCACCGAAGGACTGTTCAGCTCTTCGTGTCTTATGACCCCAACAAGTTGGGGCTCCCTGTCTCCAAGTGTACTTTGTCCATCTGGATTGCTGACTGTATCGCTTGGGCTTACGAGGCAGCCGGCCTCGTGTTGGAAGGTAGAGTCACAGCTCATCGTGTTCGGGCGAAGGCTACGTCGGTGGCTTACCTCCGCTCTGTTCCATTGGCAGACATCTGCCGGGCTGCTACTTGGTCTTCAAGCCAGACTTTTGCAGCCCATTACTGCCTGGAGAGGGAGTCCCGCAGGGACAGTGCTTTCTGACAGGCAGTTCTCCGTAACCTCTTTGAGGTATAGGCAACTCCTACCCTCCATCCCGGATGTTGGGCTACCGGTTGGAGACATATTCAGAGAAGATTCCTTCCTTCTGTGCTACTGAGCTTGAGGGAGCTCATTTTTGTGCTTAGGGTCTCCGGTAGCCTTAAGCTTGGGAGTCCCATATGTGAGGACTGACTTCCTGCTTGGTCCTGGAGAAAGCGTAGTTACTCACCTGTAACAGGTGTTCTCCAGGAGCAGCAGGAATCAGTCCTCACAACCCTCCCTCCTCCCCTTGGAGTTGCAGTTCTATGCTTTCGTTTTTTGCTAATTTTTTGCTGTCTTTTAGCTATGTCATCAGACTGGGCAAGATGGCACCCTTGGGCGGGAAGAGGACCGCGCATGCGCGCTGCAATTCCCAAAGGCTTTCTTTGAAAGCTGGGGAAAATTGCTCCGCGAGGGCTCCGTCGGCGCCGACGTCACCCATATGTGAGGACTGATTCCTGCTGCTCCTGGAGAACACCTGTTACAGGTGAGTAACTACGCTTTTCCAGCGCCTAGTCAGAAGTCCTACCTGCTGTGCGCTGTGTTCGCTCGTTGGCGTCTGCCGAGAGCCGGAGACTTGAAACAGTCCAGTATCTTCAGGCTGCTCTCTTTCAGTAGTCTACTTTAAGAGTGCCGGCTAGCACGGAAAGTAAAAGCGGAGCCACTCCACGCTCGGGAACCGACAGAAGGTAAGCGGACCCAGCGGTTGGCCGCGAAACTACTTGCAGGCCCCACTGGGCGGCGTGTTAAGGCTGCGTCAGTGAGCTGCTTTGCGGTGCTTGCGTTTTTAGGCAGGAGATTTCCTTTGCAGGCCGCAGTCTCCGCGGTTTCTGCTGGGAGGTGTTTTCCATAGCTGGGCAAGTGGTTTAAAAGCGTAAGTAGTGGTTTAGGTTGGCTGTGCAACTGATTCTCTGAGGGTGTCGAGTCCTGGGTTAGGTGGTGTGGAGATGCCCTCTAAACCAAATTGTATGGTGTGTGGAGCTAAGACTAGTGCGAGCTCGGGTGTCTGTAAGGCCTGTGTGAGGTAGTCCTCGATGGAGCAGGCACAGGAGGACAAAGGAGAATGCCCGAGGGCCGAGGCTGGGGCATCGTCCGAACAAACAGTAGAGGTGGCCCGGGATGAACCAGTGGCTGGGCCCTCTTCAGTCACAGACTCTTCCCCCGGACAGACGCCCTGGCCTTTGGGCCTGGCGTCCATTTTCTCACAGGAATTTGTGAGTCTCCTGCAGCAAGCGGTGGCAGGCAGCAGTCAACAGCGCAGGAGTTCAGCGGGCGCAGCGGTAGCGAAGAGGCTTGCGCCGCCGTTGCAGGGGGATGAGTCCCCTGAAAGAGCTAAGAAGCCCAGAGTAGACGGGGCGAGCAGTGCTCAGTGGCTTCGGAGGGGCCACTGTTGGAGGAGGAAGGCCTCGGGGCGGAGCTGGATGAGGAGCTAGAAGGAGAGTTGTCTGAAAAGGAAGACCAACCTAGAGTGGTGCACGTCTTCAGGAGAGAGGAGCTGCCGACACTCATAACAGAGACACTGAAGGTGCTGAACATGCCGGTACCGGGATCAGCGGAAGATGAGACGCTGGAGGATCCCTTATTGCAGGTATTCCGGAAGGGTCAGAGAGCGTTCCCGGTACACAGGGTGTTCCAGGAAATGATTCAGGAAGAATGGAACATTCCACAGGCTCCCCTGAAAGGGGCCAGAGTGATGAGTCGCTTATATCCTTTGGTGGATCAAGACAAGGAGATGTTTAAGCCGCCCAAGATGGACGTGGCTGTCTCCGCGGTCACTAAGAAGACCACCATTCCTGTGGAAGGCAGCGCGGCGCTCAAGGATACCCAAGACAGGAAGTTGGACGTGTTGCTTAAACAAGTCTTTGAGGTGAATGCCCTCTCGCTCCAGGCGGCCATCTGTGGGGCTTGGGTGGCTAGAGCGTGCCTGCGCTGGTCACAGAGAGCGACAGGCCCAGAGTGTGACCGCTCGGGAGAAGCGGCAAAGTTGGAGTCGGGCATGGCCTACTTGGCAGATATACACTATGATCTTATGAGAGGACTGTCAGAGTATGGCGTCTGCCGTGGTGGCTCGGAGGTATCTGTGGTTGCGCAACTGGGCGGTGGATAGCTCCTCCAAGGCTAGGCTCAATAAACTGCCTTTCAAGGGCCTTCTCCTGTTCGGGGAAGATTTGGAGAAATTGGTCAAAGACTTGGGTGAATCCAAAGGGGGTTGGTTACCAGAGGACAAGCCCAAGCCGGGCTGAACTTCTCCTGCAGGCAGAGGGCAACAGCGAGACTTTCAGCGTTTTCGTTTCCCAAGATTTAACGTGGGACAGAGAAGTCGGTTCCCTAGTAGGAATCAGGGGTTCCGGGGGTTTCGGGGAGCGGGAAGGGGCTTCGGTCCCTCCTCCTCGGCATCCCTCAACATTAGAAAGCCCCAATGAGATCAGGGGACCCAGGCGCCCGTCCTTCCTCTTGGGGGGCGGCTACAGGATTTTTATTCTGCCTGGGTCCAAATCACATCAGATCAGTGGGGTCTGGAAGTCATCCGAGAGGGCTATGCACTGGAACTCTTGAGGCCAGTGCGCGACGCTTTCTTTCTGTCCCCCGGCAGGTCTCCCGTGAAATGCGAGGCCCTGCGGGGGACAGTGCGAAGGCTACTAGATCTCAAGGCCATTGTACCAGTACCGCCAGACCAGCGCGGCTCCGGTCGATACTCCATTTACTTCATCGTTCCAAAGAAGGACGGAGGCTTTCGGCCCATCCTGGATCTCAAAGGAGTGAACCGGTGTCTCCGGGTATCACATTTTCACATGGAGATGCTCTGGTCGGTGATAGTGGCGGTGCAGAAAGGCGAGTTTCTCACCTCTCTCGATTTATCGGAAGCGTACCTCCACATCCCCATAAGACTAGATCATCACAGGTACCTCAGACTCGCGGTGCCGTTCGGACATTTTCTGTTTCGAGTGTTGCCGTTTGGTCTGGCAACGGCGCCTCGGACTTTCACCAAGGTTGTGTTGGTGGTTGCGTCGGCGTTACGGAAGGAAGGAATACTTGTTCACCCATACCTGGACGATTGGTTGATTCGGTCGAAGTCCAGAGACGAGAGCGCAAAAGCAACAGCCAGAGTGGTCTCCTTCCTAGAAAGTCTCGGTTGGGTGGTCAAGTCACATGGTGCCATCCCAGTACCTGGAATACCTGGGAGCTCGGTTCGATACGGCCAGCGGGAAGGTATTTCTGACGGAGCAGAGGGCAAAGGGTCTGCGAAAACTTGACCAGAAGTTCCTACAAACCAGACGGCCCTCGGCCTGGCATTATCTACAACTGTTGGGCACCATGGCTGCAGTGATAGAAATGGTGCCGTGGGCGCCGGGCCCACATGAGGCCCTTACAGAGGGCGTTGCTTCGGCACTGGTCACATCAGCAGGACCCGTTGTCTTGGAGGCTTCCTTACCCGGAGGACACCTGCCAAGCCCTGCTGTGGTGGCTACTTCCCGATTCGCTAAGGAACGGGAAAGGGTTGGAGACGCCGGACTGGATTCCTCTAACTATGGATGCCAGCCTGCTGGGCTGGGGAGCGCATTGCCTAGGCTGTTTCACGCAGGGTCAGTGGAATACCCAGGAACGAACTTGGTCAATCAACCGTCTGGAACTGAGAGCGGTTGCCTTAGCCCTGCGAGAGTTTCGAGCGGTGCTCAGAGGAAAGGCGGTCCGAGTATTCTCCGACAACGCGATGGCGATGGCCTATGTCAACAGACAAGGGGGAACCAGCAGCATCGCTCTGGAGGAAGAAGCCGAAGCCCTGTTCGACTGGGTCGAAGTGAATCTCCTGGATCTGTCAGCAGCGCACGTTGCAGGAGTGGAAAGCATCGAGGCCGATTTTCTCAGCAGGGTGAAGGTGGATCCCGGGGAATGGGTCCTGCACCGGGAGGTGTTCACAATGTTGGTGCGTCGGTGGGGAGTACCGGTCATGGACCTCATGGCCACTTTCGCCTCGGCGAATGTCAACCACTTCTACAGCAGACGAAAGGAAAGAATGGCAGAAGGTCTGGATGCACTCATTCAAAGCTGGCCGGAGGGGCAGCTGCTGTATGTCTTCCCACCGTGGGTGTTGATCGGCAGGGTGCTCCAGCGGATAGAGCACTACAGAGGCCAGGTCATTCTCGTAGCCCCGGACTGGCTGCATCGTCCTTGGTACGGAGATCTGTTAAGATTGTTGGGGGCAAGGCCATGGTGTCTCCCTCCTCGAGCGGATCTGCTGTCGCAGTGGCCTCTTCTTATGCCCCACGTGGATCGATTCTCGCTTACGGCCTGGCTTTTGAGAGGGCGCAGTTGGACGCGAGGGGATATTCAGCGGGGGTGATCTCCACATTGCTAAGAGCCAGGAGGAGATCCACCTCACTGGCGTATATTCGCATTTGGAGATTGTTCGAAGCCTGGTGCTCAGGCAAGGGGTGTGAGCCGTTGAAGTCCTCCATTCCCCAGGTCCTAGAGTTTCTTCAAGAGGGGTTTGATAAGGGCTTAGCTGCCTCGTCTCTTCGAGTTCAGGTCGCAGCCTTGGCATGCTATAGAGGGAAGATAGGAGGCCAGACGCTTGGTAGCCAGGGAGATGTCAAGCGGTTTTTGAGAGTGGTGTCCCTACTAAGGCCGCCATGCAGGCAGGTGGTTTCGAATTGGCACCTGCTGTCCGTACTAGAAGCTTTGGTACGGGAGCCTTTCGAGCCCTTATCTCGAGCGTCACTTAAGGATCTCACGTTGAAGGTGGTTTTTCTGGTGGCGATTTGCTCAGCGAGAAGAGTCTCGGAGTTGCAAGCGCTCAGCTGCCGGGCACCCTACCTTTCTCTGGAGGCATCGAGGGTGGTTCTTCGGCCAGTACCAACTTTCTTACCCAAAGTTGTTTCGGCGTTCCATGTGAAGCCCCATTGACGCAGCAGTCCCTTCCACCATTGTCAGTCCTCTGAAAGCTCATCCTCCACATGCCATCGCTCCCAAAGTGCTCTGCATCACAGTCCCAGCAGTCCCTCTGCTGCCTCCTCTGGCCAGAAGGTGCCATCGCAGCTCTAATTCTCCAGAAACAAGCAGGAAGTCAGTCCTCACATATGGGTGACGTCTGCGCCTTCGGAGCCCTCGTGCAGAGCAATTCCCCAGCTTTCAAAGAAAGCCTTTGGTATTGCATCGCACATGCGCAGTCCCCTTCCTGCCCAAGGGTGCTATCTTGCTCTGTCTCCCTTTTTCCGCGGAGCCCAACGGACGTTGTCCCTAATTCCTTGCATAAAAAGTGCGTCAAAACTTGGAGAAATTTTGGATCTTCAACTGGTTCGCCGGTTCCCCTTCCCGCCTTCGGCTCAGTACACCGGTATCGAATCCAGTCAATTTTTTGCGTTTTTGTCCTTAGAGACTAGCGCTTGCGCTCTTTTTTTATTTTCACTGGCAGCCCGGTCCTTGGACCTTGCAGGGGGCCTTTTTCCCCCGATGGCTGCTAGCGGGTTTAAAAAGTGTGATCGGTGTAAGAAGTTAATGTCCCTCACCGACACACGACTGCTGTCTCCGATGCCTGATGTCCCGAAGGTCTGTGACCCGTGTGGGAAAATGTCCTTTAAGGCATTCCGAAGTAGGCAGCAGGAGCATGAAAGGATTTTCTCGGAGTCCGCATCCCCCTGGATCCGGACCTCATCAGAAGTCTCGACATCTCAGGAGCTGTCTGAACCCGAGCACCGTCGGGGGTCTTCTGAATGGGGGGTCTCCCTCCCGGGAAAACCGGAGGAATAAAAAGCCCGTGAGGGCGGCGTCGTTGGATGCCTCCGATCGCCCTGGACCCTTGAAGGCCAGGTCGCGGAGTCCTGACCACCGCCCCATGTCCTCAGTCGGAGCGGCCTGCGAAGGTACCTCGCACGAAGCCGGAGACGCCGAGGCGGGTACCGTATTTTTCGCACCATAAGACGCACCCGACCATAAGACGCACCTGGTTTTTAAAGGAGAAAAATAGGAAAAAAAATATTCTGAACCAAATAGTGTAATAAAATATTTAATAAAGTATAACAGAATAATATTTGAACCATATAAACTGAACAGCAGTCAACAGTGGCATTAAGAACCATTATCACTGTCATTAACACATAAAGACAAAGGTTTGAGTACTCTAGTCTTCGGAAAACCCCAAGAACTCTTCTTCGCTAGAGTCAGAATTCATGAAGCTCATTTGGGCACAATCACTGACATCACTTTCTTCGCTGTCTTCGTATAAAATACAGTCTTCACTTCCATCTAAGGCAATTAAACTGGGAACCCCAAAAGCCAAACTTAGAATGTACAACACTGTAGAAATAAAACTATAAATTGATTTCCTCTTGTATTAAATAAAGTGCAGACGTTAAAGATGCACATTTCCAAGAGCTGACATATTTCAGTTAATAAATTCAAAATAAAGAGATATTTTTCTACCTTTTGTGCATTTTTTTTCAGTTGCAATTGTTCCAGCCACTTTCTTCTGGTTTCTTCGTGTCTTCTGCTAACGCTCCATTGTCTGCTGTCCATTTGTCCTTTCTTCTTTCCTAGTTTTTTTCCATTCTCTCTACATCTGCTTTAACATACTAATCATTCTCCTTTTGCTCTTTCCTCATTCCTATTTCATCCACTCAAATTTTACCCCTCCATCCTCAATCCCCACTTACTCTCCCAATACCCGGCCAGTTGTAGATTTTTCTTCCCTCCCACACAAAATATATTTCCCCTCTCCATTTCACTCTCCCAGCCCCATCCCATTCTAATCGTCCCCCAACATCAACTCCCTTCTAGCTCCTGCCCCACCCAGCATCCGCTCCCTTCTAGTCCCCGCATCATCAGCCCATTTCCAATCCTAGCTCCCTCCCCTCACAGCCCATTTCCTTTCCAAGCCCCCCTCCCCATCAGCCCATTTCCATTCCAAGCCCCCTTCCACTCAGCCCATTTCCATTCCAAAACCCTGTCCCCATCAGCTATTTGCAGTTCAAGCTCCCCCTTCTACTTGGCCCATTTCCAGTCCTAGCACCCCCCCCCAGTCCATTACCAGTTCTAGCCCCCCCATAGCCCATTATCAGTCCTAAGCCCCCCAACAGCCCACTTCCAGTCCTAACCCTTCCATCGCCCCATCTTCATTCTTAGCCCCCCCATAACTCCATTTTCAGTCTTAGCCCCCCAATCAGACCACCTGCAGTCCTAACCCCCATCACCCCATTTTCAGTCCTATTCCCCCATCACCCCATTTTCAGTCCTAACCCCCTCCCCCCCATCAGCCCAAGTAAATTTAAAAATGAAAAACAAACCCTGGGCTTCTGCTGCTGCCGCTGCCGTGGCAGCGGCAGAATCAACTGTCCCGTGGCCCCTTCCCATCTGCCCGGCAAAGCATCTTCTGAGCTCCATCAGCGGCAGCTTTCAGGGCCGTGAAGAGAAGAGTGATCTCCCTCTCGCGGCTCTGTTAGCCTGCCGGGGCTGATGGGAATTCCCATCAGCCCCGGCAGGCTTAACAGAGCCGCGAGAGGGAAATACTACTCTCTTTGCGGCCCTGAAAGCCTGGACACGGGGCGGGGGAGGGATGATGCAGTCCCCAGGGACACAGAAGGTCCCGGGGGACCCGCTGCCGCTCTGCAACTTCTTCTATTCGCACCATAAGACGCAGGCACTTTTCCTCCCACTTTTTGGTGAAGAAAAAGTGCGTCTTATGGTCCGAAAAATACAGTAAGTGCTGTTGTCCTCGTGGACTCCCCTCCAGGGGAGCTGGCATTGGGCCCCAACATCCGGGGCCCGAGCTGGAGGCTGCGGAGTCTTCTGAACTCTGTCTCAGGATGACGGCCCTGGAGCGCAGCATGTCTGCCTTCATGGATCAGCAGCTGGAACTGATAGCCGGTCTCACCAGTCCATCCGCCCCGATCACCGGGACCTCGACGTCCAAGTCGACCCTGGAAGCCGAGCCGATCCTCGAGACTCTTCGGACTTGAGTCGATCCTCGGCCAAGGTCTCCCTCAACCTTCCGGTCGGGACCGATGTCATTGACGCTGATGCTCTCGGCGTCGGGACGGTTGAGGCCGAAGCCCCTCAATTCCTCCTCGGAGGGATCGGCATGTGAGACGGAAGATGAGGAGTCCCCTGACACCCATTGGACTTTGTGTATCCCATCGTACTCACCGGGTTTGAAGTCACGGAGAAGTTTCCCTCCGGAGGAGACCCTGTTCTCGGACTTTGTCAGGGACATGGCCAAGGCTTTGACATTCCTGGCGGATACCGAGAGGAGCCTCGAGCTGAAGAGCTCAATGCCCTCCAGTATGACTTCCCCCCGAGGAAAGCCCTTACTGTGCCAGTTCCTCTGATGTTTGAACGGCTGATGCTCCGTATATGTGAGTCACCGGCCTCGATGCCGGTTCTAAGCAAGCAGGTTGATTCCATCTATCGAGTCCGCAAGAGCCCTGGGTTCCAAAAGGCACAGCTGCCGCACAATTCCATGGTTGTGGAATCGTCCATGCATAGGTTAAGAGCCAGAAAATGCACTCCTCTGTGCCTCCTGGCCGGGAGGCCCGGAACCTGATGCTTTCATGCCGTGTCCAAACCTACCAGCTGTACATGGGCATGTACTTGAGAGACCTGGCAAAGGAGATTGCCGTGTTCTCAGCTGTCCTCTCCGAGGCACCCTTGCAGCGCTTCAATGCCTTGTCCACTGGGATTCAGGAGTGCTCGAAGTTCATATCTCGAGCAGCCTATGATGGCTTCGAGGCTTCGGCCCAAGTAGCCGCGGCTGGCATCGGTACACGCCACCAGGCCTGACTAATGTCATCAGATCTGGAGCCATGGGTTCAGGACAAGTTGGTCGATGTCCCTTGCCGAGGTGACAACCTCTTTGACAAACCCATGACTGAGAAGGCTGCTGAGTTCGAGTCAGAATACTTGACTCGGACAAGACTCTCAAAGAAGACTTCTGCCCCTTCTAAGAAGAAAGGCTCGGGTAAAAAGCCCTTTTTCCCAAGGAAGGGTGCTGCTTACTGCAACTACCCCACTTACCAGGCCACCCCAGCTCCCCATTAGGGGCAGCAGGCCAAGGGACAGGGGCATGGCCCGCATAAGCAGAAGGCCCCCAAGCCCCAGGCTCCGGCTCTTACCCAGCCGGAAGGGGGTTTTTGACTCCCATGGCGTAGTCTCTCTTCCCCCAGTGGTGAGGTCTTGCACAGGGGGCAGGCTAACCCTGTACGCCCACAGGTGGGCAGCCATCACCTCGGATATCTGGGTCCTGCAAATAGTCCAAAGGGGCTATTTGCTTCACTTCAGCCAAATACTACCCTCCTTTCCAGGAGAGCCTTCAGACCCCCTCTTCACAGGGACCTCCTCTTGCAGGAGTTGGCAGGACTTCTAGAAGATCAGGCGGTGGAACCAATGCCCCACCACCTGCAGGGCAAGGGCTTCTACTCCAGGTATTTTGGCCTCAGACCCATCCTCGACCTAAGAAACTTAAACAAGTTTCCTGGTGAGGGAAAAGTTCAAGATGCTTTCCCTTGGAATGTTGCTGCCTTACCTCCACCAGGGAGATTGGCTATGCTCCTTAGACCTGAAGGATGCCTATACGCACATTCATCCAGACCACAGACAATATCTGAGATTTGTAGTGGGAGGAAAACATTTCCAATTCAGAGTTCTACCCTTTGGCCTGGCCTCTGCTCCCAGGGTGTTTACAAAATGCCTGGCTGTAGTGGCGGCCTTCCTCAGAAGTCAAGGAGTTTTTGTCTTTCCTTACCTGGACGACCGGCTCATCAGAGGCCAGTCGCTTCAGGAGGCCCTACAGGCCGCTTCTCGCACTATCAACCTGTTGCAGCATCTGGGTTTTGTCATAAACCACGCAAAGTCCACTTTGCTCCCCACTCAAAACTTAGAGTTCATAGGAGCAAGGCTGGATACCCTTCAAGTGAAGGCTTACCTGCCGGAGGAGAGGGCACAGAGGCTGCTGGCCCTGGCAGAACAGTTCAGGCGCAGAATTCAGGTCTCAGCAAGACACTTTTTGCACCTTCTGGGCCACATGGCCTCCACGGTGCATGTAAACCACGAATGCCTGTCTCCACATGAGAACAGCTCAGTGGTGCCTCGGAGATCAGTGAACTCAGGCCTCCGGCAGCCTCAGAGACAGGATAACAGTATCCAAATGACTGGATCATTACAGTGGTGGTGTCAGCCACCCAACCTGCTTGAAGGATTGCTTTTTCAGACTCCCCGCACACACGGGTGCTGACAACAGATGCCTCCTTGCTGGGCTGGGGAGCCCATTACCAAGGATCCTGCACTCGGGGGTTATGGTCTCCTCAGGAGTCTACCCACAAAATCAACCTCTTAGAGCTGAGGGCGATCCGCCTAGCTCTTCAAGCCTTTGGTCATCTCCTCTCACATCAGTCTGTATTGATACAGACGGACAACCAGGTAGTAATGTTCTACGTGAACAAGCAGGGAGGTATGGGGTCTCGTATCCTATGTCAGGAGACACTGGACCTCTGCTCCTTTATTTATTTATTGATTTATTTATTTACTTACTTACTTACATTTTCTTATATACTGCGCTATTTTCCATCAGTGCGGTTTACATGGAACATTTTACATAACACATTTCAAATGACTTGATTTGTGTTTACAAATAACAGGAATAGGAACTTGGAAAGAAACAGGGGTAACTGTTTACATCTGTACAATGCGACATACCCTTTGCCATCAGGCAGGGTATGTCTATCAAAGCAGTGTACCTGCCTGGTCAGGAGAACTACCTAGCAGACAAGCTAAGCAGGATTCTCCAACCTCACAAATGGCAACTGGATCCGGTGGTGGCTCAGCGGAATTTTCTCCGCTGGGGACATCCATCCATAGATCTATTTGCCAGTCCGCAAAATCACCAGCTGCCCAGATTTTGCTTCAGACAGCCACATCCTCGGAGGGTGACTGCTGATGCTTTCCTGATCACCGGATCAGGGATCCTCATGTATGCTTTTCCTCCCACGCCTCTGGTGGCCCAGACTATGTTCAAAATCCTTCGGGACAAGGCTTCTGTCATTCTGGTAGCCCCCAAATGGCCAAGACAGCCTTAGTTGCCGCTTCTCCTCCAGCTGGCAGTGGAAACCCCACTCCCACTGGGGATGCAGCCCGAACTCCTGTCCCAGGAGCAGGGCTGTCTTGCACCCCAACCTCAGGTCCCTCATCCTGATGGCATGGCTGCTGAAAGGGTAGTGCTGGCTCCTCTCCTCCTACCTTGGAATGTGGAAGAAATGTTACTGGCCTCAAGGAGGCAGTCCACTAGGAAATCCTACACTTTGAAGTGGCGTAGATTTGAGGTGTGGTGTAGCCAGCACAATGAAAGCCCTTGCTCTTTGTACCCGTGGTGCTGCAGTACCTGCTTCACCTCTCAAAATTAGGTCTCACGTCTAACTCTGTCAGGGTCCACCTGAGTGCTTTGTCAGCAAACCACTCGCCAGTGGAAAGGCAACCTCTTTCGGCTCACACTCTGGTGTCCAGATTCCTCAGAGGTCTGCTTCTGCTGAAAGCCCCAGTTTGTCCTCCAGCAACTTTTATTTATTTATTTACATTCTCTTATATACCGCGCTATTCTGCATCAGTGCGGTTTACATTGAACAAATTGAAATTACATTGAACAGGGCATTATAACTTGGAGATAACTATTTTACAGGGAACATGGGCTATGGAGGGTTAAGTGGCTTGCCCAAGACCACAAGGAGCACCTGTGGGACTAGAAACCCCAGTCCTTCCGGCCCAAGGTTGCTGTCCTCTAGTGGGATTTGAACCCCGGACCTTCCGGCCTGAAGTACCTTGTCCCAACCACTAGGCCACTCCTCCATTCCAACTGAGTGGGATTTGAATATGGTCTTGCAGCAGTTTACTTGCCCTCCTTTTGAGCCGATGTCCTCTTGCCATCTGCGCTTCCTCTCCTGGAAGGTGCTCTTCCTGGTGGCACTCACATCAGCCAGACATGTGAGTGAGCTGCAAGCTCTCGTAACTGATAAACCATACACAAGGTTTTCTAGGAATAGGGTGGTCCTCCGCACTCACCCGAAGTTCCTTCCAAAGGTGGTCTCTTCTTTCCACCTCAACCAGAAGGTGATTCTTCCGACCTTCTTTCCCAGGCCGCATTCCAGCCGGGCAGAGGCAGTCCTGTATACCCTGGATTGTAAGAGTGCATTGTCCTACCTGGAGCGTACAAAGGGATACTCAGCTCTTCATCTCCTATGACCCTAGTAAGCTTTGGTTACCTGTTTCCAAGCGTATGCTCTCCACCTGGGTGGCAGACCTCCCGTTGCAGGGTCGAGTCACGGCCCACCGTGTCAGGGCTAAGGCTGCATCAGTGGCTCACTTCCGCTCTGTTTCGTTGGCAGACATCTGCCGGGCCGCAACTTGGTCTTCAAGCCAGACTTTTGCAGCCCCATTACTGCCTTGATAGGGAGTCCCGATGGGACAGTGCTTTCAGCCAGGCTGTTCTCCGTAACCTATTTGAGGTTTAAGCAACTCCAACCCTCCGACCCTCTGGTGTCAGGCTACCAGGGGGTGTTGCTTTCTCGGCTGAATTCCTATTGCAGCTGCTGCGATTCTTCTAGAGGGAGCCATTTTTCAGCTATGGGTTCTCGGTAGCCTATAGCTAGGGAGTCCCATATGTGAGGACTGACTTCCTGCTTGTTCCTGGAGAAAGCATAGTTACTCACCTGTAACAGGTGTTCTCCAGGGACAGCAGGAATCAGTCCTCACGACCCTCCTTCCTCCCCTGGAGTTGCAGTCCTGTTATTGTTTTTATTCATTTTTCCGTCTTTTTAGTTATCTCATTTGACTGATCAAGATGGCACCCTTGGGTGGGAAGGGGACCGCACATGCGTGATTCAATCCCAAAGGCTTTCTATGAAAGCTGGGGAATTGCTCCGCACGAGGTTTCCATCGGCGCCGACGTCACCCGTTCCTGCTATCCCTGGAGAACACCTGTTACAGGTGAGTAACTACGCTTTCTCCAGGAACTACGCTAAACCTGCACCCTCGAGCGCAACCCCCTTGCACCACCTGCAACCACTAACGGGACTCCTCCAGTTTCAACCGTAGAACTGGCCAACAACTGTGAACCCAGAGCGCCATGCAGCACCCAAATTTGATAGAGCTGTGGGGCATTTTCATGGTGCAGCAACTCCTGGGATCCAAGTACCCCACACTCCAGTCCACCGGACCCCTCCCTCATCAGCCAACCAGAGAACCCCAATCCCCCACCCCTTCCACTCCCACCCAGAGGATTCGCATTTTGGGGAGGAGGGCGAGATCCTGGACTCTGCCTGGGAATCCAATGGCAATTCAGCTCCTCTACCTTTTCCATGCCCATTTGTGGACGTACTCACGCCTCCCACCACGCCAGCCTCCCCTCCAGAGGACTTGGCATACCCTAAATTTCCTCAGAAGATCGCGGCGCACCTAGGGCTGTCACCAGAAGACACCCCCGATCCTAGAAATGAGGTTCCGGGGATTATAACATTTCTGGACACCCCCAGGGCCATAGTGGCAGTCCCCGTACATCAAGTACTCCTGGAATGCAGGGAGCGCCTTTGGCATTCCGCCGCATCTACCCCGGCAACCACCAAGTGACTTAACCTGAAATACTAGGTCTGACCTGTACCCAGCTTTGACAAACCACAGCTCCCCCACCTGTCCATTGTGGTCGAATCTGCTCTGAAGTGCAACAAAATTTCACACACTCAGGCCAAAGCACCTCTGGGAAAAGAACCGCGCACCCTGGACAGGGTTGGAAAAAGGGTCTACCAGGGCACCATGTTCAACGCAAGAATTTCCACCCATCAAAAATGCCCTAGCAGCATTAACCCCGGAAGCTCGTGATGCTCTTGGGTCCATTCTTCAAGACCTTGGGGACTGTGGAAAGCACCTCATCAGATCATCCTTTGATGCTTTTGAAACTGCCTCCAGAACTGCAGGAAGAGCAATCGCTGCCAGGCGGGTAGCGTGGTTTAAAAGTGTTTGACCTCCACAAGGACATTCATGAATACATTGCGAATTCCCCCTGCACAGGGGACAGCCTCTTCAGCAGCAAGGTCAAGGAGACAGTGGACAGTCTAAAAGAAGACTGCACGACACTGCAGACCCTGTCCAGGTGAGACTCACCTATCCGCAACCCCAAAAGAGAAACAACTCGCAAAAACAGTACTACCCACCATGGAAATAGAATTCTTCTCAAGGAACAAGCAGGAAGTCAGTCCTCACTTATGGGTGATGTCGGCACTGACGAAGCCTGCGCGGAACATAAGAACATAAGATATGCCATACTGGGTCAGACCAAGGTCCATCAAGCCCAGTATTCTGTTTCCAACAGTGGCCAATCTAGGTCATATATACCTAGCAGTTTCCCCAAGAGACACAAGTTCCACAATGCTTGTACTGGGTCAAGCATTGATATCTTGGGTCACGTCTTAATAATGGTTTATGGACCTTTCCTCCAGGAACTTGTCCAAACCTTTTTTAAACCCAGCTACACTAACAGCCTTTACTACATCCTCCGGTAACAAATTCCAGAGTTTGATTACATGTTGAGTGAAAAAATATTTTCTTTTATTAGTCTTAAATAGTTTACCTTGTAGCTTCATTGCATGCCCCCTAGTCTTTCTATATTCTGATAACGTAAAGAATCGATCTATATTTACCCGTTCCACTCCGTTCATTAATTTATAGACTTCTATCATATCTCCCCTCAGCCGTCTCTTTTCCAGGTTAAAGAGCCCTAACCTTTTTAGCCTTTCTTCATAGGATTATCCTTCCATCCTTCCATTTTGGTGGCTCTTCTCTGAACCTTTTCTAATATCGCTATATCCTTTTTAAGATACGGCAAAAAGAATTGCACACAATATTCAAGGTGCGGTCTTACCATGGAACGATATAGAGGCATTATAATATCTTTTGTTTTATTTTCCATTCCTTTCCTTATCATACCTAGCATTCTATTTGCTCTCTTGGCCGCCGCTGCACACTGGGCCAAGGGTTTCAACATGTGGTATATGATGTTGCAGCACCATGAATGCATCTGATGTGAACTTGGCTTTCAGGGGTTCTAGGCACAAATCCTTCTTGGGCCTCTATCCTCTTCCAAAACCTTTTTGACATCATACTCTGGTCTGCCCCAGAGTCTAAAAAAGCATTTGTGGTAATTCCTTGCACATCAACCATCAAAAGAAATCCTTCTTTGGGCTGTTTTAAATCCACACCCATTAAGCTAGTGTGTGTCTGGCATCTCTTTTCTAAATGTCCCCATTTTCCACACTTGAAACATTTCTTTCTATTCCACTGTGTCATCTGGTTTGATACAGTACATTCATTTTCAGAAACATTTTAAATTATTTTCTTTTCTGATACAGCACATCTTGCCTCAGCACCAAACTTCAGAGGGCCACCCATTCTATGGCAAGCCTGCGTGGCTTCCAAGAATCTCTCTGCTAGCATGGTTGCCTCTCCAAGATTTTGGCAATTTTGCTGTATAAGGAAAGTGTGCAAATCTTTAGACACCCCAGACATAAATTGCTCAAGCATTATAATGTATAATAACATTTCTACCGTCTTTTGCTCAGGCTCCAACCATTTTACAGCTAAACCTCTGATTCTCTGACTCAGAGCCCTGGGTGTTTCACCCACTCTCAATGTAGTAGCTCTAAACATTCGCCTATACTCTGAAATAGACAACCCTAGGCGATCTCTAATAGCAGCCTTTACATCCTTATAATTCAAAGCCTGGGCTGCTGGCATTGCTCTATAAGCTGCAAGCGCCTCTCCAGTTAATGAGGCTGCCAGCCTTACTGCCCACTGGGTCTCTGGCCATGCTAATGCTTGTGCCACTCTTTCAAAAGACTCTAGAAAATCATCAACATTATCATCTGGAGTTAGCTTCCCAAAACTAAATGCCCCAATCCCTTGATTGAGTCCCACACTGTCCACATGTGGTGTACCAGTATTTACTGCTGGTCTTGCATCTGTTTCACTTTGGTTCTGCAGCTGAACTAGGGCTTGCACCAGATCAAGCACTGGCTTCTGCTGGTCCATTAAGGCTTTCATAGCAGTGTCCTGTGCTTGCTGCGATAGCTCCTGTTGCCTGCTAAACTGGGCTGCCATCCAGCTAGCCATCTCCCTCGGATCCATCATGATCTCTGCAAGAAACAAAGAAAAAAAAACCCCAAAGTGCACCACCTTCCAAACAGGTGTGTTCTTTTCTACTACTTTTTTTTTTTTTTTTCAATTACCCTGTGCTTACTCCCATCCACCACTAGACATGCCCAGGTACTTATTACCTTGTCTCAGTGATGAATCCAGCTCTGCACAGGGTCTTTTCCTCCTGGGACAGCTTCCTGGAACAACCCCTTTTCCTCCAAAGTGTAGTTGAGGGAAAATCTTTTTTTCCAGCTTTAAACTTGAACTTTAGTTGTAATCCTCAGCAAGTAAATCCCCTTTTGTGCAAAAGCAATCCGAAAAACTACGCCATTTGTCAGGCGGCTGCCTGGGTGAGAATCTTCACAGTCTTGGCAAGTGCATATATCTATATGATTTGCAAGGTATTGTGGGCAATGTAGTTCATTCACACCAGACACAGCTGCTGACAATAATTTAGTTGTGCTCTTGGGTAAAGCCAATAAGATATTTATTTATGGGGTTATTTCTCCCAACACAGATATGCTTGGTAGCACATAAATCAGGTAACTTTCTTTCAGTGTTAACTTGGAAAAACAAAGTCAAAATCAGGAAAACAGCAAATGAAAAGCCACAAAGCAAGAAACAAACTGTTCTTTTCAGGTTAACTTCTGATTACTTCCCACATAGATTCAGAAGTGATTCTCTCCTAGCTCACAAGCAATTAGGTAAGGCTTAATTGCTAGCAGTTATCCAGCTGAAACCCCTTAGCTGGCTTGCCTTCCACTGTGTGAGTCAAATCCTGCTTCAGGAGCTTTTCTGAGTAGATTAAAGAACAAATTTGTATTTCTTTGTGATGGTTGCTGTATTTATAACAGAAAGTTACCAACGGAGTTTAGACAGAGAACAGTCCATATAAATAGGATCTTCATCTGCTATTATTCCCCCTTGTTTAACAAGCATGGGTTCAATATCATGGATTGGCACAGATGAATCTCAATGGAGCACTTTCAGGAGAATACTTGTTTCCCTGTTGTCTTTCAACGTTATAGCTAGGGCATAGATCAGTGTTCATACCTTATCTTCCATTGCTGTTAGAGTTCCTCTCTATATAGCCTGGCCAGTATGTAGTCCAGTTCTTATGTCCAGCCTTCCAATCCAGATCCCTGGACACTGGATCTCTCTTCACATACCTTCTGGCACCGGTCTTAGGGTCCCTTCCACGTGCAGCCGTCTCCCTCACAGGTAGCGTCTGGAGATTCCTAGCTCTGCAGCACCATTCCTCTGGCTTTCCCCTGTCCAATGGTGTATACTGGCCCTTGGGATACCTCCCAGTATAAGTACTGCTTTGGACTCTTCTAGACCTCTCAAAGGCTTTTCTCCTCTTTCTTCCAGAGGGTTTCTTTTTCTCTCTGTCCGTCCGGTTTGGCTTCTGCCTCTGATGATCCTTCAGATGAAACTGATGTTCCTTCTCTGGATATCCAAGGTGATCATGAAGATGGTCATCTGTAGAATAAACTCTACTCTTATTCTGCTTAGATGAGTGCTCCTCCCTAACACAGCGCAGCTGTGCTGAATCAGGCCCTGCCCTTTGAGATGAGTGCTTAGGGATTACCTCATAGCCCTCCTGATTGAACACACTTTTTCCCCACTTCAGCTCCTCTAATGGCTGTTGGAAACCTGGTGCATTCTGGGACTGGTAGTCTTTTATGGGAAAATTCTGTTTTCTTATTTCTACCAGAACTGACAGGTTGCTTGTTCAGAGTCACTTCACCTTTTCTATAGCTCCTTCTTGAGCTATGATAAGCTTCCTTATCACACCCTTCAGACGCACATCCTCGTCCCTCCGAAAAAGTGTTTTCATTTTTGTCCTTTGACCCTCTTTTCCAGTAGTACCAGTCCTCTCCTGTCCTCCCCTTCGCCCTTTTTCCCCCTGAGTGATGGGATCCCTTTTTTCCAGCCTTTTTGGATTTTTTTTCTCTTCCGGCCCTTTTCGCGCCCTTTTTTCACAACCGCTGGCCTCGAGGACCTTCGACCTTGCAGGGGACGTTTTTGCCCCAATGGCCACCGGCTTCAAAACATCTGACAGATGCTTCAAAAATATGTTGCTCGCAGACACACATGACTGCTGTCTACAGTGTCTGGTTGCTGACCATAACCCAGAGCTCTGTTCTCTCTGGAAGAAAATGTCCTCCAAGACCCTGCTAAGTCGTAAGCAGAAATCAGATGACATTTTCCATAAGGCAGCCCTGGGATCCCCGTGGCATCCTCGACCGATGCACCACTTACGGTGGGGTCCCTGAGGTGGAGTTGCAGAAGAAATCCTCTAAGTCGCTGTTGGGGGCTCCGGACAAGCACAAACGATTTCGCACTCGGTCTCCCAGCCCTCCCTGGCGTTCATGAGAGTTAGACAAGGAGTGGCCTCGAAAGGTACCTTGTACAGACATGGAGGCCTCTGGTGATGGCGCCTGGTCTCCTGAGGGTTGTTTTGGTGAGGACCCACTCTTCTTCACGCCAGATCTGGTAACCTCGGCGTTGGTGTCGCAGGGACCCACGCCCGCATGGGAGTTCCGGATGCTGGCACTAGAGCGCAGTGTTTCTGCCTTCCTAGCTGCCCAGCAGCTGCTTCTGCCCAGCATGGCTGGCTCGCTCCTAGAGACAGAGGACCCCCCTGAGGGGGGTACCTAAACCTGCCCTGGAAACCCCTGGTCTTGCTCGCCATCCTTTCCTCGGGGGCGAGGTCCTCCAAAGCCAGTGCCTCCGGCTCCAAATGGGCATCGACCTCTGGACAGGATGACTGACCTGACTCAGAGTCCTTCTCGGACCTCTCAGGCTGGAAATCAGATGGGAGTCCTCCCCGGTGACCCATGCCCATAGGGACCTCCCTTCAGACCCTTCCCCACCCACCTTCCAGAGGCATTCGCCTCCTGAGGACACCACCTTCCTGGTGTTTGTGCAGGACATGGCACGGGCCCTCAATCTGACTGAGGAGGAACCGAAGGTGGAGGGACTCGACATCTTAAAGTATGAGTCTCCACCTCGGGAGTCTCTTACAGTCCCAGTGCCTTCCATTATGTCCCAGCTGCTCCTTCGCATATGGGAGGCAGCTGCCTCAGTTTCCATTGTGAGCAAAAGGCTCAATGCCTTGTATAGGGTCCAGCGCAGCCCGGGGTTCTGGAAGACCCAGCTTCTGCATACATCCATGGTGGTGGAATCGGCGATGCGAAAACAAGAGCCCGAAGGCACGTTCTTCAGTCCTGCCTAGCAGGGAATTGAGAGCCCTCAACGCCCTTGGGCACAAAGCCTATCAGGGATCCATTCTGGCATGCTGCATCCAGGCCTATCAATTGTACATGGCCATGTTCCTGTGCAACCTCGCCAAGGAGCTCGGCGGTTTTTCTGCAGGCCTCGGGGACGAACACCTTCTCAGATTCCAGACCCTCCTGAGGTTGGTCGCAGACTGCTCGAAGTATCTCTCCCACGTCACGTATGACGGGTTTGAGTCTTCCGCCCGGGTGACAGCATCTGGCATCGGAGCTCGGCACCAGGCATGGCTCGAGTCTTCAGACCTGGAACAGTGGGTCCAGGAGAAGCTCTTGGATGTCCCCTTCTTCTGCGAACAATTGTTCAGCAAGCCAATGGAGGATAAGGCAGCAGAGATCGAGACAGAATTCGTAACTCGAACCCGCCTCTCGCGTAAGACCTCTTCTCTCCCACGAAAGAAACACACAGAGAAGCTGTTCTTCCATAAGAACGTAAGATAGACAAACTGGGTCAGACCAAGGTCGTCCATCAAGCCCAGTATCCTGTTTCCAACAGTGGCCAATCTAGGTCATAACTACCTAGCAGTTTCCCCAAATGACACAGGTTCCACAATGCTTGTATTGGGTCAAGCAGTGATATCCTGGGTCCATTTTAAGAATGGTTTATGGACCTTTCCTTCAGGAACATGTCCAAATGTTTTTTAAACCCAGATACACTAACAGCTTTTACTACATCCTCCGGTAACAAATTGCAGAGTTTGATTACACGTCGAGTGAAAAAATATTTTCTCTTATTAGTCTTAAATAGTTTACACTGTAGCCTCATTGCATGTCCCCTAGTCTCTTTATTCTGATGAGGTAAACAATCGATCTATGATTACCTGTTCCACGCCATTCATTAATTTATAGACCTCTATCATATCTCCCCTCAACCATCTCTTTTCCAGGTTGAAGAGCCCTAAGCTTTTTAACCTCTTTTCATAGGGGTATCCTTCCATCCCCTTTACCATTTTGGTGGCTCTTTTCTGCACCTATTCTAATAAGGCTATATCCTTTTTAAAATACAGCGACCAGAATTGCACACAATATTCAAGGTGCGGTCACACCATGGAACGATAGAGACATTATTAATATCCTTTGTTTTATTTTCCTTTCCTTTTCCTATGATTCCTAGCTTTCGATTTGCTCTCTTGGCTGCTGCTACACACTGGGAGAAGGGTTTTAACATGTTATCCATGATGACGCCTAAATCTTTTTCCTCGGTGGTGGTTCCTAATGTGGACGCGCTCACGCTTTTCACCACACCAGCCTCCTCTCCAGAGGAATCATGTAACCATAGTTTGGGTTGTTCTTTCCTTGGTGCATAACTTTGCACTTGTCCACATTAAATTTCATCCTCCATTTGGATGCCCAGTATTCCAGTTTATCAAGCTCTTCTTGCAATTTTCCACAGTCCTCATGGGTTTTAACAACTTTAAATAGTTTTGTGTCATCTGCAGATCTGATAACCTCACTCATTATTCCCTTTTCCAGGTCATTTATGAATATATAAAAAAGCAACTGACCCAGCACAGATCCCTGGGGTACTTCACTATTCACCTTTCTCCATTGGGAAAATTAGCCATTTAGCCCTACCCTCTGCTTTCTATCTTTTAACCAGTTTCTGAT
Organism: Ichthyophis bannanicus; assembly: GCA_033557465.1. Taxonomy (NCBI): domain Eukaryota; kingdom Metazoa; phylum Chordata; class Amphibia; order Gymnophiona; family Ichthyophiidae; genus Ichthyophis; species Ichthyophis bannanicus. The sequence goes on along the minus strand of CM066043.1, from coordinate 27,035,329 downwards.
CCACAATAGTACATTGCCTCCTATCCCATGACTTTTTAGTTTTACCAAAAGTCTCTGATGAGGGAGGGACCTTGTCAAAGGCTTTCTGAAAGTCCAGATACACTATATCAGCCGACTCATAAGTCTACCTGTTTATTCACAAAAACATAACAGATTAGTAAGATAAGATCTTCCTTGTCTAAAGCCATGTTTGGCTGTTTCCCATTAAGTCATGACTATCTACATGTTCAGTAATTTTATTCTTTATTATGGTTTCTACTATTTTTCCCGGTACTGATGTCAGGCTCACCGTTCTGTAGTTTCTCGGATCACCCCTGGATCCCTTTTTAAAAATTGGTGTTACATTGGGCATCCTCCAATCTTCAGGTATTACAGATGATTTTAATGAGCGTTCATAGATTACTAATAGCATGTCTGTAATCTCATTTCTTTCAACACCCTCGGATGTATACCATCTGGTCCAGGTGATTTGTTACTCTTCAGTTTATCAAATAGTTGTAATACATCTTCCCGGTGTATCGATATTTCTTTCTATTCTTCCACAATATCACCTTTAAATACCACTTCAGTCATGGGTAACATCCCTACATCTTCCTCAGTAAAGACTGAAGCAAAGAATTCATTCAGTCTCTCCACCATGGCCTTCTGCTCTTAGTGCCCCTTTTACCCCTCTTATCATCGAATGGTCCAACTGACTTTCTCACAGGTTTTTTACTATGAAGGTACTTGAAAAAGTTTTTGCTTCCACAGCAAGTTGCTTTTGAAATTCTTTCTTTGCCTGCCTTATCAGTGCCTTGCATTTAACGTGCCAGTACTTGTGCTGTTTCCAGTTTTCATCATTTGGCTCTTTTTTTCATTTTGTGAAAGCTGCTTTTTTGGCAACAGCCTCTCTGACCTTACCTTTAAACTATGCTGGCAGTTTTTTGGACTTCCACTTTTCTTAAAGTGTGGAATACAGCTGGTCTGGGCTTCCAAGATAGTATTTTTAAAAAACACCCAAGCTTGATGTAAGTTCTTTTTAGATTTTTCTTAACTATTTTCGTCATTTTATCATAGTCTCCCTTTCGAAAGTTAAAAGGTAGTACTGTGGATTTCCTTACCATCCCTCCTCTGTGGATACCCACCATACCAGCCCACCCCTGCACTGACTACCGGTGCACAGGGCAAAGGGGGACCCACAAGTTCATCGCAAACCAAAAGGGCCCAAGGCCCAAATGCCGGCAGAATCCCAACAAGCACAGGAGTTTTGACACTGAATACATAATCTTTCACCCCCTGACGGCACTTCCGCCTGTGGGGGGACACCTTTCCCTTTTCGCCCCCCAATGGGCGTCTATCACATCGGACGTCGTTATCCAGGTGGTTCAGGACGGTTATCGTCTTCATCTGGACAGGCTCCCTTCTCCCTTGCTTAGCCTTCTCTGCTTCCCTCACAACAGGCTTGCTTGCAACAAGAGCTGAACAATCTTCTCTGTCAGCAGACGGTCAAAAAGGTACTGCCGCACCTCCGAGGCTGGGGGTTCTACTCCCATTTCTTCCTCATTCCGAAGAGAATGGGGGGCCTACGCCCCATCCTTGATCTCAGGAACCTGAACAAGTTTCTGGTGCGGGAGAAGTTCATAATGCTGTTGCTTGTTGTCTTGCTGCCCTTGCTCCAGCAGGGCGATTGGTTGTACTCCTTGGACCTCAGGGATGCTTATGCTCACATCCTGGTCCATCCCAGGCACAGACAGTACCTGCGCTCCAGAGTACAGGGAGAGCACTACCAACATAGGGTGCTCCCCTTTGGGCTCCCGTCTGCCCTGCAGGTCTTCACCAAGTGCCTCTGCATGGCTGCTGCCTACATCCAGCGGCAGGGCATATCTGTCTTCCCCTACCTAGATGACTGGCTCGTCACGGGGGCGTTGGCCGAGGAGGCTTGCCTTCGGCATTGTACTCGACCCTCCTCCTCAAACACCTTGGCTTCCTAGTCAATTACTCTGTCCCACCTCCAACCGGTGCAGAACCTGGAGTTTATCAACGCCCTACTCGACATGGAGCGGGCAACACCTTCCTAACCTGGGACCGTGCAGACCATCTCCGTGCCCTGGCAACCAAGGTCCAAGGCAGGGCTGTGATTCTGGTGCAAGCCATGTTGCTCCTCCTGGGGCACATGGCCTCAACCATCCACGTTGTTCCCCTTGCCCGCATGCACATGTGGGCGCCTCAGTGGTGCCTCAGAGTGCAATGGACCCAGGCCTCTGGCTGCCTCCGGAACCCTGTCTGGATCTCCTGTGGCCTATGCTGCTCCCTGGATTGGTGGCAGGATCCCTAAAGCCTCCTTCGGAGCATGCCCTCCCAGGCCCCACAGCACAAGCTCGCCTTGATGACGGATGCCTCCCTACTGGGCTGGGAATTCCACTGCGGCAACCTACGCACCCAGGGACAATGGTCATCCAAAGAATCCCAGCAGCAGATCAACCTGCTCGAGCTATGTGAGGTCCGGTGGACCCTGAAGACGTTCAAGTACCATCTGAGGGGAAAGTCGGTGCTCATGCAGACCAACAACAGGGTAACAATGTTCTTAATAAACAAGGAGGGGGTTACGGGGGCAGTGCTCCTTTGCCATACACTGGGATATGACCCTCAGAGTGGTCTATCTCCCGGGCCAGGAGAATGTCGTTGCAGACAGACTCAACAGGATCCTCCGCCCACACGAGCGGCTCCTGGATCTGGAAGTGACCAGCCTCTTGTTTCATCGGTGGGGGACTGTCCATAGACCTCTTCAACAGCCTGGAGAGCACGCAGCTCCCCCACTTCTGCGGACTGGTTCCACACCCGAGCAGGGTGGCCCCAGATGTGTTTCTCCTGAACTGGACCTCTAGGCATCTTTACGCTTTCCCTCCCACTCATTTCATTGCAAGGACTCGCCACAAGGTTCAGTGGGAACGAGCTTCAATGATTCTCGTGGCTCCTTCCTGTCCTCGACAGCCTTGGTTCCTACTTTTGCTCTCATCCAAACCTTCAGTCTCCCCTGGGCTATGCCCCAGGCCTGGTAATGTAGGAGGAAGGATGGGTGCTTCACCCAAACCTGGCCTCATTGTTCTTCACAGCCTGGCGACTGAACGGGTCTCCTTAGCCTCTCTGCACTTCCCGGGGGAGGTCCTCCTTGCGTCGAGGAAGGACTTGACGAGATGGGCCTATGCCTAGGTGTCACTTCTCAATCTGGTGCTCCGAGCTCCAGATTGACCCATGCTCCTCTATCCGGTGAGTGCTCCAGTACCACCTCCACCTCTTGCAGGAGGGGCTGAAATCCAACTTGGTCAGGGTGCACCTGAGCGCCATCTGGGCTAACCACCTCCCTGTCGAGGGTAAACTCCTCTCAGGGCAGCCCCTGGTCTCCCGCTTCATGCAGGGCCTCTTACTTTCCAAGCCTCCCATCAAGCCTTCTCCGGCGGAGTGGGACCTGAACATCGTGCTCATGCAGCTTACGCAGCTGTCCTTCGAACCAATGATGATGTGCTCGCTTTGGCACCTCTCCTGGAAGGTAGTCTTCCTCGTGGCTTTGACCTCGGCTGCGAACTCCAAGCCCTCATAGCTGAGGCCCCCTACATCAGATTCTGTGGGAACAGGGTGGTCCTCTATACTCACTCCAAGTTCCTACTGAAGGTTGTCTTGGATTTTTATCTCAATCAGGAGAGTCTTGCCAACCTTCTTTCCGAGACCATATTCCGGTCCTACATACAGTCGACTGCAAGAGGGCTCTCGCCTTCTGCCTGCAGCACACACAGGGTCATCGTAAGTCTGATGGGCTCTTCGTTGCCTACGATCCCAACTGCCTGTGGCAAGCAGTCATCAAGCACACCCTCTCCATCTGGTTGGTGGACTGCATTGCTTTCACCCAGGCAAAGGCTGGGCCCCCACTGGATCGGTGAGTCACCATACGTGTCGTCCGGGCCAAGGCGGTTTCGGTGGCTTTGCTACGCTCAGTGCCTCTGACAGACATCTGCCGGGCTGCGACCTGGCCTTCAGCGAACACTTTCGCTTCGCACTACTGCCTGGAGAGGGAGGCCCGACTGGAGAGGGAGTCCCACCGGGACAGCACCTTCAGCCTGGCTGTACTCCGTAATCTGTTTGGGGTATGAGCAACTCCTGCCCTCTGCCCCTTTTTTTCTGCAGCTACCGAGAGCTTGCCCTGAGGACTCAGGCTCCTTTTGGCATTGGCTTCTGGTCACAGCCTCGGAGATGTGTTTTTGAACTACAAGTTCGATAGCTTGTAGCTGGGGAGTCCCACAAGTGAGGACTGACTGACTTCCTGCTTGTTCTTGGAGAAAGCGTAATTACTCACCCTTTACAGGTGTTCTCTAGGGACAGCAGTAATCAGTTCTCACTACCCTCCCACTTCCCCTTAAGAGTTGCTATCTGCTTAGTAGGGCTATAGCTAGGAGACCTGACTTTGCAAAGTGGCACCTTCATGCAAGAAGAGAGACCACGTATGCATGGCAGTAATCCAAGAGACTTTCTTTGAAAGCTGGGGAATTGCTCCGCATGGGCTCTGTCGGTGCCAACATCACCCATAAATGATGACTGATTCCTGCTGTCCCTGATGAACACCTGTTACAGGTGAGTAACTATGCTTTATTGCAACCACAACAATGGCTACCAAAAAACCCGAACTTTACCAAACATAAATAAACAAGTCACGGCAAAGAGATAGAAAGCAGAAGAAACCTCAATCCTCTTCCACCTCTAAGGCTACCCCGGGGTTTTGACCATCCAAGTTCAAATGCCACTGTAAAGGGGGTGCAGGTTTGACCCACTTTGCGAAGGCCTGGGCGGACATTTCAACCAACCACTGGGTGCTCAAGATCATCCTCATGGGACTTCGCATTCACTTCCAAAAGCACCCACCCTCAGCACCATCCAGGAGGGTGACACCAGGGCAGCACCTCCCACATCTGCTCAGGGAGACTCAGCACCTCCTACTACTAGAAGCATTAGAACCAGTCCCACCCTCCCAGCTCAACCAACACTTCTACTTGCATTTTTTCCTTGTGCTAAAAAAGTCAGGGGGTTGGCACCCCATCCTCGACCTCAGATTCCTCAATAAACAGGTCAGCAAGGAGATATTTTGAATGCATTCCCTCGGAACCATTATTTCCCTCATCCAAGACGACTGTCTCGCATCCTTGGACTACCATGAAAAGCAAGGTACCACGTCAAATCAAGATCCCAGTCTAAGACGTGATAATATAGAAAGGCAGAGATTTATTTGTCATATACCAGGGACATCCCGACAGAGGCCGTGTTTCGATAACCTTCGTCAGTGGTTAATCTGGAAAAACTAAAATCATAAATATATAAATTGTAAATAAAACATAAACAAACAAATCACAAATTAAAACATATATACAGCAAACATTAAAAAAATAAAATACAATTGTAATTATAGCATGAACAAATGTAAATTGATCACATATAAACATAAAAAATATAAAACCATCTTATAGTAGCAATTAAAATCATAAATAATCCCATCAAAACATATAAAAACAAAGTATAGGGGTGACACATGAACTCATGTAACAAACAGTTATGTAGGTACCTCTGTTTAACCCATTTTGGACAGCTCGCATATTCTTTCTCTGTTCTGGATGATTTATTAGATTTGTTACACTCAAACAACTATGAAATACTGGCAATAATAAAAAATATTAAAACTTTGCAGAAAATAGAAATTTCACATAGTATGTTTTTCATACATTGGTCGAATATAGTATATTGTCCGTCTTCAGAAAAGATAGGATTCAGTTCCAATATTCATTGACATAAACATACTGTATGATACTATTGAAACTGCAGTTTTCATTTAAAACACTTTATTATGATATAATATAGTTTGTCAACAGTCCATTCTGATGGCGGAATATGATAACGTGAAAACACTTCTGATGCATTGCGTCGATATTGAAACACCTAGAAGAGAATGCTTGACAGCAATTAGTTTGACAACATATTAGCCCAGCGTATGAAAATCATACAAGGCCGTTATTCGCACCAATAACTCTGATACTAAGTAACTTACAGTTATCTAAACCTATTTTATAAAGTCTATAAATACTTTTATTTTCAAAATAGTAGCTATTACAGCATTATAAGCTGCTTACTATTTTTTGTGATCTTCCTATGTTGAGCTGCCAGTACCGTCAAAATCAGCAAACTTTGAATACCTATTAAACTAACTAGATCTCAGATAAAAAAATCTGTATATAACGCTTTTTGACATAACAATAATAGCTAAACATAGTTCCATTGAATTTATAACTATTAATTAGTAAACAGTTGAATACTAAGTATGGAAACCTTATGTATGTAAAATATACGCTGGTCCAAAACGGGTTAATGTTGGCCCATATGGGTCTTGTAAACTAAAAGAAGAAATAAGAAAATTGACTAAAAGATGAACAATAAATATAGCATAAAAAATATCTAAAATACAACATAAGAGACTATTTTTGCAAACTATAGAGGATGGAGCAACATAAAATAAAAACATCTAATTGAACTTATGGTGTATCACTTGATAATAGCAGGAGCGAATCAGCATAAACCAAAACACCATTTCTTAATTACCAATAATAGTGTTTTTAGAAACAAACTTAAATTTTTTTTACTGCTTACTGCACTCATTTATTGATTGAAAAAGGGGGGGAGGGAGGCAAATCTTAAGACACTTAATGTAATGTGATAATAACACCTAACCAAACATAAGTTAAAATATAAAAACCCACATTCAAAAAACATTAGGTTTTAAAATGCCAGTCAGGGCAAAATATCCTACAAATGTGTAAATAAGTACATTTAAGCTCCTGGAATCAAGCTAAGTATTTTAATTTGCTTTAAAAACACTTTTATGTATTTATATAAAATTATCTTGCAAAATCCGCCCAGGGGGCAGTTTAAAAAGCAATATTTAATTCTTTTACCTCTAAAACGCTAAACTTCTTCCATGGTCCTTTGTCTACACTTGATTCGGAGAACGCACGCACATGCGCTCTAAAATTAGACCCCGAGCTGTGGAAAACGGCCATCACTCTCACTGGCTGAAAAACATAGTATGCTGATAAAGGGGACAATAAGGACAACTGCTAAAAAATAAATGAATCAACTTATAATTGAAAAAGAAAACATTATTTATGAAGTTCTTGTCAATTTATATGATGTATGTATAAACTCTATGAATAATGATTAGTATTTAGAACATGCGGGCAGCAGCAATTTTGCAAGCTGCCTGGTTAGCTCCTGCAACTAAAGGGAGGCAAGCTTTTGCCTCGTCTATCTTTTAGATGCAGGTCACTAACCAGGCATAAGAACATAAGATATACCATACTGGGTCAGACCAAGTTCCATCAAGCCCAATATCCTATTTCCAACAGTGGCCAATCTAGGTCATAAGTACCTAGTAGTCTCCCCAAAAGACACAGGTTCCTCAATGCTTGTATTGGGTCAAGCAGTGATATCCTGGGTCCCTTTTAATAATGGTATGTCCAGGAACAAGCAGGAATGTAGTCATCACATATGGGTATCGTCGGTACCGATGGAGCCTGTGTGCTGCCTTCCCGCCTTTCCCAACTGCCTCTCTCCAGTTCTTCTTTTTCCGCGGAGCCAGCAGGTCGTCGTTCCTGTCACCGCAGAAGAATTTTTTTATTTTTCTTTTTTGTGGTCGCGTCTGCCTTCCTCGACGCTTTACCAGTACTGACGGTTTTTTCTTATTATTTTCTGTCTTAAAAAATAATAATAATAATATACTAGGACGTTTCCTTTTTTCCCCAGGTGCACGCGCCTTTTGGGCCTTAGGCCCAAAAACGTTTTCCTACTATGGAGAAACCTGCCTCAGGTTTTCAAAAAGTGCACCAAGTGTGGTGGTACCATTCTGTCACTGACACCCATGAATGGTGTCTAAAATGTTTAGGTCCTGCCCACTCCACCATGGATTGTATGTCCTGCGCCATGATGTCTAAAAGAGGTCGGCAGAACCGAGCTGCTAAGCTCAGTACCCTGTTTCCCTCCGATGCAGCTTCGGTGGCATCGACGTCTTCCAGGGCTTCCTCTTCCTCCCGGGGATCTCAGGTAACTAAACATAAGTCCAGCCGGTCCTCAAAGGGTAGATCTCCTTCTAAGCATCGAGATGCCTCTGGCGTTGCCCTTGAGGAATCTGCACCGGCAAAATTGCCCCGGTGGGAGGCTTCGGCTTCCAAAGCATTATCGGGGCTCCAGGATGTTCTCGAGGCTTCGACCTCAGCAGAACTACTGGTGACATGCTCTGGGGTACCGTCAGTCTTCTCCGGTACTGACATCCAGGCATCGGCAGCGTCGATAGACCAGAGGTTCCTGGCTATTGACATCCAGGCATCGGAACCGCGTCAGACAATCCGGCCGGTACCGGCACCGGTGTCAGTACTGGTACTGATAGCATCAACATTGGCATCGGTGTCTGCTTTGCTGGTACCCAGTCATCCGATGCCCTTAGGTACCGATACCCCGGTACTGATTACTCCCGGTACCGACTTCGGTCGATACGGGTATCGGGCTCTTCAAGAGCATCCGGACAGCTGGTACTTCGAGTCCTCAGAAGAATCTGAGGATTCTGACAGTTCTTTCGATGCAGGAATGCTTCTCCCAGAGGAGCCCTCCTCCCCTCAGAGGATATGTCCTTCCAGGATTTTATCAGGGAGGTGGCTCAGGGTCTGTCCATTACTGTGGCCCCTGAAACAGAGCCAAGAGCTAAGGAGTTGGAAATTTTACAATATTCCAAAACTCCTAAGGAGGCAGCTACCTTGCCCATTCATGAGATTTTGCATAATCTCATGTTAAGGATGTGGGAGACGCCTCTTACCTCTCCTCATTCTCGCAGACTGGATACTCTGTATCGAGTCCCTCCTTGTCCTGTTTTCCAAAAAACTCAGCTTCCTCACCACTCTATTATAGTGGAATCTGCTATGAGAAGGATCAAGAGTGCAAAGAGACATGCCTCTAATCCCCCAGGACTTGAGTGCAGAATCCTGGATGCTTTTGGACGTCGTGTCTTCCAAGCTTCCATGCTTTCTGCCAGGATCAGTTCCTATAGTCTTTACATGGGAATGTTCCTGAAGGAGATCACAGATGATTTAGAGGCTTTGAGTCCTATTCTTCCTGGTGATAGAAGACAGGATTTTCTCACATTGGTCAAACATGCCTAAGATGTTTCCAAATTTAGCAACCGTGCAGCCTTTGACTGCTTTGAGTGCATAAGCAGGAACTCTGCTATTGCCATAGGTCCACATAGAATTGCTTGGCTGCAGGCATCTGATCTGGAGCTCTGGGTACCAGACAAATTGGGAAATATCCCTTGTACTGGTGAGAACCTGTTTGTACAGTACTGTTAAGAGCCACACTTACTGTTGCCAGTAGCCTATGTAATATTACTAGTAATCTCATATACTGTTGTCAGTAACCCTTGATGTCAGTAACCTATATAACATAGCTAGTAGCCTCATATACTGTTATACTATTGTCAGCAACCTATATAACACTGTCAGAAGACCTTATTGTACTGTTGGAAACACTCTTACTGTTGTTAGTAAACTACATAACACTATTAATAGTCTAATATACTGTTGTCAGTAACCTTTATAGCATTGTTAGTGTTGTCAGTAACCTTTATAGCATTGTTAGTAGCCTCATATACTGTTGTACTATCATCAGTAATCCTTCATAGCATTGTTAGTAGCCTCATATACTGTAGTACTATCATCAGTAATCCTTCATCTACCTACTCTTCTGCTAATCATCCCCTTACACAGAACTCCCACACACTCAATCCCCCCACCCTCAAAAACACATAATGTCTCCAATAAAATGTACAAACTTCTCCCTCACCCTCCTCCTAATCACATTTCGCATCTCACAAAAACCTCCTTCTTCTTCCTCCGCCAAATACGTTCTATCCGTCCATTTCTCACCCCTGAAGCCCTTACCACTCTCCTTCTTTCTCTGGTGATATCACACCTCGACTTTTGTAATTCCCTCTTTGCTGGACTCCCCCTCTCACAACTTCATCGGCTTCAACGTATTCAGAATACTGCTGCACGTCTTATTTTCCACTCCTCCCCCCGCAATCATGTTACTCCCCTTCTCTCTCATTTGCACTGGTTGCCTTTACAATTCCGCATTCGTTACAAAATCCTTACACTGGTTCACCAAGTTTTATACACCCATACCCCCCAATACCTAGCAGATTTACTCCATTTTCACATCCCCACCCGCTCCCTCCGCTCCGTCCACATAAATCGCCTTCACCTCCCCTCCCCATCCCTCGCCCATTTGCATTCCACACGTTCTTCCGCCTTCTTCTTTATTGGTCCAGCCTACTGGAATTCACTACCCCTTTCCCTCAGGCTAGAACAACATTATCCCACATTCAAAAAAGACTTAAAAACACACCTTTTTTCTGCTGCTTTTGACCTCCCCCTGCCTCCTATATGACAAGCCTCTCCCCCCTCCCTGCCCTCCCTTTCCTCTCTCTCCTGTAGTCTCATCTATTTAAATGTCTTGGGTGCTTTCCTGTCTTATATTGTAACTTCCTTTCTTTTTCTTTCTTTCTCCGACCTACTGGTCTCTCTGTGTAAGGTTTTGCTTTACTGTATACCGCTATGTTCTAAATGTAATAGCGGTATATCAAGTGCAATAAAACATAAATATAAAACATAAAACATAATAACACTCCTAACACAACACATTTATACATACAAATCCAATCAAAGCCCCTACATCAACATCCCCATTATTCATAACCACTACCAGAACCCATATAGCACCCCCACCACACAAAACTTATTTCAAAACCCGCAACACATAGTAACATACTCACACTCCCACAACCATTTTTCTTGTCACGACTCAGGCAGACGCCCCCACAGACTTATTCAAATAAAATGTCAACCACAAAGCAATATAGTGTACATAGTTTTCCCTTTATTACCAAGTTCAAATTCCTGTTACTTGTAAAAATGCACTACAGTTTTTCTGTATGTATATGTTTGTTCCATGTAAACCGCGCTGATGATAATAGTGCGGTATATAAGAGATGTTAAATAAATAAATAAATAAATAAATAAATATAAAGGACAACACAGCTAATATAGACACTAAAACCAAGCTCTACCTAATAAATATCAGATCCATATGAAACAAAATACCAATAATTAATGACATGATAAAAGACAAAAACCCAGATATTATCTGCATCACTGAGACATGGCTCTCACCCACGGACACCATATTATTAAACCAAATAACCACACATCAATATGATATATTCAACTGCCATCGAGATGTAAAAAGAGGTGGTGGCGCGCTCATACTAGCCAAAAAAGTCCTACAATACACCTTAACAAGCCTAAATAATATAGACTGAATGGACATCATCAATATACAAAGCAGAACCATGGCACTCTCCCTCATTTATAGACCACCCTCAGCTGATCAAAAAAACCTCTCCTCCATCCTTGAACTTGCATGCACAGCATCGCAAAACAAACCACTAGTAATTCTAGGTGACCTAAACCTCTCCTCTCTAAATAAATCTCAATCAGATAACTTCATGGACGCCATGAACCAAATGGGATACACACAGATAGTTCATACCCCCACACACATAAAAGGCAACATTTTAGATCTCATCTTCCTCCCTTCCTCCTTTAATAACCATCAACAACTCACACCTCCAACTACAACAGAAGTACCATGGTCCGACCATCACCTCATAACACTCCATCTCCCAGCACAAGCAACACCAAATACAATAAGCACATCACCCCATTCATCACGCTTTGCTCACTTTGACAAGGATACTTTCCTTGACAAAGTATTACCAGTACTCAACGCAAACTTCCCTGACATCAATTCCACTGTAAATCACTGGAACCTAACAATACATGAAGCAGCTATCCCCACAAGTAATAGGCATAGACAAACGAAGAAGTCAGAAAAATGGTTCACCAAAGAACTAGCAAAACTAAAAAAACAACTGAGGAAACAGGAAAAGAGATGGAAGAAAACTAAAACAGATGAAAATAAATCACAATATATGAACACACTTAACGAATACAAAAACGCAATAAACAATTCGAAAAGGGATTACCACTCTAAAGTAATAAATCTAGCCATCAACCGACCTAGAGAACTATTTACAATTGTAAAAACACTAACCAAAACAAAGAACTCTGAGCCAAAGCTACCAACAATAAGCATTCAAACTTTAGCAACTCACTTTGCAGAAAAACTAAAATCTAAACCCAATACTCTAACACCAATACTGACTACAAGCACCGAAATCAATAACAATTGGACAACTTTCCACACAATTGACCGAAAGCAGCTCATTAAAATCATAACAATGATCAATACTACAACCTCCCCACTCGATCCTTGCCCTGTGTCTTGGATTAAATGTACAAAGGGAAGAACTTGCTGAAAACATTCAATACATGGTGAACCTGTCCCTTTCTCAGGGCATCATGCCTGATGCCCTAAAGCTTACAACGCTTCGCCCAATAATAAAAAACAACAAACTTGACTCAAAAGACCCCAATTCATACAGACCGATAGCTAGCATTCCTTTTATCGCTAAAATAATAGAAAAATCAATTCAATTACAATTACAAGAGCATATTGATGAACATAAACCCCTTGACTCACACCAATTCGGTTTTCGCCCTTTCCACGGAGTGGAAACCCTCTTGATTACACTGATTGACTACCTCATCAAAGGCACAGATGTCAACAATCAAGGTTTCCTACTACTCTTTATTGACATCTCGGCCGCCTTTGACAACATCAACCACCCTACCCTGATCAACAGACTAGAAAACTTAGGAATAGGTGGAACTGTTCTCAAATGGTTCAAGTCCTGCATCACACATAGACTAATACGTGTCCAAATAGATCAAGAAGCATCAGAAACCTTCCCCCAAGGACAAGGTATACCTCAGGGATCAGCCCTTTCTGCCCTCCTATTCAACTTATACCTGCAACCTATCACAAACATATTTAGAAAACACAAGATTAATCACTTTATATATGCTGATGATATCATGCTCGCTATCCCCATAACCACAAAAAAACACATTTACGACAACCTAGCTGAGTGTATGGCTGAGACCACCTCTTGGATGGAAACCAATTACCTCAGCATTAACCTCAAAAAAATGGAAGCAATGTTCGTTACAAGAACACCTGTGACTGAGGACACTTTTCCAACAACAATCTCAATCAATAATACCTCTATACCCGTTAAAAAAGAGGTAAAATACTTGGGTGTAATAATAGATCATACTCTCACCATGCTACCACACATAAAGAAGACAGTAAGAACCATATTCCTTAAACTCAAAACCATACAACACCTAAGGCCCCTCTTGGATACACATGACTTTAGATCGGTTGTCAATACACTCATCACACCCCATTTTGATTATTGCAACAGTCTCCTGATTGGCCTACCACAGAAAAACACATATCTATTACAAAGAGCCCAGAACATCTGTGCAAAAGTAACTACCAAAGCTCGTCTAACAGACCATGTGACCCCTATACTCCTAGAACTACATTGGCTCCCCATAAACAGCCGTATCAAATACAAAATTCTCCTAACAACATTCAAGCTCCTAAATGACATCGCCCCATCACATCTATCAACATTACTACAGACCCCATCTGAATTAAGAGCTCGCAGACAAAATGCAGCCCACTCACTTGGTATACCAAAATCATTCAAGAAGACTAAAAAATCCACAAGTGACAGAGCCTTCACGTTCACTGCCCCCATGCTCTGGAATGATCTCCCACTAGACCTCCGCACCATAAAAGATCTCGCCCAATTTCGTAAGGAACTCAAAACTTACCTATTCTCCGAACATTTCCAAATCCCCTACTCCCCAAGCTCTGTCCCACAACATCCACAGACACACCAACTCAGAACTCCCTAAACCACAACTAGATAACCCCACACTGTCCCCTCACACACACACAAAATTCTTGATAAAAATGGAAATAAACTCCACCACATACACATGATGCACGATTATTCTGAAAACCCCTGTACAGAATCACTTGTAAATAACCTATGTAAATAGTTTGGACAGTTTTTACATCTGTCATTATTTGTAAAAAGTTAGACAATTTCTCTGTTTCAATGTAATGTATACAGAAGTACACATAATTTGTTAATCTATTCCATATAAAAAGTTAGAAAGCTCTCTGTTCAATGTAAAGTATACAGAAGTATACATAATTTGTTAATTTGTTCCATGTAAACCGCCCTTGATCACTGGAAGGGGCGGTATAGAAGAAATAAGTAAATAAATAAATAAAATAAAGATTGCTAGAAAGAAATCGTTCAAGAAACCATTCTTTTCTAAGAAGAAAAGATATTATCCTGCTTATGCTCAGCAGGGACGTTCTGCAGGTCAGCTTGTCAGGAAAGGTCAGCAACCACCCAAGCAGAGAAAACCAGAGACTGCTAAGCCTCAACAGTCTCAGCCTCCACAGGGCCTTTGACTTTCAGCTAGAGAACTTAGCCTTTCTGGCTCTCGTAGGACCAGAGCCTTCCGCCATTCCAGGAAGGTTATGTCACTTTGCCCCCAGATGGGGGCAGATAACAGCAGAGCATTGGACACTTTCCATCATAAAGGAGGGGTACAGGCTTCATTTTTCAAGCATGCCCCCTCCCACAATAATAAGGCAGTTCAATTCTCCGACACGTCTCATCAACCATTTAGGTCAGGAGGTCTCTATCCTTCTTGCCCAAGGGGCGCTAGAAGAAGTACTCATTCCCCATCAGGGTATGGGGTTTTACTCCCCCTATTTCCTTATCCCAAAGAAAACAGGGGGATACAGACTATCTTAGACCTCAGAGAATTGAACAAATTCCTTGTCAGAGAAATTCAAGATGATTTCTCTCGGAACTCTGCTGCCATGCCTTCAGAGTCAGGACTGGCTTTGTTCTCTAGATCTCAAGGATGCTTACACCCATGTTCTCATCCATCCAACCCACAAAAGGTTCCTTTGGTTCCTTTTTCAGGGAAAGCACTACCAATACAGGTTGCTTCCCTTTGGCCTGGCCTCAGCACCAAGGGTGTTCACAAAATGCATGGCTGTTGTAGCAGCATTTCTCTGCACTCTTGGGATATTTGTCTTCCCCTACTTAGACGACTGGCTCATTCGAGCCCCAACAGAGTCAGAAGCCAGGGCATCTCTATCCTGCACAATGCGTATCCTTCAGTATTTGGGTCTCGTGATAAACATCCCAAAATCCAGTCTAACTCCCACTCAGTCTTTGGAGTTCATAGGAACTTTGCTGGATACCAGAAAGGCAAGGGCCTACCTCCCCCAGGCCCGTTGTCTTCGCATGGTGCAGTTAGCTTCTCAAGCAGTGCTAAAGTCCTGCTCGAGACATGCTACAATTACTAGGCCACATGGCATCCACCGTGCATGTGGTGCCCTATGCTCGCCTCCATATGAGGGCAGCCCAGTGGACTTTATCCACTCAATGGACCCAGGCATTAGGGTGCCTGTCAGACAAAATAGCAAACACAAGTCGCCTTATTTTGTCACTCCAGTGGTGGAAATCCACTCAAAACCTGTTGCTGGGGGCCCGTTTTCAACAACCTTTACCCCAAGCAACTCTTACAACAGATGCTTCACCAATGGGTTGGGGAGCTCATCTGCAAGACCTCTCCACCCAAGGCACTTAGACTCCACAAGAGACTCATCTACACATCAATCTCTTGGAACTCAGAGCAATCTTCCTTGCTCTTCGAGTGTTCCATACCCTGCTCAGCTACAAGACAGTCCTCATTCATGCGGACAATCATGTAGACATGTTCTGTGTGAACAAGCAGGGGGGAACAGGCTCTCTGTCGCTTTGCAACAAAGCTTTGCGACTATGGGCCCACGCCAGAGAGCATCCGATTCATCTCCTGGCAGTGTATCTTCCAGGCATACAAAACTCTTGGGCAGACAGACTCAGTCGAGTTCTGCTTCCACACGAGTGGTCTCTGCATGCAGACCAAGTGACCAAGATTTTTCAAATTTGGGGAAGCCCGAACATAGACCTCTTTGCAAGTCCGTGAAATGCCAAACTTCCCCGGTTCTGTTCCAGAATTCCAGCTCAGGGACCTCAGGCCAGGGATGCTTTCCTCCTTTACTGGGGTCAAGACTTCCTGTATGCCTATCCACCCATTCCCCTAATTCCCAAAACCCTGTTCAAGCTTCAGAGAGACAGAGGCCATATGATTCTCATAGCTCCACATTGGCCACGGCAAGTGTGGTACCCTCTGCTTCTACATCTCTCTCAAGCTTCCTCCCTGGAGTTAGGGTCTGCTCCAGATCTCCTATCTCAGGAGGACGGAATGTTATAGCATCCCAATCCCCAGTCTCTGCATCTCAGGGCTTGGTTGCTGAAGGCCTAGATCTCCATGATCTTAATCTCCCTCAGCAAGTAAAAGATTCTTTTTGCCTCCAGGAAACCTTCCACAAGACGCTCTTATGCTTTCAAGTGGAAAAGGTTTACCATATGGTGTTCGCAAAAGGGTATTAACCCCCCCCCCCCCCTTGCGATATCTCTGGAATCATTGCTGGAATATCTCCTTCATTTATCCAATGCAGGACTTAAGACTAACTCAGTAAGGGTCCTTTTGAGTGCTATTACAGCTTCCTTTAAGCCTCTAAATGGACAGCCTATTTCGTCTCATCCTCTTATAGCAAGATTTATGAGAGGCCTTCTTCTAACTAAGCCTCCAATTAGACCACCACCAGTAGCATGGGACTTAAACCTGGTTCTTGGGCAGCTCATAAAGCCACCCTTCGAACCTTTAGCTACTACCTCCTTGAAATTCCTTTCTTGGAAGGTTATTTTTCTTATTGCAATCACATCAGCACGTTGCATTAGTGAGTTGCAAGCGCTAGTAGCTGATCCACCTTATACAGGGTTCCATCATAACAAGGTAGTCCTTAGGACTCATCCACACTTTATGCCTAAGGTGGTCTCACCTTTTCATCTGAACCAAGCGGTCTACCTACCTGTGTTTTTTCCAAGGCCTCATGCATCAAATGCAGAGAGGAATCTTCATACTTTGGACTGTAAAAGAGCTTAGCCTTTTACTTACAACGAACACAGCAACATAGAAAGTCCTCTCAACTCTTTGCTGCTTTTGATCCTTCTCATTTGGGACTTCCAGTCTCCAAGAGAACACTATCTAACTGGATTGCTCAGTGTATTACCTTCGCCTATCAGAATAAGAACCTTTCTCTGTAGGGCCATGTCGCAGCTCACAATGTGAGAGCCTTGGCAGCCTCAATGGCTCATCTTCACTCTGTGTCTATCGACGACATCTGTCGAGCAGCCACCTGGTCCTCGGTTCATACCTTCACAGCCCATTACTGGTTGGACAAGGACTCCCGCTGGGATGCCTTGTTTGGTCAGGCTGTTCTCCAAAACCTGTTCCATGGGGGGAAGTGAAGCCCTTCTCAGGGACACACAACTTTTGGGGCCTTTCCCTGGCATCTAAAGCTAGGGAGTCCCCATATGTGAAGACTACATTCCTGCTTGTTCCTGGAGATAGCATAGTTACTCATCTGTAACAGGTGATCTCCGGGAACAGCAGGAATTTAGTCCTCACAACCCACCCACCTCCCCTAGGAGTTGTATCTCTCTATCTCTTTCCCTTTCCCTCTCTCTCTCTTTGTCTCAGCTTTAAAGCTCAAGTGGAGAGAGGCAGTTGGGAAAGGCGGGAAGGCAGTATGCAGGCACTATGGGATGCTCCCAAAGGCTTTCTATTGGATGCTGGGGAGCGTTCCCGCACAGGCTCCGTCGGTACTGACGATACCCATATGTGAGGACTAAATTCCTGCTGTTCCCGGAGATCACCTGTTACAGGTGATTAACTATGCTTTATGGACCTTTCCTCCAGGAAGTTTTCCAAAGCTTTTTTAAAGCCAGCTACACTAACAGCTTTTACTACATCCTCTGGTAACAAATTACAGAGTTTGATGGGGAGGTGTGGCCTGCACAGGGCGACAGGTGCACCTACTCTTGCCATCTTGCTGGGCAGACTAGATGGACCATGCTGGTCTTTATCTGCCATCATTTACTATGTTACTACGTTACTATGATTACGCATTGAGTGAAAAAAATACTTTCTCTTACTAATCTTAAATAGGTTATACTGTAGCTACATTGCTTGTCCCCTAGTCTTCCTATATTTTGATCGCGGAAGGAAGTCCAAAAAACTGCCAGCATGGTTTAAAGGTGAGGTCAGAGTGGCTGTTGCCGAAAAAGGAGCCAAATGACAAAAACTGGAAAGAGAAGCGCTGGCAAGTTAGATGCAAGGCATTAATAAGGCAGGCAAAAAGAATTTGAGAAGAAGTTTGCTGCAGAAGCAAAAACCGCCTAATAAAGACTTTAAAGAACATTCGTAGCAAATAAACCTGTGAGAGAGCCAGTAGGACTATTAGATGATAGGGGTAAAAAGGGCACTAAGAGGGGACAATGCCATAGCGGAGAGACAAAGGGTGCAGGTAAATGAAGCTCACTCTGAGGAGGAGGAGATTACCAGTGGTGTGCCCCAGGGAACTGTCATTGATCCAATTCTTTTTAACATCATTGTTAGTGATATAGTGGAAGGGCTTACCAGGTAAGGTTTGCCTTTTTGCGGATTATACCAAAATCTGCAATAGAGGAGACACCCAGGAAGGTGTAGATAACATGAGGAGGGATCTAGCTAAGCTTGAAGAATGGTCTAGAATTTTTACAGCTGAGACTTAATGTTAAAGTGCAAGGTCATGCATTTGGGCTGAAGCAATCCAAGGGAGCAATATAGTATAGGGCGTGAAGTACTTTTTTCCACTAAAGAAGATCGTGATCTAGGCGTAATTGTATCTGATGATCTTAAAGTAGCTAAACAGGTAGAAAAGGTGACGGCAAAAACTAGAAGGATTATTGGGTGCATAGGGAGTGGAATGGCCATCAGAAGAAAGGAGGTGATAGTCCCTCTGTATAAGTCTTTGGTGCAGCCTCATTTGGAGTATTATGTGCAGTTCTGGAGACCGCACCTTCAAAAGGATATAAACAGGCTGGAGTCGGTACAGTGGGTGGCTACTAAAATGGTTAGTGGTCCTCATTATAAAGAATGAGGACAGACTTTAGGATCTTAATATGTACACCTTAGAGGAAAGGCGGGATAGAGGTGATATGATTGAGACGTTTAAATACCTCCGTGGCATAAATGCACAGGAGGAGAGCCTCTTTCGATTGAAAACAAGCTCTGCTACGAGGGGAAATGGGATGAAGATGAAAGGAGATAGTAAGGAGTGATATGCAGAAATATTTTTTTACAGAAAGAGCGGTGCATCCGTGGAATAGTCTCCCAGTGGAGGTGGTAAAGTTGAGGATAGTATCTGAATTCAAAGAAGCATGGGACTAACAGAGGATCTCTAAAGGAAAAAAGGGGACTGTTGTAGTGGTTGATATGGAAGGACAGAGTAAATAGTCCATGTGGTCTTTCTGTCGTCATGTTTATAAAACATGGCCACTTGTTACCTCTGCAAAAATGTCTTCCAACGCCATCCAGAGTCTCCGGCAGAAGCTATATGATATCTTCCATAAGGCAAACTCTACCCTGTTATCACAGGTAGCCTCGCTTTCCAAGGCCCCACAACCCTTCGAGTCTCCCAATGCCCCTCTGCTGGCCTGCAGCCACTCCGATCAAGGGTCCCCTGAGCGCAAGCAGAAAACAGGCGGCTGTGAGGACACAGTCCTGGTGGTCAGACAAGCGTGATAAGTCGCGCACACAGTGTCTTAGGCCCCTATGGCAATCTGAAGTGTCAGAGAGGGAGCTGCTGAGAAAGGTACCTTGAACCGATAAGGAGGGCTCTGGCGATGGCATCCGGTTTCCTGAAGGTCATCCTGGCGAGGGCCCCCCTCTCCTCCTCTATACCCGACCCGGTCACCCCGGCGTCAGTGTCGCAGGGTCCCACTCCCTAGTGGGAGACCCAAATGCTGGTCTTGGAATGCAGCGTTCTTTGCTGCCCAGCAGGCGCAGATGCCTGGCTCCGCCGGCATGTGCCATGAGACCGCAGAGACCTCGACCTTGAGGACTCCCTGGGCTGTCACATTGACCCCCTTGAACCAGATGCCTCTTTAGGGTCCTTGGCGAGAGTCTCGATCTCCGTTCCATTCGTTCCTTGGGTGTGAGATCATCTTGGGCAAGCATCTCTGGCTCGAGACAGGCTCCAGCCTTGGGACCCTTGCATGGGATGCCGACCGTCCTTGAACCACCAGAGTCTTCCATGGACTATTCGGACTGGGAATCTGATGGGGATACCTCACCAGAGACTGTCTCACTGAGATCTTCCCTTGGACCCATCCCCGCCGACCCAGAGACGGTGATCCCCTCCTGAGGGGACACATTTTCTTGAGTTTGTCCGGAACATGGCACAGGCCTTCGTGCTCACCACCGAATCGGAGGTGGAGCCCCTAGCGAGGAGCTCGATATCCTCCAATATGAGGCACCACCAAAGGAAACATTTGCTGTTCTGGTTCCTTTCATCCTTAACTGGCTCCTTCGCCATATGTGGGGTACCCCAGTTTCCGTTCCCATTGTCAGCAGACACCTGGACTCTATGTATAGGGTTCAGTGGGGACCTGGGTTCTGGAAGGCCCAACTTCCCACATCTCTATGGTCGTCGAATTAGCCATCAAGGGGAAAACCCCCCCACTCTTATCTCAATCTCTCGACGTAGCCCCTCGTCCCCCTTGGGAGCTCACCAGGGCCCCTGATGCAGGAGGTAGGCCTGCTCCTTTTCCCCAATCTGGGGTTTCTGTCCCTTACAAGGTTGGCTGCTGAGCCAGGTCGCTTTAGCTCCTCTTCATCTCCCCATGAAGGTCGAGGACATCCTATTGGCCTCCCGGAAGGACTCGACAAGGCAGGCATATGCCCTCAAGTAGCACAAGTTCTCGGTGTGGTGCCTAGAGAACCAATTGAAACTGTTCTCCCGCCCTATTCATTCAGTCCTGCAATACTTGCTCCATCTCTTGCAGGCCGGACTAAACTCTAACTTGGTCAGAGTTCGCCTGAGTGCCATTTCGGCGAATCACCATCCCATCAAGGGGAAACCCCCCCCCCCCACTCTTATTTCATGCATGGCCTGCTCCTCTCCAAGCCTCCTATCTGCCCACCACTGCCAGAATGGGACCTCTACGTGATCCTCAAGCAGCTGACCATGCCGCCCTTTGAGCCCATGGCTACTTGCTCTCTGCGGCACTTATCTTGGAAGGTGGTCTTCCTGTTGGCTCTCACCTCCACCCGTAGAGTCAGTGAGCTCCAAGCACTGATGGCAGAGGTGCCGTACACGAGATTCTACACTCACCCCAAGTTCCTCCTGAATGTTTTATCGGACTTCCATCTCAACCAAGAGGTGGTGCTGCCCACCATCTTTCAGAGGCCCCACGCCAACCGGGCGTTGGCGGTTCTCCATACTCTGGATGGCAAGAGGGCCCTTTCTATCTGCAGCAGACTCGGGACCACCATAGGGTGGGAGGAGTGGCCTAGTGGTTAAGACAAGGTACTTCAGGCCGGAGGGCCGGAGGTTCAGGTCCCACCTGGGGACAGCAATCTCAGGCCGGAGGGACTGGGATTTCTAGTCCTATAGGCACTCCTTGTGGTCTTGAGCAAGCCACTTAACCCTCCATTGCCCATGTTCCCTGTAAGTATTAGCGTATGTGTGTCATATCCCCTCGTGTTAAATGTATCTCCCAATTGACCGCTTTGACCCGGTGAAAAGCGGGATATAAATACAGATAAATAAATAGGGCTGGGCAGATTTTTTTGCCTTCTGGGGCTGGCGGTCACCAAGTGAACCTTGTCCATTTGGCTGGTGGACTGCATCACCTTCGCCCAAGTGCAGACTGGGCTACATCTGGATCACCGTGTCATGGCGCTCAATGTCCAGGTGTTGCAATGTCTGTCGCTAGCCTACACTCTGTGCCACTGGTGGACATCTGCCAAACTGCCACCTGGTCTTCCATTCGCACCCTTGCGACACACTGCTTCCTGGAGAGGGAGTCCTGCCAGGACTCAGTCTTTGGCTAAGCAGTACTCTAATTTGTTAGTGGTTTAAGCAACTCCTTCCCTCCGACCCTTCTTTGTTTAGGCTACCGGAAACATGGCTCTCCTTGGACATGGGGTCATTGGGCTTGCCTTCCGAATCACTGACGACTGCCCACAGCTCTGCCGTAATTTCCCTACATATCCTCGGTAGCCTGGAGCTAGGGAGTCCAATATGCGAGGACCGACTTTCCTGCTTGTTCCTGGAGAAAGCATAGTTAGCCATCTGTCCAAGAAAGGTCAACGTGTCTTCAGTACTAGACTGGCTAATCTACTGAAGAGGGCTTTAAACTAGATTTGTTGGGGATGGGTGAAAAAAGCCCCCAGGTAAGTGATGCATTAAATACCTTTATGGAAATGGGTAACAAGAGTAAGATATGGAAAGCAGTGTGTATAAATGCCTGTAGCATGTGGAATAAGATCCCTGATGAAGCTTTGATGGGAGTGGCCAACTTGGATTTAGTGGCAGTTACAGAAACATGGTTCACAGAAAACCATGACTGGGATGTAACTATATCTGGCTATACTTTATTCAGAAAGGACAGGGTAGGAAGAAGGGGAGGAAGAGTGGCACCACTGTTCCCTTTAAGCTGTGCGCGTGTGCGCGTGCACACACCTCGCCGAGCGAGTGCACATACTTTACAACAGAGCGCACAAAAATTACGGCTCTGATTCTGATAGAAAACAACACAGACGTCTTAAAATTTAAAAGTTATGATTGTAATTACTAGAAATTTCCCGCTTCATTTAGTAATCGTCTATTTTCATTTAATTTGATTAAAATCAATGTGGTGTACATACTGTATTCTGACGTGTAGTCAAATTTTAAAGTATATAACTCTGAGTGTCGTTATGTGGCGCACAAAAATTTAACCTTCCTTCAAAAGCTGCACACAGCTGATATTTTATGCGCACAGAGCTTAAAAGGGAGAGAGGAGGCATTGTGGTTAAAACTAGAAATATAGACATCCCTCACAAGAGGAAGAGGTGGACAGAGTTAATTGAAGACATACGCAGCATTGCTAGGAAAGGGGAAGTGCTACTCATAGGGGATTTCAATATGCCAGATGTTGATTGGCACATTCCTGCTGCAGTATCATCTAGAAGTAAAGAGATTCTGGATTCTATACAGGGAGAACTATTCAGGCAATTGGTAACAGACCCCACATGTGTAGGGGCCTTTTGCACCGAACTGACTATTGCTCTGTATTGCCTCTACTAGATTGTAAGCTCTGACGAGCAGGGACTGTCTCTTGTATGTATACCTCTACAGTGCTGCATGCGTAGCGCTATATAAGTGCTAAATAGTAGTAGTAGGGGCCATACTGGACTTGGTGCTTACCAATGGTGAAAGTGTTTCTGATGTTATAATAGGAGATCATTTTGCATCCAGTGATCACCAGATGGTGTGGTTCAGTATTAGGACTAGGGCTGTTAGAATCCATTCAAAGGTGAGGGTCTTAGACTTTAGGAAAACTAACTTTGCCAAGATGGGCCAATATCTCAGGGAGTCGTTAGTGGGATGGGAACAGCTGGGGGATGTAGAAAAACAGTGGGCAAAACTGAAAGGGGATATTTTAAGGGCAACCAACCTTTTTGTTAAAATGGTAAATAAAAGGAAAAGGAGACCGCTATGGCTTTCGAAAGAGGTAGCTGAAAAAGTGAAGAAAAAGAGGGAGGACTTCATGAAATACAAGAGATCACAGAGAGAGGAAGACAGGCATCTATATTTAGAAAAACTTAGCAAAGCTAGCAAAGTAGTCAGGAAAGCAAAGATTCAAAAAGAGGAGGAAATTGCCAATGCAATAAAAAGGGGGGGATAAGACATTTTTCAGATATGTTAGTGAGATGAGGAAGGGCAAAAATGGTATTGTCAGACTCAAGGGTGAAGGGGAGGAATATGTAGAAGCTAATGAGAATAAAGTGGAATTGCTTAACAAATATTTCTGTTCTGTGTTCACAGATGAAGAACCAGAAGCAGGACCTCAGAAAACAACCACAAACAGGAAAAGAAGTGAGGGACAACTTGAACAATTTTCAGAAGACTGTGTTCGTGAGAAACTAGTTCAACTTAAATTAGAAAAAAGCAATGGGACCGGATGGGATACACCCTAGAATACTGAGAGAACTTGGGGACATTCTAGCAGCTCCACTGACTGACCTTTTCAGTGCCTCGTTGGAGTCGGGAGTGGTGCCAAAGGACTGAAGAGAGGCTCATGTGCCTTTACACAAAAGCAGAAGTAAGGATGTGGTTGGAAACTACAGACTGGTTAGTTTAACTTCGGTGGTGAGTAAATTATTGGAAACACTGCTGAAAGAGAAAATAGTGAGGTTTCTGGAGTCCAGCGGATTACAGGATCCGAGGCAGCATGGATTCACCAGAGGCAGGTCTTTTCAGACAAATCTGATCGATTTCTTTGATTGGGTGACCAGGGAGTTGGACCGAGGGAGAGCCCTAGATGTGGTGTATTTCGATTTCAGTAAAACCTTTGACACTACTCCTCACAGGCGACTTATAAACAAACTGAGCACCCTAGGGATGGACCCTAAAGTTACGTCTTGGGTTAGAAATTGGTTGGATGGGAGGCGACAAAGAATACAGGTAAATGGGGCCCACTCTTAGGAGAAGGATGTTACCAGTGGTGTGCCCCAGGGATCTGTCCTTGGTCCGATTCTTTTTAACAATGTTGTTAGTGATATAGCGGAAGGGCTGTCGGGTAAGGTTTGCTTTTTTCTGGATGATACCAAAATCTGCAATAGAGTAGACACCTAGGAAGGTGTAGATAAAATGAGGAAGGATCTAGCTAAGCTTGAAGAATGGTCTAGAATCTGGCAGCTGGGATTTAATGTTAAATAATGCAAGGTCATGCATTTGGGCTGTAGCAATCCAAGGGAGCAATATAGTATAGGGGGTGAAGTACTTTTGTCCACTTTTGTGAACTCCATCCAAACCTGCCTACTGTTTTGCTTAAGATATCCTCTACTCATCCTCATATCCCTATACCGAGTACCCTGCCTAAGATCAGTACTCCCAACATGCATCAATTCTTGTGCTTATTCTTTACCCTCCTTACTGCCTCGATCCCCATCCTAACACATACTCTAGATCCCGGCATCATTCAGATCCCAATCCTCTACAACACCGGAAGAAGCAGGACGGAATTCTTCTGCCATACTACCACGAGAACCAGGATATCTCATCCACACCTCCTGAATATCCCTCTGCTGTGTTCTAAGAAGTCTCCAACTGAGAAGCACAAGAGCCAACGCCTACTCAAATGTGCGCTAATAAATGCCAGATCCATACGCTCGAAATGGCCTGCAGTCAGTGACCTGATAACAGCCCACAGCCTTGATATATTGCTGATAACTGAGACGTGGCTAACTGACAACGACAATGTTATCATCAACCAGCTTCTACTGCCAGACTTCTCCATCTTTGTCTGTCATAGGTCCAACCAGAGAGGGGGCGGCACACTCATCCTTGCCAAATCTGCCCTCCAGTTTAAGTTAAACAATACCACCAGCACACCCCACCTGGACGCTCTTTCCATCTCGAATGAGCACTGTACGATTAACCTACTGTACCGAGCTCCAACATCGTCCCCAGATGACCTACCGACAATAATCGGCATCGCCTGTAATTCCTCTAACCCGCGATCTCCAAATTGGCTAGTAGGAGATTTCAACTTGCCTTCCTTACAAGTCACTCACTCATCAGCCTTCCTTGAAGCTATGTCCCAGTTGGGCTTGTGATAAGGAAGCTTATCATAGCGCAGGAAGGAGCTATAGAAAAGGTGAAGTAACTCTGAACAAGCAACCTGTCAGTTCTGGTAGAAATAAGAAAACAGAATTTTCCCATAAAAGATTACCAGTCCCAGAATGCACCAGGTTTCCAACAGCCATTAGAGGAGCTGAAGTGGGGAAATGTGTGTTCAATCAGGAGGGCTATGAGGTAATCCCTAAGCACTCATCTCAAAGGGCAGGGCCTGATTCAGCACAGCTGCGCTGTGTTAGGGAGGAGCACTCATCTAAGCAGAATAAGAGTAGAGTTTATTCTACAGATGACCATCTTCATGATCACCTTGGATATCCAGAGAATTGTCCTCAGTATCCTGAGAATCAGCTTGAGTTTGATCATCAGTTTCATCTGAAGGATCATCAGAAGCAGAAGCCAAACCGGACGGACAGAGAGGGAAAGAGACCCTTTGGAAGAAGGAAGAGAAAAGCCTTTGAGAGGTCTAGAAGAGTCCAAAGCAGTACGTATACTGGGAGGTATTCCAAGGGCCAGCATACACCATTGGACTGGGGAAAGCCAGAGGAATGGTGCTGCAGAGCTAGGAATCACCAGAGGCTACCTGTGAGGGAGACGGCTGCACGTGGAAGGGACCCTAAGACCTGTGCCAGAAGGTATGTGAAGAGAGATCCAGTGTCCAGGGATCTGGATTGGAAGGCTGGACATAAGAACTGGACTACATACTGGCCAGGCTATATAGAGAGGAACTCTAGCAGCAATGGAAGCTCAGGTATGAACACTGATCTATGCCCTAGCTATAACCTTGAAAGACAGCAGGGAAACAAGTATTCTCCTGAAAATGCTCCATTGAGAGATTCATCTGTGCCAATCCATGATATTGAACCCATGCTTGTTGAACAAGGGGGAATAATAGCAGATGAGGATCCTGTTTATATGGACTGTTCTCTCTCTAAACTCCGTTGGTAACTTTCTGTTACAAAGTACAGCAACCATCACAAAGAAATATAAACTTGTTCTTTAATCTACTCAGAAAAGCTCCTGAAGCAGGATTTGACCCCCACAGTAGAAAGCAAGCCAGCTAATGGGTTTCAGCTGGATAACTGCTAGCAATTAAGCCTTACCTAATTGCTTGTGAGCTAGGAGAGAATCACTTCTGAATCTATGTGGGAAGTAATCAGAAGTTAACCTGAAAAGAACAGTTTGTTTCTTGCTTTGTGGCTTTTCATTTGTTGTTTTCCTGATTTTGACTTTGTTTTTCCAAGTTAACACTGAAAGCAAGTTACCTGATTTATGTGCTACCAAGCATATCTGTGTTGGGAGAAATAACCCCATAAATAAATAAATATCTTATTGGCTTTACCCAAGAGCACAACTAAATTATTGTCAGCAGCTGTGTCTGGTGTGAATGAACTACATTGCCCACAATACCTTGCAAATCATATAGATATATGCACTTGCCAAGACTGTGAAGATTCTCACCCAGGCAGCCGTCTGACAGGCTATGAACAACTTACCGACGCTCCCACTCATAGTAAAGGAAGCAAACTGGACCTGATCTTCGCTCCGCAGTCTGCAGCCAACTCAACCCAAAGCCTTCTGACCTCCATAACCCCTGTACCCTGGTCTGACCACAAATTACTTCAATTCCACATCCCCACCAACTACCTCACTGTTGATTGCAGTAAAGCAGACCGCCCCCCGAGAACCTTAGCAACACGTTTCCGACCCTTCGTTAAGGAAGAAGCCTGGAGAAGATGTTACCTGCACTCTCCAGCGCCCCACTCTCCCCAGACGATTTAGTATTCAATTGGGACAATGCTCTTAGAGTCGCTGCCTGCCTCCCAGCTGCTAACAGAGTGTCGACTAAACGAGAATATGCACCTTGGTTCTCACAAGAGCTACGAAGATCCCTCCTTCAGCTTCGCAGACTTGAGAGACAGTGGCCTTGCTCCCGGACCTCTGCGGCACTCTGTGCATACACCTCATACCTACAAACTCACCGAAAAATGACGATGGATAGGAGAAAACAGTACCACTCGGAGATATTAATGCGATCTATAAACAAACCTCACGACCTTTTCAGTATTGTAAAATCCTTAACAGGTGATCCAGCTACAACTCATTCACCTTTGCCGCACCCACAGGACTACGCAAATCATCTACAATTGAAGATGATCCAGACCAACACGATTTCTACCTCCACATCCCACTCCAACCCAGGTACCACTACCCAACCATCCATTCTATGCAAATTCTCTGAGGTATCCAACAGAAATTGAAGATATCATCTCATCTATTAACCTAACTACCGCACCCAATGATCCCTGCCCAGCCAACTGGATCAAAGAGCTGCGTCACGAGCTTAGCCCAACCATATGTAAAATTTTCAACCATTCTTTCTTAACTGGGTCCTTCCCACAGAGCCTGAAGTACTCATCTATTCGCCCACTCTTGAAAAATAGCAAACTCGACCCATCTAAAGTCGAATCTTTTAGACCAATTTCGAGCATCCCCCTGTTAGCCAAAATCATGGAAAAAGTAGTCCAGCGACAAATCCAACATCATGTGGACACCGAAGCCCCTCTCGACCCTTCTCAACACGGCTTCAGAGAAGCCCATGGGGTTGACACCCTCCTCACAACCCTCTTTAACAACCTAGTCATAGGCCTTGACAATATCCAGCAAGGATTTATTCTTATCTTTCTGGACATTGCAGCCGCCTTTGATTCAGTTAACCATGATACTCTTCTTCAACGCCTTCAAGAAAAGGGCATTCAAGACCTAGCTCTATCATGGTGCAAATCATATTTAAGCAACAGATGGCAACAAGTCCGAACAGGCTCAGCGACATCAGAACCATTTCCTCTGGTACAAGGTGTACCTCAAGGGTCATCCCTATCTGCATTAATGTTTAACATCTATATTGCAGCCCATTTGCGCATTGATCCGTTCCTTCAACATCCAATGTCTAGCCTATGCAGATGACATCCTGATGTATGCTCCTTTCAAGATTCACCAGCCAGACTTCGCACCAATAGTAAGATGCTTTGAAGCTGTAGCGAACTGGCTCCTCACACAAAACCTATGTATAAACCACAACAAAACAGACGTCCTGTTCGTCACGATGAGCTCAAGTTTCAAACCACCATCTTCACTACAAGTCAACACGATGGAACTAAAGGCACAATCTAGGTATTACGCTAGATCAGCGGCTCGACATGTCAGCGCACATTAAGAACTCCACCAAAGCAATATACCATAAGATCCGATCACTTCGACATCTCCGCCCATTACTTGACTTTTCTGCTTACCAATCAATCTTCCAAGCCTTGGTAATCCCATATCTAGACTTTGCCAATATCATCCTCCATGGGCTCCCACAATCAACACTGAACCCTCTCTGTCTGGCCATGAACTCAGCTGCGAGAGTTCTCGTAGGAGTATCACGTTCCGACCACTTAATGCCAGTCTTGAAGAGCCTACACTGGTTACCTCTACAGGCCAGATCTCTCTATAAAGCTCTAGTCATGACATTAAACGCCTCAAGGTTCCAACCCCTCTCGTCCATCAGTAATCTTATACATGTCACTCCAGCTAATAGAATCAGGAGGCCCTCCTCTTTGAACACCATTGATCTTCCAAGATTGTTGACGAAATGCTCTAAAACAACAGCCTGCAGAGCATTCTCCCTTTTCGCACCCAGAGCCTGGAATGCCCTCCCACCTGAAATCAGAGCCATCACAAACTTAACGTCATTCAGGAAAGCTCTTAAATACCACCTATTTCTAATATATGATTTGGAATCTACACCCACTGAGCACTGCTCCCCAGGCGACTCCATTTCTATGACCTCTTCAGAAAATGGTTAAGCTACACGACCCTTACACTCACCATGCCCTGTCTTTACCCCTTTACCTGCGCTTGTAATGTATTTACCACTACCAAAAAGCTGCCTCCAGTTTTGCAACTGATTCCCTGTGTTATCCAAGTTGTTACTCCTGTTCTCTGTAAAGCCAAGCAGTTTGTTATGGTCATTTTGTTGTATGTAAACCGCGCTGACAATAGTGCGGTATATAAGAAATTGTAATAAATAAATAATAAAAATAAATAAATTCCTATAGATTTTGGGGTGCTGAATCCAGGAAAAATAGCCAAAATGTTCCATCACGTCACGTTTTCTTGCAAAATTAGATTTCTTACCCATATAAGGAATGTTCACATAATTTCTTTTTAGCCGACTGCAGTTTATTTTCTTGGCCCAAAATAGAGGTTGTAATGGTTAACTAACTAGAAACACTCCCTCATGATATTTTAGAGTGTTTTGTATTCATTTTATACATTAACAGGACAATTGGGAGGCGGGGGGCTAAATCCAGTACTCGCGCTGGCGCATGTTCTTTCCTGTTCACCTCGCCTCGTTCGCTCGCTCAAACACGGTGGTTGCGACATGAACGTTCCTGTCAAATTTCAGTTTCTTGCAAGTTCATTATTACCTTTTGTTTGCTCAGTCGTAATCCAGCTTTATTCCGAAGTGGTTCACTACAGTTGTAGTTTGCAGTGCTGTGTATTTGTGATGGCTCACAGAGCCAGAGGTTGCGTCAACTCTCCGGACAGTTTTTGTTTTATTTGTGGGGAATATACCGTGAAAAAGCAGCAGAAGAACATTTCTGCATTTATTAAAAAAGTATATTTCGCCTATTTCGGTTTGAAGTTAGGCGATCAAGACAAACCGTGGGCTCCTCACAAAGTGTGCAAGACATGTGAGGAAGATCTACACTTATGGATGAAAGGTAAAAAACAAGCATTTCGTTTCGGAATACCTATGATGTGGCGTGAACAAAGAGACCACAGCAGTGACTGCTATTTTTGCTCTTGCATTGTGAAGGGATACAACTTAAAAAATAAGAACGTAATAAGTTACCCCAACCTTCCCTCAGCAATTAGGCCTATGCCTCATAGCAACGAAGTACCTGTGCCTGAACCACCAAAATCTTTGGATCATATTTGTGTGGACGGTTCTGATCATGATGAGACTCATCAGATGGCTTTTCCCGATGAGTCCAGTACTTCCGAGTTTGAAACTGAACCAGATCCGAAACCTGAACTTTTCTCTCAAGCTGAATTGAATGATTTAGTCCGGGATTTAGGACTCCCAAAAGATGCTGCCCAACTGCTAGGTTCTCGGCTTAAACAGAAAAATCTATTGTCACCAGGAACAACGTTTTATTGGTACCGCAACCGCGAGACACAATTTTTGAAGTATTTCAGCAAAGAGGAAGATTTGGTATTTTGCAACGATATATACGGAGTGATGGAAAAGTTTAAACTCAAGTATGATCCTGCTGAATGGCGGCTGTTCATTGATTTGTCAAAAGACAGCATAAAAGGTGTTCTTCTTCATAATGGCAACACATTTGCTTCAATTCCTATTGTTCACTCTGTTATTCTCCAAGAAAAATACGAGAATTTGGCCCTGATTCTTCAGAAGATTCGTTATGATGAGCATAAGTGGATGATTTGTGGAGACTTTAAAATTCTATCCATGCTATTAGGGCAGCAATCCGGTTTCACCAAATATCCCTGCTTCCTTTGCTTGTGGGATAGCCGGGCCCGCGACCTACACTGGGGGAAAAAAGATTGGCCAATTCGGGAGTATTTGAGACCCGGTGAGAAAAATGTTCTTCATGAGAGCTTGGTACCTCGTGATAAAATTCTATTACCACCTCTCCACATTAAGTTGGGTCTCATTAAGCAATTCATCAAGTCCCTTCCAAAAGATGGTGAGTGCTTTCGGTACCTTTGCTCAAAGTTCTCCCGATTTTCTGAAGCAAAGCTAAAGGAAGGAGTGTTTGTTGGCCCTGATATAAGGAAACTCATTTCAGATGGAGCATTCGCTGAAACGATGTCTGAGAAGGAAAAAGAAGCCTGGGATTCCTTCAAGGATGTTGTTCTCAAATTCTTGGGGAACAGGCGGGATGAGAACTATAAGGATATTGTTGCCAGGATGCTCAATGCCTTCAAAGAACAAGGCTGTAACATGAGCCTGAAAGTCCATTTCTTGCACTCCCATGTGAACTACTTTCCCGAAAACTTGGGGGCGTACAGTGAAGAACAAGGTGAAAGGTTTCACCAGGACATCAAGGACGCAGAGAGAAGGTACCAAGGAAGATGGAACACCACTATGATGGCTGATTTCTGCTGGTTGCTGCTGCGGGAAACCCCAGATGAAAAATACGCCAAGCAGCGCACCAAGAGAAGCATTCGGGGGAAGAAGAAACGGGCCCACCAGGAGATTGATTGACCCAAGAATGACTTTAAAATCTAAACTGTGTTGACAAATATCATGTTTTTACTAAACTTTGAAATAAAAATTTGCTAGTTATTACCACAGTGTCGGATCTCATTTATTAGAATTTTATTTTCACACCATCGGGTGTTTGTCTTCATGTATTGCAATGGTGCGGTTTGCGTTTTCTATTCTTACATACATACCTGTACAACATTTTTTGCACATTTCTTTGCTTTGCTTTGTGTCTAACCTCGCTCTTATATGCACAATGTTTGTGCACATGTATGTGGCTGTTTTAAGTGCAGACAATTTTGCTACCATCACAGTGTGTTTTGTTGACATTACTCTATTCTTATGTTCTCCAGGACCAAGCAGGAAGTCAGTCCTCACATATGGGTGACGTCGGCGCCGATGGAGCCCTCGCGGAGCAATTTTCCCCAGCTTTCAAAGAAAGCCTTTGGGAATTGCAGCGCGCATGCGCGGTCCTCTTCCCGCCCAAGGGTGCCATCTTGCTCAGTCTTCTTTTTTCCGTGGAGCCCTACAGACGTTGCCTGTGAATCCCCGCAGAAAAGTTGATTTTTCTCTATTTTTCTCTATTTTTTCTTCGGTTCGACACCGGTTCTTTTCCCGCCCGGACTCGTGACGCCGGTTGCGAGTCCGTCCTTTATTTTTTGGTTTTTTGTCCTTCGTGACAGATTTCGTGCTTTTTTCCTTTTTCCTTGGCTGCCCGGTCGTTCGACCTCACAGGGGCCCTTTTTCCCCCGATGGCGGCCAGTGGTTTCAAAAAGTGTGACCTCTGTAAGAAACTTATGTCTCTTACAGACACTCATGACTTCTGCCTCCGCTGCCTCAGCCCAGATCATGACCCCATGATCTGCGCGCCATGCGGCAAAATGTCCTCAAAAGCATTGAGGAGTTGGCAGCACCAGCGAGAGCGTATCTTCTCTGACTCCGGCCGGGCTCGGACTTCGTCAGAGGCTTCGACGTCTCGGGACTCTGGTCCTGAGCATCGTCGGAGTTCCTCTGAAAGGGGGTCTCCTACCCGGGAGCATCTTCGGAAGAAGAAACCCGCGAGGGCGGGATCGGTGGACGCTCCTGGTTCCTCGAGGGCCAGGTCGCATAGCCCCGATTCCCGTCCCGGGTCCTTGGAGGCGGAGAGGCCGTCAAAACATCCTCGACTCGAGGTGGACTTGCCCGCTCACGAAAGTACTGTTGTCCTCGTGGACTCGCCTCCGAAGGACCCGACGTCGGGCCCGACGCCATCGGGGCCCGAGTCGGGGGCTGCTGGGTCTCCTGAGCTCGGACTCAGGTTGACGTCTTTGGAGTGCAGTTTGTCTGCCTTCTTGGACCAGCAGCGGGCATTGATCGCTGGCCTCACTGGCGCTTCTGCCCTGACCGCCGGGACGCCGATCCTCGAGTCCATGAGGGCTCGAGTCGATCCTCGGTCGAGGTCTCCTTCTGCCTCCCGTTCGGGACCGAGGTCGTCGACGCCGACTCCCTCGGCGTCGGGGCGGATGGCTTCAGTGCCCGCCCGACCGGAGCCGGTTGACTCCTCCTCCGAGGAGTCGGCCTGGGACTCTGAGGACGAAGAGTCACCTGGTTCCTTTCGGACTCGGTGTGTCCCTTCGGACTCCCCCGAGTCCGAACCTCGGAGACGGTCCCCCCCCGGAGGATACCCGGTTCTCGGACTTCGTGAGGGATATGGCCAAAGCCTTGGCCTTCCCTGCGGATCCCGAGGAGGAGCCTCGAGTCGAAGAACTCGATGCCCTCCAATTTGACTCTCCCCCGAAGGAGGCCTTTATTGTACCGGTTCCTCCCATGCTGGAACGGCTTCTCTTCCGCATGTGGGAGAGCCCGGCGTCGTCGCCGATGTTAAGCAAGAGGGTCGATTCCATTTATCGAGTCCGCAAGAGCCCCGGGTTCCAAAAGGCACAACTACCGCACCATTCCATGGTGGTGGAATCGGCCATGCATAGACTGAAGAGTCAAAAAATGCACTCCTCGGTGCCCCCTGGTAGGGAAGCCCGAAGCCTGGATGCCCTCGGTAGGAAGTGCTTCCAGTGCTCTATGCTTGCTTGTCGAGTCCAGACCAACCAGCTCATCATGGGCATGTATCTCCGAGACCTGGCTAAGGAAATAGCCGGGTTCTCTGCTGGTCTCTCCGACGAACCTTTGCAGAGGTTCCAATCCTTGTCTACTGGTATTCAGGAGTGCTCCAAGTTTATCTCTCGAGCAGCCTATGTTGGTTTTGAGGCTTCGGCTCGAGTAGCCGCGGCCGGCATCGGTGGACGCCGCCAGGCTTGGCTTCAGACGTCCGACCTCGAGCCCTGGGTGCAGGACAAGTTGGTCGATGTCCCCTGCCGAGGTGATAACCTCTTTGGCAAGCCCATGGATGAGAAGGCTGCACAAATCGAGATGGAGACTCTCACCAGGACTCTTCTCTCAAGGAAGACCTCTGCCCCTTCTCAAAAGAAGAAGGCCTCGGGGAAAAAGTCCTTTTACCCGAGGAAGGGGGCTGCCTATAAATACTACCTTCAGTATCAGGCCTCACCAGCTCCCCCACAGGGAAAGCAGGCCAAGGGACGGGGTAATGGGTCCCGTAGGCAGCAAGCTCCCAAGCCTGCACCACCGGCCCCTGCTCAGCAGGGTGGGGGTTTTTGACTTTCTCAGCATAGCCTCTCCTCCTCAGCTGGTTTCTCTCGGCACAGGAGGCCGGCTGGTCCACTTTGCCCACAGGTGGTCCAACATCACCACAGATACCTGGGTGCTCCAGATAGTTCAAAAGGGCTATCTTCTTCATTTTCACCAGGTACCTCCCTCCTACTTTCCAGGGGAGCCTTCCAGACTTCCTCTGCACAGGGACTTACTCCTTCAGGAGTTAGCAAGTCTTCTTCAGGAACAAGCCGTGGAACCGGTGCCCCACCACCTGGAGGGTCAGGGGTTTTATTTCCGATACTTCCTGATTCCGAAAAGAACAGGAGGCCTCAGACCCATCCTAGACTTGCGAAACCTCAACAAGTTCCTTGCAAAGGAAAAGTTCATAATGCTTACCCTTGGAATCCTGCTGCCCTACCTCCAGCAGGGAGACTGGCTATGCTCCTTAGATCTGAAGGATGCGTATACTCATATCCTTATTCATCCAGACCACAGACAATACCTCAGGTTTGTGGTGGACGGACGCCATTACCAGTACAGAGTACTGCCTTTCGGCCTATCCTCCGCCCCCAGAGTGTTCACCAAATGCCTAGCAGTGGTGGCGGCCTATCTGAGACTTCAGGGTCTCTTTGTGTTCCCATACCTGGATGACTGGCTCATCAGGGCCCAGTCTGCCCAAGAAGCCACTCAGGCTACTCATCGCACGGTGGCTCTGCTCCAGCACTTGGGATTTGTCATAAACTTCGCAAAGTCCACTTTGCTCCCCTTTCAAGATCTAGAATTCATCGGCGCCAGGTTGGACACTCTTCAGGCGCGGGCCTTCCTGCCTCTGGACAGGGCCCAAAGGCTCATGGATCTCGCCAGCCGCTTTCACAGCAATTCCCTGGTCTCGGCCAGGCAAGTTCTGAGACTGCTCGGCCATATGGCTTCCACGGTCCATGTAACCCCCTATGCCCGCCTGAACATGCGACCTGCTCAATGGTGCCTTCGCAAACAATGGCATCAGGCCACGGGGGGCCTAGCGGACTCCGTACAGATCTCCGACCAGCTGGTCTCCTCTCTGCGATGGTGGCTTCACCTGCCAAACCTAGTACTCGGGGTGACTTTTCAGCCCCCTACACATTCTCAGGTCCTGACGACCGATGCTTCTCTCCAGGGTTGGGGAGCACATTGCCAAGGGACTTGTACTCAGGGTCTCTGGACTCCTTGGGAGTCCGCTCAGCAGATCAACTTCCTGGAGCTCAGAGCCATCCGCCTAGCGCTCAAAGCCTTCTCTCACCTGATTTCTCACCAGTCGGTACTTGTCCAGACAGACAATCAGGTTGCCATGTTCTACGTGAACAAGCAAGGCGGAACCGGCTCCTTCCTTCTCTGTCAGGAAGCACAGAAGCTCTGCTCTTGGGCCGTCCATTGCAACATCGTCCTCAAAGCTGTCTATCTCCCAGGTCAAGAAAACTACCTGGCAGACAAACTGAGCAGGGTCCTCCAACCGCACGAGTGGAGGTTGGATCCGCTTGTGGTTCAGCGGATCTTTCTCCGGTGGGGCCTCCCCACCATGGATCTGTTTGCCAGTCCTCTGAACCGACAGCTTCCCAGATTCTGCTCTCGACAGCCGCATCCTCTCCGGGTGGCGGCGGATGCTTTTATGATTCCATGGTCCACAGGCCTCTTGTATGCCTTTCCACCCATGCACCTGGTGTCTCAGACGCTCTTCAAGGATCTCAGAGACAAGGCGTCGGTGATCCTAGTGGCTCCCCGGTGGCCGAGACAACCTTGGTTCCCGCTTCTGCTGCAGCTGGCGGTGGACACACCTCTTCCTCTGGGGTTTCAGCCCGACCTCCTCTCGCAGGATCAGGGGACGCTCCTGCACCCCAACCTTCGGTCCCTTCATCTGATGGCCTGGCTGCTGAAAGGGTAGTCCTTGCTCCTCTCCAGTTACCTCCAGATGTGGAAGAGGTTGTCTTGGCCTCCAGGAGGCCTTCCACCCGGAAGTCCTACGCTCTTAAGTGGCGTCGGTTCTCCGTCTGGTGTACTCAGCAGTCTCAAGACCCCTTCTCCTGTTCAGCATCAGTGGTATTGCAGTACTTGCTT
Organism: Ichthyophis bannanicus; assembly: GCA_033557465.1. NCBI lineage: Eukaryota > Metazoa > Chordata > Amphibia > Gymnophiona > Ichthyophiidae > Ichthyophis > Ichthyophis bannanicus. Next base: position 26,998,353 of record CM066043.1, on the reverse strand, counting down.
TCCCTTTCCAATCTTGGACTTAAGTCCAACTCGGTCGAGGTCCACCTCAGTGCTATTTCTGCGCACCACCTACCGGTGGAGGGTAGGCCTCTTTCCAGCCACCCTCTGGTGACTCGTTTTCTCCGGGGCCTTCTATTCCTTAAACCACCTTTGCGCCCGCCAGCCCCGAACTGGGATCTCAATGTGGTTTTACAGCGGCTTACCTGTCCGCCTTTTGAGCCTATGGCTACCTGTCCTCTTCGTTTTCTTTCCTGGAAAACCTTGTTCTTGGTGGCCCTCACTTCTGCTAGACGCGTTAGTGAGCTGCAGGCCCTGGTATCTGATCCTCCTTACACTAGGTTCTACAAGAACCGGGTAGTCCTACGGACTCACCCTAAGTTTCTTCCTAAAGTGGTTTCCCCTTTTCACATCAACCAGGAGGTGGTACTTCCGACCTACTTTCCCAGGCCACACTCCAGCCGAGCTGCAATGGTCCTGCTTACCCTGGACTGTAGAAGGGCGCTGAACCTCTACCTGGACCGTACGCGGGGGCACCGAAGGGCTGTTCAGCTCTTCGTGTCTTATGACCCCAACAAGTTGGGGCTCCCTGTCTCCAAGCGTACTCTGTCCATCTGGATTGTGGACTGCATCGCTTGGACTGACGAGGCTGCGGGCCTCGTGCTGGAAGGTAGAGTCACCGCTCATCGTGTTCGGGCGAAGGCTACGTCAGTGGCTTACCTCCGCTCTGTTCCGTTGGCAGACATCTGCCGGGCCGCTACTTGGTCTTCAAGCCAGACTTTTGCAGCCCATTACTGCCTGGAGAGGGAGTCCCGCAGGGACAGTGCTTTCGGACAGGCAGTCCTCCGTAACCTCTTCGAGGTATAGGCAACTCCTACCCTCCATCCCAGATGTTGGGCTACCGGTTGGAGACGTATTCAGAGAAGATTCCTTCCTTCTGTGCTGCTGAGCTGGATGGAGCTCATTTTTGTGCTTAGGCTCTCCGGTAGCCTTAAGCTTGGGAGTCCCATATGTGAGGACTGACTTCCTGCTTGGTCCTGGAGAAAGCGTAGTTACTCACCTGTAACAGGTGTTCTCCAGGAGCAGCAGGAATCAGTCCTCACAACCCTCCCTCCTCCCCTTGGAGTTGCAGTTTTATGCTTTCGTTTTTGCTACTTTTTGCTGTCTTTTTGCTATGTCAACTGACTGAGCAAGATGGCCCCCTTGGGCGGGAAGAGGACCGAGCATGCGCGCTGCAATTCCCAAAGGCTTTCTTTGAAAGCTGGGGAAAATTGCTCCGCGAGGGCTCCGTCGGCGCCGACGTCACCCATATGTGAGGACTGATTCCTGCTGCTCCTGGAGAACACCTGTTACAGGTGAGTAACTACGCCTGCTGCCTTGTTACAATTTTCTTTATTCTTATTTGAATAACTACTAAACAATTAGTATAAAGAATTCATCCAAGAAACTTTTATCTCGATCGCACTCAATCTGAAACGTTCACCTCAAACTGCTAACCCAATGTAGCGAAAAATCTGTACGTGATGGAGCAAATTGGTTACCAGATTTGGATTCAGCGCACCAAAAAACGTAAAAATCAATCGAAACATTAGAGGCAGTTTAAAAAAATTTGTTTTTGTGTACCTGTGTTATCATACCATGTATATAGTTCCCCCAGTTATCTCCATGTTAGTTTACCCTGTTCATTGTAAAAAACAATGTTGCCTTTTACATTGTGTTGTTTTTGTTCATATGTACACCACACTGATTAAAAGAGCGCGGTATATAAGAAATGAAAATAAATAAATAAAGAAGAGCGGGACCTGAGCGTTGTGGCTTCTGGTTCCCACAACAGTTGCCCAAATATCACCAATCAAAGAATTACTTAGACAGCAGTTGCTTCATCTACAAAGACTTTTATTTCCAGCATCATGCAGAACAGCAAGGTCTGTCTATAGAAATGGCAGACAGCATTTTCTTTCTCTGTGAAGGGGAAGAAAATACTGCCCGCCCTTACATGAAAAATAACTGCCTTATATACATTTCTCCCTGTATCAAATGTCTGTTTCATCTGTTTCAAATTAATTCCAGTGAATCCATCATACATTCTTAAGTGTCAGCAGGGCCCTGCAACACTTTTCCCAGGGGAGAATCTCTTTACATGTGTACATCTGGACCTGCACTTAGACCTGCTTATTTATACATGGCCTATGACCTCTAAACATCTGGACATGCTTTTAGGTCTATTTATCTATGCATGGTCTGTGACCTTTGACCCTTCCTGTATTTTCCTTCTTCTTGGCACTAATTGAAACCAGGCAGAGAGTATTTTGTGCTCATTTGTTTGAATTCTTTGCTTGACCTGTAATTTCATGTTAGGCCCATTATTCTGCATACTTCTATCCAGAATATGGTTTCCAGAATCCTCCATAACAGGCCGCATCCATTTTCTTATGGCAAGCATATACTCTCATATAGCTATTGTCTTCTTGTCTGTCTTCTTGTCTTCTGTGCCATCCATCCTCCTGTGTAGTTTCACCAGGCAAGAGTTCAGTCATATAAAGCCAATATATAAGCAGACCTAACTCAAATTTCCCAACAGCGTGGTTGTGTCTGATGATCTTAAAGTAGCTAAACAGGTAGAAAAGGCAATGGTAAAAGCTAGAAGGATACTTGGGTGCATACGGACAGGAATGGCTATCAGAAAAAAGGAGGTGATAGTGCCTCTGTAAAAGTCTTTGGTGCGACCTCATTTGGCGTATAGTGTGCAATTCTGGAGACCGCACCTTCAAAAGAATGTGAACAGGATGGAGTCGGTGCAGAGAGTGGCTACTAAAATGGTTAGTGGTCTTCATTATAAAGCGTATGAGGACAGACTGAAGGACCTCAATATGTACACTTTAGAGGAAAGGCGGGATAGAGGTGATATGATTGAGATGCTTAAATACCTCTGTGGCATGAATGTTCAGATGGAGAGCCTCTTTCAATTGAAACAAGTTCTGCTACGAGGGGGATATGGGTTGAGGGTGAAGGGTGAAGGGGGATAGATTCAAGAGTGACATGCGGAAATATTTCTATATGGAAAGAGTGGTGGATCTGTGCAATAGTTTGCCAGTGGAGGTGGTAGAGATGAGGACAGTAACTTAATTCAAAAAAGCATGGGATAAACATGGAGGATCTCTAAAGTAAAAAAGGGGACTGCTGTAGTTGTTATGGAAGGACAGACTAGATAGGCCATGTGGTCTTTTTCTGTCGTCATATTTCTATGTTTCTATGTAACAGGTGTTCTCCAGGGACAGCGATAATCATGCCTTACAACTCCTCTTGGAGTTGCTTTTCGTTTTTTATATCTTCTTGGTGGGGCTTTAGTTGTGGCACCTGACTAAGATCGCACCCTTGGTTGGGAAGTGGACCATGCATGCATGGTGGCATTCCCAAAAGATTTCTTTGAAAACTGGGGAAATGCTCCACGCGGACTCCGTTGGGGTTGACGTCAAACACATGTGAGGACAGATTCCTGTTGTCTCTGGAGAGCACCTGCTACCCATGACTGAAGTGGAATTTAAAGGTGATATTGCAGAGGAATTGAAAGAAATATCGATACACCGGGAAGATGTATTACAAATATTTGATAAACTTTAGAGTAGCAAATCACCTGGACCGGATGGTATACATCCAAGGATGTTGAACGAACTGAAATATGAGATTGCAGACCTTCCATTAGTAATCTATGAACTATCATTAAAATCATCTGTAACACCTGAAGATTGGAGGATTGCCAGTGTAATGCCAATTTTTAAAAAGGGTTCCAGGGGTGATCCGGGATATGACAGACCAGTGAGCCTGACGTCAGTACCAGGAAAAATGGTAGAAAGCATTATAAAGAACAAAATTGTTCAGCATGCAGATAATCATGGCTTAATGGGAGACAGCCGACATAGCTTTAGACAGGGAAGATCTTGTCTTACTAATCTGTTATGTTTTTTTGATGGTGTGAATAAACATGTGGACAAAGGTGAGTCAGTTGATATAGTGTATCTAAGAAAGCCTTTGACAAGGTCCCTCATCAGAGACCTTTGGCAAAACTAAAGAGTCATAGGATAGGAGGCAGTGTACTATTGTGGATCAGGAACTGGTTAAAAGATAGAAAGCAGAGGGTAGGGCTAAATGGCCAGTTTTCCCAATGGAAAAAGGTGAATAGTGGCGTACCCCAGGGATCTCTGCTTTTTGACATATTCATAAATGACCTGGAAAAGGGAATAATGAGCGAGGTTATCAAATTTGCAGATGAGACAAAACTATTTAAAGTTCTTAAAACCCAATAGGATTGTGGAAAATTGCAAGAGGATCTTGATAAATTGGAAGACTGGGCATCCAAATGGCAGTTGAAATTGAATGTGGACAAGTGCAAAGTTATGCATCTAGGAATGAACAACCTAAGCGATGGTTACACGATGCAAGGTTCCACATTGGGAACCACTACCCCGGAAAAAGATTTAGGCATCATCATGGATAACATGTTGAAACCCTGTGCCCAGTGTGCAGCGGTGGCAAAGCAAGCAAAAAAAAAGGCTAGGTGTCATAAGGAAAGGGATGGAAAATAAAGCAAAAATGATATAATGCCTCTGTATCGTTCCATGGTACGACTGCACTTTGAATACTGTGTGCAGTTCTGGTGTCCTTATCTTAAAAAGGATATAGCGTTATTAGAAAAGGTGCAGAGAAGAGCCACCAAAATGGTAAAGGGGATGGAAGGATACTCCTTTTGAAGAGAGGCTAAGAAGGTTGGGGCTCTTAAACCTGGAAAAGAGACGGCTGAGAGGAGATATGATAGAGGTCTGTAAATTAATGAATGGAGTGGAACAGGTAAACGTAGATCGATTGCATGTCCCCTAGTCTTTTTATATTCTGATGTAAACAATGAACCTACAGGGTAACCTGTTTAAGACTAATAAAAGAAAATATTTTTTTACGCAACGTGTAATCAAACTCTGGAATTTGTTACCAGAGGATGTAGTAAAAGCTGCTAGTGTAGCTGAGCTTAAAAAAAGGTTTGGACAAGTTCCTGGAGGAAAGTTCCATGAACCATTATTAAAAGGGACCCAGGATATCATTACTTGACCCAATACAAGCATTGAGGAACCTGTCTTTTGGGGAGACTGCTAGGTACTTATGACCTAGATTGGTCACTGTTGGAAACAGGATACTTGGCTTGATGGACCTTGGTCTGACCCAGTATGGCATATCTTATGTTCTTAACACCTGTTAGAGGTGAGTAACTACGCTTTCTTCATAAGTACATTTTTGTGCTTTCTGTCGATTGCTGGTTCCCCCTTCCTCCTCTTGAGCACTGCTGCTTCGGCGATTGGTCTCGGGATCTGTTTTTTCCCTTCTTTTCTACTTTACTGTTTTCACGCCCTTTTTAACTGCTGGCCACATTGAAGGTATTCGACCTCGCAGGGATTCTTTTTTCCCCAATGGCCTCCAGTTTCAAAACATGTCACTCAGACCAGACACCAATTGCTGCTATCTCCTGTGTCTGGGTATCAATTTGTACCCAGATCAATGCTCCTTATGCAAAAAGATGTCCTCTATGGCCATCCAGAGTCGCTGGCAGAAACTAGATGTATTCCATAAGGCAGGCTATACTCCGGTATCATCGGTAGCCTCTTGCTCCAAGGCCCTGCAGCCCTCTACATTGTCCAAGGTTCTTCTGCAGGCACTCTAACCATGGGTCCCTGAGCATAAGCAGAAGAAGGTGGTCACATGGATGTCATCTGGGGGGGTCGGACAATTGTATGAAGTCACACGTCTGGTCCCTCAGACCCCTACGACAGTCTTAAGAGTCGAGGAGCGGCTGAGAAAGGTATCGCAAACCGATGCAGAGGCCTCTGGTAATGGCACCCAATCTCCTGAGGATTATTCCAGCGGGGACCCCTTCTCCTCCTCAACCACTGACGCGGTGACCCTGGCATCGGTGTCGCAGTGCCCCACTCCCAAGTGGGAAGCCCGAATGTTAGCCTTGGAATACAGCGTTTCTGCGTTCCCCACTGCCCAGCAGTGTAAGCTCTGATGAGCAGGGACCGTCTCTTATATGTCTGTGCAGCGCTCCGAGCTCACTACTAAAACCATCATCCGTTCCCTAATCACCTCCCGCCTTGATTATTGTAACCTTGTTGGTCTCCCTCAGTTTCATCTCTTCCCTTTTTAGTCTATTCAGCATGCTGCTGCCTGTTTTATTTTCCGTCAGCCTCGTTTTGCCCACATCACTCCTCAGATCTCTTCACTGGCTCTCTATTCGTTTCCGTATTCACTTTAAGCTTCTCCTTCTGACCTATAAGTGCATTCACTCTCTGGCTCCTCAGTACCTTTCTTTTCTCCAAGACCAAGCAGGAAGTCAGTCCTCACATATGGGTGATGTTGGCGTTGATAGATCCCTCATGTGGAGCATTTCCCCAGCTTTCAAGGAAAGCCTTTGGGAATGCAGCACGTATATGCGGTCCCCTTCCCGCCCAAGGGTGCCATCTTGCTCAGTCTTTCTTTTTCCGCGGAGCCCAATGGACATGAGTTCGTGTCACCCGGGAAAAGTAGATTTTTTTCGGCTATTTTGGCTTTTTCTGATCCGGTTTGACGCCGGTTCCCCTTCCCGCCTGGGCTCGGTACACCGGTATCGAGTCCGGAATTTTGATTTTCGGTTTTTGTCCTTCATGACTAGCGTTCACGCCTTTTTTGTGTTTTCACTGGCAGCCCAGTCTTTTGACCTTGCAGGGGCCCTTTTTCCCCCCGATTTCTACCAACGATTTCAAAAAGTGTGATCGGTGCAACAAACGTCTCTCACCGACACACATGACTGCTCCCTCCGCTGCCTCGGGCCCAACCATGACCTGCTGGCCTGTGGTCCATGCGGCAAAATGTCGTCGAAGGTGCTTCGGAGCCGTCAGCAACAACGTGAGAGAATTTTCTCAGAGTCCGCGTCCGGCCGGGCCCGGACTTCGTCAAAGGCCTCGACATCTCAGGAGTCTGACCCCGAGCGCTGTCGGGGTTCCTCTGAGAGGGAGTCTCCCGTCCAGGAGCACAAAAGGAAGAAGCTCGCGAGGGCGGCATTGGTGGAGGCTCCTGGGTCCTCGAGGGCCAGATCGCGTAGCCCTGACCGCCGCCCCAGGCTCTCAGTCGGAGAGGCCGTCCAAGTTGCCTCGCGTGGAGCCGGAGTCCCCGAGTCACTTAAGTGCTGTTGTCCTCGTGGACTCTCCTCCGGGAGAACCTATGTCAGGCCCGATGCCGTCGGGGCCCGAGTTGGGGGCTGCTGAGTCTCTTGAGCTTGGACAGGCTGACGGCCTTGGAGAGCTGCTTGGCTGCCTTCATGGAACAGCAGCGGGTGCTGATCGCCGGTCTGACCGGTGCATCTGCCCCGACCACTGGGACCTCGACGTCTAAGTTGACCCCAGAGACCGAGCCGATCCTTGAGTCAATGAATTCTCGAGTCGATCCTCGGTCAAGGTCCCCCTCTTCCTCCCGTGTGGGGCCGATGTCATCGATGCTGATACCCTTGGCGTCAAGGCAGGTGGCACCAAGGCCCACATGGCCGGAGCCGCTCGATTCCTTCTCGGAGGACGAGGAGTCCCCGGACACCTTCCAGACCCGGTGCGTCCCTTCGGACTTACTGGAGTCCGAGCCTCGGAGAAGGTCGCCCCCCCCCCCCTCCGGAAGATACCCGGTTCTTGAGGGACATGGCCAAAGCTTTTGCTTTCCCTTCGGACACAGAGGAGGAGCCTCGAGCCGAGGAGCTCGATGCCCTCCAGTATGACTCTCCTCCAATGGAATCCTTTACTCTACCGGTTCCTCCGATGCTGGAACTGCTGCTCTTCCGTATGTGGGAGGCACCGACCTCGGCGCCGGTTCTTAGCAAATGGGTCGATTCCATTTATCGAGTCCATAAGAGCCCTGGGTTCCAAAAGGCACAGCTACCGCACAACTCCATGGTTGTGGAATTGGCCATGCACCGCCTGAAGAGTCAGAAGATGCACTCCTCGGTGCCCCCCGGTTGAGAGGCCCGGAACCTGGATGCCCTCGGTAGAAAGTGCTTCCAGGGCTCTATGCTATCTTGCCGTGTCCAGACCTACCCAGCTGTACATGGGCATCTACCTACGAGACCTGGCAAAGTTGATTGCCGGATTCTCAGCTGGCCTCTCCGATGAACCTTTGCAGAGGTTCAAGGCTTAGTCAACAGGGATCCGAGAGTGCTCAAAGTTTATCTCTCGAGCAGCCTATGATGGCTTCGGCCTGCGTAGCCGCGGCCGGCATCGGGGCACGCCGTCAGGGAAAAGTTCAAGATGCTTACCCTTGGGATACTGCTGCCTTACCTCCAGCAGGGAGACTGGCTATGCTCCTTAGACCTAAAGGATGCTTATATTCACATCCTCATTCATCCAGACCACAGACAATATCTCAGATTTGTGGTGGGAGGAAACCATTTTCAGTACAGGGTACTTATTTATTATTTATTTATTACAGTTGCTTATATACCGCACTATTCGGTATCAGCGCGGTTTACAGTATAACAAAAACAACCTAAACACAAACTGTTTGGTTTTACATAGAACAGGAATACCAACTTGGATAACAGGGTTGAACTATATACATGAGGGATAAATTCAATAACAGGGTTGGACTATATACATGAAATATTAGTTGCAATGAGTTATATGCAACACAATGCTTACTTTAAGACGGAATGTGTCTGATCTGCAGGAAGGAGGTTGGGACTGTAATAAGACTAAGAATGGGTGTTTTTTAGGTGGGGTTATTTAGATTCCATTGCTGGCTGGGTAGAATTGGCGGAAGAGGTGAAACTTGATTGCCTTCCTGAATTTAGTTAGGTCTGTAATAGCTCGAATGTCAGGTGGTAATGCATTCCAGCATTTGGGGACGTAAAGACTGAAGGCCCTGTTTGCCGTTGTACAATTGCATTTAGTCAAAATCTTCTGTGTTAGTAGATTTAGAGCTGTTGCTCTCCTGGATCTGTTGGGTGGCACGGTTTGGATAAGCTCAGTAAGTGCAGTAGAGGAGATGCGCTTGATGGCCTTGAAAGAGAGAAGTAAAGTTTTGAAGATAATTCTTCCGTGTATTGGTAGCCAATGAAGCTGTTTTAGAATAGGAGTCACATGGTCACTTCTGGATGCTCCATGGAGGATTCTTGCTGCAGCATTCATGGCCAGTTGTAATGGGTGTAGTGTGGAATGAGGGAGACCTTGTAAAATGGAATTGGCAAAGTCAAAATGCGGCAGGATCAGTGCTTGGTATATGGTCCGGAAATCATCTGGGTCCAGTAGGGAGCGCAGATGCCTGAGTGAACGGATTTTGAAATATACAGCTTTGACTATGTTGCTTATATGAAATTTCATGTCCAGATGTTGGTCTAAGGTGACCCCCAGGTATTTTATTGTTTCTTTGGTTTGTAGTTCCGCTTCCTTGACTCTTACATGGGATGATGGAATAAAGTCAGGATCTCTGGAGATGAACAGTACCTCCGTTTTCTTGTGCTGGATACGGAGGTTTTGTGATTGTAGCCAGTCTGATATTGCATTGAAGCATTCTACAAGTGGTGTAAGGTCCATTTGAACAGTCGAGAAAGGCATATATAAGAGGATGTCATCCGCATATATCAGACAGCTCACGTTAAATGATCTAATGATATTGCAGATGGGCTGCATATATATGTTAAACAGTAGAGATGACAATGAGGATCCTTGAGGCACACCTTGTGTTTGATGGAATTGTTTTGATTCTTCTGAACCGGATTTAACGTATTGCCACCTACCATCTAGGTAGGACTTGCACCAATCAAGCGCAGTATTGCAGATTCCCTTTTCTTTCAGCCGCCCAAGGAGAAGCTCATGATGTACCGAGTCAAAGGCCGCAGCAATGTCTAAAAAGATGAGCACAAAGCCTTGTCTGATGTCATCAATGCCTGTGATTATGTTGTTGAATAGGAATGTGAGAAGGGTCTCGACTCCATGATACTCTCTGAACCCGTGTTCCCTTTGGCCTAACCTCTGCCCCCAGAATTTTCACCAAATGCCTGTAGGTGGTGGCGGTTTATCTCAGGAATCAGGGAATTTTCGTCTTCCCATACATGGACCACTGGCTCATCAGGGGTCACTCTCCCCAGGAGGCCCGACAAGCCACTCTTCGCACTGTCTCTCTTCTTCAGCATCTGGGTTTTGTCATAAACTACGCAAAGTCCACTTTGCTTCCCTCTCAGAACCTAGAATTTATAGGGGAAAGACTAGACACCCTTCAGGCTAGAGCCTACTTGCTCGAGGACAGGGCTCACAGACTGATGGACTTGGCCAACCAGTTCCACAGCAGTTCTCATTTGTCCGCCAGACACTACCTGCGGCTCCTGGGCCACATGGCATCCACAGTGGATGTGACTCCAAACACCTGCCTGCACATGCGGCCTGCTCAATGGTACCTCAGAGCTCGGTGGACGCAGGCCACAGGTGACCTCCGAGACAGAGTAGAGGTGTCCAAACCACTTTTGGACTCCTTGCAGTGGTGGCTACATCTCCCAAACCTTCTCAGGGGGCTACCTTTTCAGGCTCCAACACACACAAGGGTGTTGACGACCGATGCGTCCTTAATGGGCTGAGGTGCACATTGCCAGGGCATGTGCACTCAATGCCAGTGGTCTCCTCGGGAGGCCACGCAGCAAATCAATCTTTTGGAGCTGTGAGTAATCTGCTTAGCTATACAAGCATTTTCTCATGCCCTATCTCACCAGTCTGTCCTAGTTCAAACAGACAATCAAGTGGCAATGTTCTAATGAACAAACAAGGGGGCACGGGGTCCAGGCTCCTATGTCGGGAGGCACTGGCCCTGTGTTCCTTTGCAGTCAGTCTAACATAGATACAAGCTATCATCACAAAATAAAAGTAAATCAAGCTTCACCTAGTACCGATAAGTTTATTAATATTGAACTAGTAAACGCCAGATCCATATGCAACAAAGTCAATACTATAGTTGATCATTTAGAAGAAGTTCAACCTGACGTGCTATGCATCACAGAGACCTGGCTTAATCCAACTGATAATGTTATTTTAAATCAACTTGTCCCAGACACTTATTCTGCTTACAATTGCCCACGCCCCGGTAGACGAGGAGGAGGAGTACTTATAATTGCAAAAACTAATCTTAGATTCAGAGCTCAAGATATTTCAGCATCACAGCAAAGTAATTCTATTAGCATTGTGAATAAACATATGGCAATCTACCTGATATATAGAGCACCTAAAGCTTCACCTGAAGAAATTGCCTCAATGCTAGAGACTATTTGTGCCATCACCTCACCTAACAAGTCCACAATAGTTCTAGGAGATTTCAACCTCAAGTCAATTAACTACAGAGACTCTGAGGCCTTCCTTCAGGCAATGTCTTCCTTGCAGTTCACACAAATAGTTAATGCTCCTACACACAGATACGGGTATTCTCCAGACCTCATATTTGCTTCCAATGACCTAACCTCAAGAGGTCTAATCTCAACACCTTCTATCACCCCAGTTCCATGGTCAGATCATTTCATAATCAAGATAGGGATTTTATTACAAATGAACAATTTAAATGTTCAATTAGACAACAAAAAATTTCAAAGACGTTTTAAGAACTTCGACAGAGATTCATTTATTCAAGTTACATTACCTCAACTGTCCACAGATTCAGTTGACCTTGAGACGCAAATAGCCAAGTGGAACAGCATTATATATGACGCTGCCAAAGCAACAGATATGAGACCAAAGAAGCCACGGATTAATAGACTTCACCACAAGCCATGGTACTCAATAGCCATACGTCAGATGAAGAGGGAACTTAGAAGGATAGAGCGTAGATGGAGAAAGCACAATACAACAGATTTAAAGCAACTATACTTATCAAAGCAAAAACAATATGGCGAACACATTAAACACTCAAAAAGAGAATATCACGCAAATTTAATAAACACATCTATCAATAAGCCCAGAGAGCTTTTTGAAATTGTGAAGATCCTTACAAAGGAGCAAAGAACAGAAGGTGAACCACAAATTGACCCGCAGAGTTTTGCAGACTATATCAAGGAAAAGTTCCACTCTGCGGAAAAACCTAAATGTAGATTACACAAGTTGTTAGTTGCGCATAACAGGATTTGGGATACATTCAATATTCCATCTATTGAGCAACTCTCCCACATCATTTCATCAATAAACACAAGCACTTCTCCTACTGATCCCTGCCCAGTATCATGGATCAAAACAACAAAGTCCAGCTTCATTCACATCATACACAACATGGTGCACATCTCCCTCACTCAAGGTTTGTTGCCAGAGCAATTAAAGCTTGCTACTGTCAGGCCGATTCCAAAGAAAACAACATTAAACAAGAACAACCCAGCTGCATACCGGCCAATATCCAGTATACCCTTTTTAGCTAAGATCATTGAAAAAACAGTTCAACAGCAACTTCAAGAACACATTGATGATCACACACCTTTGGATGACAACCAACATGGTTTTCGACCAAACCATGGTGTAGAAACTCTAATGATTTATCTTTTCAACAGCATCCTCCGTACTATAGACAACATTAAGTATGGCATAATAATGATCTTCATTGACATTTCTGCTGCATTTGACTCTGTAGATCACAAAAAGTTACTGGATAGACTAGAGGAGATTGGGTTATATGGTACCACCTTAAAATGGTTCCACTCTTATTTAACAGAGAGACATATACAAGTAAAGATAGGTCACAAAACATCTCAACCTATAAAAGTTATACAAGGGGTTCCACAAGGATCTGCCCTTTCTTCTCTGTTGTTCAACATTTACATACAGCCAATCTGCAACATTCCTACGAAAAATGATATTAAATATACTATTTATGCAGATGACATTATGATATTTACACCTGTCTCAACTGATAACCCTGACTATTCTAGAATTATAGATTGTCTCTCACAAATGTCTACATGGTGTAAAAACAACAACATGGAAATTAATTTCAGCAAGACTGAGGCTCTATTCATCTCTCGTAACTCTGACTTCACACATCCTTCTGACATCATGATAGAAAACTCAATAATACCTATAAAATCAGAAGTAAAATATCTTGGTGTTACACTGGACAATCAAATGAATCTTAAGGCTTATTACAGGATGAAAATTATCAGGAGACTAAGGCCCCTCCTAGAAACAGTTCACTTCCGTAATGTTTGCCATGCATTAATTACCCCCTTACTCGACTTCTGTAATCCTATTTACCTTGGTATAACAAAGCAAGCACTCAAGCCATTACAGCTCGCTCAAAACACCGCTGCACGAATAATTTTTGGATTGTCAAATCAAGAACATATAACACCCATTTTGAAAGAACTTCACTGGCTGCCTATAGCGTCACGTGTAAAATATAAAACTATAATATACATTTTCAAGATCAAGCAACACTTGTCAGCAAACAGCCTAATCTCTCTCATTCAGACAGACACCAGCAAAAGACCAAGAAGAAAAGGTACTTCCAACAGAGTCAGCACTTTTAGTGACTTCAGAACATCACGTAAGGACATTTCAGGAAGGGCATTCTCTTTTGCTGCCCCAAATATTTGGAACACCCTCCCAAGTGATTTGAGAGCAGCAATGGACCTCAAAGACTTTTGAAAGCAGCTGAAAACTATGCTGTTTATAGAACACTATGGTCATGTAAAATAATCAATTCATTTATTAGGAATGACCAATTTTATAGATGTATGTAATATAGCTCATGTTGTATAATAGTACACAATGTATATAGTTTAGTTTTCTCAAATGCACTACATTTTAATATTTCAAACTATGAATCTAGATTCGCAGTTTGTTTACACTTTCACCTCTATTGTATGTTTTTTGTTAAACCACTTTGATGATATGATAAAGCGTATAGCCAGCACCCGCTCCCTAACCTTGAAGGTTTGGAGAGGGGTGTGCCTTGAGGTTAAGTTGTAGTTGTGAAGGTCGAATGACAAGGCAGGTATAAAGAATATTTTTTTTTATAAGGATTTATTTCTCCCGCTCCGTGGTGGAATGGAACAGGCGTAAAGGAATATAATTTTGTAGCCAAAACAAGAACAAAAGGAAAACAGGCTTTTTCCAATACTGTGTTCAAAACTGCCCTTTAACACAGGAGTTCACATTCCTGTCATGTGAGCTTTACTTGAAATCATTTAAACAAAGAGCAAACAATAAAGTTCATGCACTGTAACTAATTTATGCTTCAGCTTATTCTTATCTCTTCAGAAGCTCTTCAGGTAAGGAACTTAAACAGCATGCATTTCAGCATATTATAACGAATGACCACACAAGCTTTGCTTGACTATTCTTTGTCTATGAGACAGGTCGAGCAGTCCATTGGCTGATTCAAATCCAGCATTGGTAAGGGATGAACCAATGGCACTTGGGCTTCTGGGCTCTGTACTGATTCAACTACTTTCTGTCCAGGAATAGTACGTTTGTCTAGAAAAGCTTTAAACTCTTTCAGGAGTGCTTCAGCCTGCTTACTATATGGGCTAGGCGGGGAATTAACTCCTTCCTGGGGTGAGTAATAGCTTGTGGGTTTCTCTTCAGGCAAACAATGCCGTCTCTCTTACTATGCTCATTCACTGCACTGGAGTTACCCCTCCCCCACTTGTCTCTGTCAGCAAGTGCTGGGTAAGTCAGTTCATTTGCAGGTGAAGGATTTTTAGACAGCAATTCAAACTTAGAACCTCCTAAAACCTTCTGGCATATATCTCTAGCAAATATATCTGCTACGTCCTTGTAGCTAGCTTGCTTGCTAACTCTGTCAGCAGTTTGAGGAGAAAAACGGTTTATCTGAAAGAGCTTCTGGTTGCAGCCAACTGCCCTCATAAAACCTGGGTTTGCCCTGGGTTTTAAAATAAGCACTCACACAGTCTGGCTTCTCATAAAAGCTGTTATCAGAATTAGACACCCTGTACCTTGTGTTGAGGAATGCCTGAATGTTCTTTAGCAGTCTGCCATTCTTTCCATGGGTCAGCTCTCTGTTCCAAAAGCATAGGCTTTACCCCTGGGTCTCTCAGTGCCTCTCCCTTCTCTTGCTCCCAGAAGGTTCTTCTATGCACTGAGTCTCCCTGGTACCTGCTTCTTGGCTTTACAAGCGTTCTCCTGGAATTGCAGCTGGGGAGCGTTTCTCCTTCAATTTCACAGGCTCTGGCCTCCAAGGCTACTCCGTCTCTAAAGCACACATCTGCTTCTTCTGTTTCCTGTATTTCCTTCCACCTCCTCGGCTTCTCTTTCTCGTTCCTGTTCCTGCTCTCATTCCTATTGCTTCTCCGGGCCAGTCCAGGGACAGGTAGGGTTGTCAATCCTCTATAGCTACTGAGGACTGAAGACTTCAAGTTTTGATGAGATGTGAAGCCACTCCCCCTGAGGGTTACCCAGCAGTCTTTCAGTCCTCAGCAGCTACAGAGGATCGAATCTATAGTTCTCCCTCATTTTTCTTTTCTGCTGTTAGTTTTGCCTTATTATTTCTAAATCTATATTGGCTCTAGCAGAGCTGATGGATTTCTACAGTCCTTGTGCTCACAAATTGGGGGTACTGTGGCTTTAACGAAATTGGAGATGGCGAGAGAGTCAGTCCCCCGGTGAGAGGCAGAGCCTGTCTCCATTCACCAATTCCGTCTCCGTCGGCAGAGGGTTTTCTGGGAGCCCCAGTTGTACCTCTGCCGCATCTGCTACTAAGACAGGCTGTTTCTCGCTAGCTGCGGGACTGCCTGCTCTAACCCGCGGGTGCGGGCTGTGTTTTTTTGGTAAGTCTCTGCTTCTTCTTTTCTTTCACCCGTTCCGTTTTTCTCCCGCCTCCGGTTAGCGCGTTTATTTTGCTGTGCGGTTTCGGCTTGATCCGACATCATTTTTGTTTTCACGGGGTTAGTTTGTCGTGTGTTTCTCACGTTTCGGCATGTCAGAGAAGCAGGGGAATCCATTACAGGAGCCTTCTTTGCCCTCCAAAAAGGCGGGAAAGTCGGCCATTTTGGCAGCGCCAGTCAGCTCTCCCTCAGAGCAGTCTCGGCCTCACAAACGGAAGGCAAAGACATCTAAGGAGCCTGTGCCTGTCCTTCAGCCTGCGCTTCCCATTATGGGGACTCCGGGGGGATATGCCTTCGTTTTTCTCGCCCGAATTTATTTTGGCTATGCACCGGGCGTTCCTTCTAAAGTCAACTCAGCCTGAGCAGGCTGCGGTGTTTTCCACTTTAGAAACACTCTCTCCTAGGGTGCAGAGCGCAGAGGACCCTGGAGAGGGGCCTTCTAAGCCTACAGAGGGTCTTGCAGATCCGTTAGGCCCTGTTTTTTCCCAGGATTCTATGCTCTTCGGTCAGGGGGATTCAGAGGGTCTAGCAGAACCCTTCTTGGATCAGGACACTGAAGAGTTGGAGGAAGGTGAGATTGCCCCCGGGGAGGATCCCAATGTTTTCCGGGTTTTCCGTAAGGAGGAGCTCGCAGCTCTCATCGCACAATCTTTGGCGGCTCTCCACCTGCTTCCTCCTTCGGCCTCTCAGGAACCTTTGGAGGATCCCTTGTTACAGGGTTTTAAATCTCAGCAACGCTGTTTTCCCATGCATCGGGTAATTAGGCAGATGATAGAGTCGGAATGGGAGTGCCCCGAAGTTACCCTGCGGGGAGGACGCGCCTTAGCGCGCCTGTACCCTCTCCCGCAAGAAGAACGGGAGTTATTCCGCATGCCTAAGGTGGATGCCCTAGTGTCAGCGGTCACTAAGAAAACTACCATCCCTGTGGAAGGCGCTGTGGCGCTTAAGGATCTACAGGATAGAAAGTTAGAAGTTCTGCTCAAGCAGGCTTTTGATTCTAGCGCTTTGGCGTTGCAAGCTGCAGTTTGTGGAGCTTATGTGTCGCGGGCATCCATTCGCTGGCTAAAGGGGACGCAGCGGGGGAGTCCGCTTCGGAGATTCCAGATACAGCGAAATTAGAGTCAGCGGCCGCTTATGCGGCGGATGCCTTTTATGACTTGGTGCGGATTGCGGCGAAAACCATGGCCTCTATGGTAGCGGCCAGGCGTTTTCTCTGGTTGCGCAACTGGTCGGCGGATGTTTCCTCGAAGGTCCGACTTAGTAAATTGCCTTTCAAAGGGAAGTTGCTCTTTGGAGAAGCCTTGGAGAAACTTGTGAAGGATTTAGGCGACTCCAAAGGTGGGCGTTTGCCTGAGGATAGGCCTAAGCCGCTACGTGCTTCTGGATCTGTTCGTGGCTCCGCTCGGGATTCCCGCAGGTTTTGGGGAGCACGTTTTGCGCCCTATTCTAGGGGGCGTTCCAGTTTTCGTGGTCAGTCCTTTCGAGGAGCCAGAGGTTTTGGCCGATCTTACGGGGCAGCCTCTCAACCTTCCATTAAAAAACCTCAATGAAGGTTGGCTGGTCCAGCCGTTGGTTCCTGTAGGCGGTCGTCTACAGAATTTTCTATCGGCTTGGACCGCAGTCACGTCGGACAGATGAGTTTTGGAAGTAATTCAGAAAGGTTATGCCCTAGACTTCGCCTGCCCCTTACAGCCAGCTTTTGTGATATCCCCTTCCTCGAACAGAGTGAAGCTACAAGCCATTTCCGACACGCTCGTTCGTCTGTTGCAACTGCAAGCGATTGTTCCCGTGCCGTTGGACCAGTACGGCTGCGGTCGATACTCGATCTATTTTGTGGTTCCCAAAAAGGACGATTCTTTTCGTCCCGTGCTAGATCTCAAAGGTGTAAACCGTACTTTGCGGGTTCCACACTTTCGCATGGAAACCTTGCGCAGCGTGATTCGGGCGGTGCAGCCGGGAGAATTTCTCTCGTCCATCGATCTCACGGAGGCTTATCTTCATATACCCATCAGGCAATCTCATCAGCGCTATTTACGTTTCGCCCTTCCAATGGGGCATTTCCAATTTCGCGCATTGCCGTTCGGTCTCGCGACGGCTCCCCGTACATTCACGAAACTGATGGTGGTAGTAGCGGCGGCGCTTCGAAAGGAGGGTATTAGAGTCCATCCGTATCTCGACGATTGGTTGATCCGGGCCGATTCTCGGGAGGCTTCGGTGGCGGCGACAGCTCGCGTAGTTCAGCTCCTCGAACAACTCGGTTGGGTGATCAATCATTCCAAGAGTCATTTGATACCAAGCCAGCAGCTCACTTATCTAGGAGCTTGCTTCGACACAGAGCAGGGGACAGTTTTTTTGCCCGATCTGCGGGTGGAGAAGCTTTTGCAACAAGTTCAAGCTTTCCTGTGTCTTTCAGCTCCGTCGGCATGGACCTATTTACAGCTTTTGGGGTCCATGGCGGCGGCTCTGGATCTGGTTCCGTGGGCAAAGGCCCACATGCGGCCTTTGCAGCAGGCGCTTCTCTCCCATTGGTCGCCGCAACTTCACCCCCTCTCACAGCGTCTTCCCTGTCCAGATCAGGTGCGTCTCAGTCTGCAGTGGTGGTTACTTCTGGAACATCTTACGGCGGGAGTTCCTTTAGAGGAGCCCTCGTGGGTCTTGGTTTCCACCGATGCCAGTCTCTCGGGCTGGGGGGCTCATTGTCAGACACGAGTGGCTCAGGGCTCCTGGTCTCCCGAAGAGAGTTCGTGGTCGATCAATCGGCTGGAACTCCGCGCAGCTCGGCTTGCCCTACTTCACTTCGAGACCTTGCTCAAGGGCACTGCTGTCAAGATTTTCTCCGACAATGCGGTGACAGTCGCTTATATCAATCGTCAAGGCTGCACCAAATCGCTTCCTCTCCTGTCCGAATGTCAAGAGTTAATGGCTTGGGCGGAATCCAATCTCAAAGCGATCTCAGCAGCGCATGTCGCTGGCATAGACAATGTCCAAGCCGATTATCTCAGCCGCCATGTCCTCGATCCCGGGGAATGGGAATTGAACGCGGCAGTTTTTCACGACCTGACTCTGCGTTGGGGATCTCCAGTGATGGATCTGATGGCAACCTTTACCAGTGCCAAAGCCAGTCGCTTTTTCAGCAGGCGCAAGGAACACATGTCCGAAGGGCTCGATGCTCTCGTTCAACCGTGGCCACAGGACTCCCTCTTGTACGTTTTCCCTCCTTGGCCAATGTTGAGTCGGGTCGTTCAAAGGATTGCACATCACCGCGGCACGGTGATTCTCATTGCACCGGATTGGCCTCGTCGGCCCTGGTATGCCGATCTCGTTCGGCTTCTCATAGCTCCGCCTTGGCCTCTTCCGGTTCGTCTCAATCTATTGCATCAGGGTCCGATTCTCATGCCCAAGGTAGATCGATTCTTACTTACGGCTTGGCTCTTGAAAGGGCTCGCTTAAAGCGCAAGGGTTATGCAGCTTCCGTAATAAACACCTTGCTTCAGTCTAAAAGACCTACGACTTCTCTGGCTTATGTGCGCGTATGGCGTCTCTTTGAGTTCTGGTGTGGGCAGCGTAATATTCTGCCTATGTCGTCTACCTTGCCTCAGCTTCTTCTTTTCCTTCAGCATGGCTTCGACAAAGGTCTGGCTCTCAGTACCCTTAAGGTTCATGTAGCTGCACTCGCTTGTTTTCGGGGGTACGTTCAGCATCGCCGTCTTTCGGCGCTTCCCGATGTCCAGCGTTTTTTAAGAGCGGCACGAATTCTCCGTCCCCTGGTGCGTCCTATAGTTCCTCCCTGGGATCTGAACGTGGTTTTGGAAGCTTTTTCTCAGTCATCTTTAGCTTCTCTCGGCTCCCGGGAAATTCGTGAGTGTTCCTGGAAAACGGCTTTATTTGGTTGCTTTGTGTTCGGCTCGCCGGATTTCCGACTTACAGGCTTTGTCTTGCCGGGAGCCTTATCTTCAATTTCTGCCGGAGCGGGTGTTGCTTCGAACTGTACCTTCCTATGTGCCTAAAGTTCTGTCTGTTTTCCATGTGAATCAAACGGTAGCCTTGCCCGTGTTTCCGGATACTTCCAGTTCTCCCATGGATCGGGCTCTCAAACATTTAGATCTTGCACGGGTCCTACGTACGTACTTACGTCTTTCAAAGACGTTTCGAAAGACTGATAGACTTTTTGTTCAATACGCCGGGTCTCGTAAAGGTCAACCAGCCTCCAAAGCCACCATAGCGTGTTGGGTTCACAGCGCTATTCTAGCGGCTTACGCTGCTAAAGGGCTTTCTCCGCCTGTTGGGTTAAGGGCTCATTCTACTCGAGCTCTAGCCACTTCTTGGGCGGAGTTTGCGTTTGTACCACCGGTAGATATTTGCAGAGCGGCAACTTGGTCTTCATTGCATTCTTTTACTAAGCATTATAGATTGGATGTTCAGGCTCGGAACGATGCGAAAGTAGGGGCCGCGACTCTTATCGCAGGTCTTGCGGGTCCCTCCCAAATTTAGGTACTGCTTTGGTACTGCCCTACCTGTCCCTGGACTGGCCCGGAGAAGCGAATAGGAATAAGAAATTAGTTCTTACCTGCTAATTGTCTTTCCTTGAGCTTTCTCCGGGCCAGTCCAGGGTCCCACCTCTGACTGTGTATACAACTTTGTTGTTAGTCTCCTTCTCAGCTACGCAGTTTCAGACATTAGTCCGTGGCTGAGCTTATAATTGGGGTTTTCAGATCTCCTTCAGTGCCGACTGATGTTTTTGGCTTTCTCATAGTGTTTAAAAAAAAAAAAAAAACTTTGACTATGATATCGGAGCCCGTTTCATGGCTTCTGCATTTTGCAAGGACTATAGGACTTTATTAGTGTTTCAGGGTTCATCTGGTGTTTTTAGTTCTTTCTTTTAGTTGCTTTGTCATACGAAGACTGCTGGGTAACCCTCAGGGGGAGTGGCTTCACATCTTATCAAAACTTGAAGTCTTCAGTCCTCAGTAGCTATAGAGGATTGACAACCCTACCTGTCCCTGGACTGGCCCGGAGAAAGCTCAAGGAAAGACAATTAGCAGGTAAGAACTAATTTCTTATTCTCATTCTCATTCTGTCTTCCTTCTTCCTGTTTAACAAGCTGCCTCTGCTCTGGGGAGCCTGCCTCCTGCTAGGGCGTGCCCAATCAGCAACTCTGCTTCTCCCCTCCCCCGAGGTGAGCTGTGTTAGCTGATTAGCCATGTGCATCTTGTACTGAGAAGGGAATATCTTGCATTTACCTGCAGTACCCGGACCTTCCACCGGGTCACTATCTGTTTCTATAGCTTCTGGCACTGCTACAGCGTCACAAGCGGAATAGAAATACTATTAAATAAATAAATAAATAAAATAAATCAAGGCATGTTTCTCAAAGCAGTTTATCTACCTTGTCAGGAGAATTTCCTAGCAGACAAGTTAAGCAGGATTCTCCAGCCTCACGAATGGCAGTTGAATCCATTAATGGTCCAGCAGATCTTCCTCTGCTGGGGACTTCCATCCATTGATCTCTTTGCAAGTCCACAGAATCGTCAGCTGCCCATGTTCTGCTCCAGACAGCCACATCCCCTGCGGATAGCAGTGGATGCTTTTCTGATCTCTTGAGCTCAAGTACCCCAAAGTTGCAGAATCAGTGACCACAAGGAAACGAAAGGGTAGTGGTGGTTGGAGACTCTCTTCTGAGGGGTACTGAGGCGTCCATCTGCCGACCAGACTTGATGTCCAGAGAGGTATGCTGTCTGCCTGGTGCAAAAATCCAAGATGTTACGGAGAGTTTTCCGAGACTCATCAAGCCCACTGACTATTACCCAATGTGGAACACCAGATGTAGTGCAAGAGATAAGGGTGTTGGGGCCACTTGGCAATAGTGATCATAGCATGAACACCTTTGATTTAATTAGTGGAGGAGGGATAGTAAGGAAATCCACAGTACTACGTTCGAAAGGGAGACTATGATAAAATGAGGAAAACAGTTAAGAAAAAACTAAAAGGAGCAGTTGCAAAGGTTAAAGACGTACATCAAGCTTGGGTGTTGTTGAAAAATACTATCTTGGAAGCCCAGACCAGCTGTATTCCACGCTTTAAGAAAAGTGGAAGGAAGTCCAAAAAACCGCCAGCATGGTTTAAAGGTGAGGTCAGAGAGGCTGTTGCCAAAAAAGCATCTTTCAGGAAATGGAAAAGAGAGCCAAACGATGAAACCTGGAAACAGCACAAGCACTGGCAAGTCAAATGCAAGGCATTGATAAGGCAGGCAAAGAGAGAATTTGAGAAGAAGCTTGCTGCGGAAGCAAAAACGCGAAATAAAGACCTTTTCAAGTACATTCGTAGCAAAAAACCTGTGAGAGAGTCAGTTGGTCCATTAGATGATAAAGGAGTTAAAGGAGCACTAAGAGGCGACAAGGCGATAGCGGAGAGACTGAATGAATTCTTTGCTTCGGTCTTTACTGAGGAAGATGTAGGGATGTTACCCATGACTGAAGTGGTATTTAAAGGTGTGGAAGAATTGAAGGAAATATCGATACATCGGGAAGATGTCTTACAACTATTAGATAAACTGAAGAGTAGCAAATCACCTGGGCCGGATGGTATACATCCAAGGGTGTTGAAAGAACTGAAATTTGAGATTGCAGACCTGCTATCAGTAATCTGTGAACTATCATTAAAATCATCTCTAATACCTGAGGATTGGAGGATCGCCAATGTAACACCAATTTTTAAAAAGGGTTCCAGGGGTGATCCGGGAAACTACAGACCGGTGAGCCTGACATCAGTACCGGGAAAAATGGTAGAAACCATCATAAAGAATAAAATTACTCAGCATGTAGATAGTCACGACCTAATGGGAGACAGCCAACATGGCTTTAGACAAGGAAGATCTTGTCTTACTAATCTGTTATGTTTTTTTGAAGGAGTGAATAAACAGGTGGACAAAGGTGAGTCGGTTGATATTGTGTATCTGGACTTTCAGAAAGCCTTTGACAAGGTCCCTCATGAGAGACGTTTGGCAAAACTAAAGAGTCATGGGATAGGAGGCAGTGTACTATTGTGGATCAGGAACTGGTTAAAAGATAGAAAGCAGAGGGTAGGGCTAAATGGCCAATTTTCCCAATGGAGAAAGGTGAATAGTGGTGTACCCCAGGGATCTGTGCTGGGTCCGCTGCTTTTTGACATATTCATAAATGACCTGGAAAGTGGAATAACGAGTGAGGTTATCAAATTTGCAGATGACACAAAACTATTTAAAGTTGTTAAAACCCAGGAGGATTGTGGAAAATTGCAAGAGGATCTTGATAAATTGGAAGACTGGGCATCAAAATTGCAGATGAAATTTAATGTGGAGAAGTGCAAGGTTATGCACCTAGGGAAGAACAACCCAAACTATGGTTACACGATGCAAGGTTCCACATTAGGAACCACCACCCAGGAAAAAGATTTAGGCGTCATTGTGGATACCATGTTAAAACCCTCGGCCCAGTGTGCAGCGGCGGCCAAGAGAGCAAATAGAATGCTAGGTATGATAAGGAAAGGAATGGAAAATAAAACAAAAGAGATTGTAATGCCTCTATATGGTTCCATGGTGAGACCGCACCTTGAATATTGTGTGCAATTCTGGTCGCCGTATCTTAAAAAGGATATAGCGATTTTAGAAAAGGTTCAGAGAAGAGCCACCAAAATGGTAAAGGGGATTGAAGGCTACTCCTATGAAGAAAGGCTAAAAAGTTTGGGGCTCTTTAACCTGGAAAAGAGACGGCTGAGGGGAGATATGATAGAAGTCTATAAATTAATGAACGGAGTGGAACGGGTAAACGTAGATCGATTGTTTACCTTATCAGAATATAGAAAGACTAGGGGACATGCAATGAAGCTACAGGGTAAACTATTTAAGACTAATAAAAGAAAATATTTTTTCACTCAACGTGTAATCAAACTCTGGAATTTGTTACCGGAGGATATAGTAGAGGCTGTTAGTGTAGCTGGGTTTAAAAAAGGTTTGGACAAGTTCCTGGAGGAAAGGTCCATAAACCATTATTAAGAAGGGACCCAGGATATCAATGCTTGAACCAATACAAGCATTGTGGAACCTGTGTCCCTTGGGGAAACTGCTAGGTACGTATGACCTAGATTGGCCACTGTTGGAAACAGAATACTGGGCTTGATGGACCTTGGTCTGACCCAGTATGGCATATCTTATGTTCTTATGTACCTCTTTCCTTGCATTTTTCCGTGATATGGTGTGGGCCCCCATGCTTACCACAGAGTCTGAGGGGAACTCGATATCCTCCAATATGAGGCACCACCAAGGGAAACCCTTATGGTTCCGGTTCTGGTCCCCTCCATCCTTAACCGGCTCCTCCTTTACCAATGGGAGACCCCGGCTTCTGTCCCGATCGTCAGCCAATGCCTGGACTCCTGGTACAGGGTCCAGCGGGAACTGGGGTTTCAGAAGGCACAGCTTCCCCAGACCTCCATGGTCGTCGAGTCTGCCATGTGCAAGCAGAAGACCCCGAAGACTTACTCTTCAGTCCCTCAGGGCAGAGAGTCTCACGCCCCCAGGCCATTGGTATGTTCCTCTGAGACTTCACCAAAGAACTCGGGGGATTTGCAGCTGGTCTTGATGGGGACCACCTCCAGCGTTTTCAGGTGCTCTCGAAGTCAGTCTGTGAGTGCTCCTCCAAATACCTTTCACAAGCAGCCTACGATGGCTTCGAGTCCTCAGCATGAGTGGTGGCAGCCAGCATTGGCACCTGCCGGCAGTCTTGGCTCCAGTCCTCAGACTTGGAGTTGTGTGTCCTCGAAGCTCCTCGACATCCCTTGTCTTGGGGAAGAGCTCTTTGGCAAGCCTATGGAGGACAAAGCAGCCGAAATTGAGACAGAGTACGTCACCCATATTCTGCTTTCCAGGAAGCCCTCTACCCTTTCTAGGAAAAGTCGCAAGGGAACCCATCTCACATATATACAGTTACCAATTTCAGTATCCCATTTCTGTACATAGTTTACCAATTTCGGTATTCCATTTATGTACATAGTTTCCCCCGTTATCCAAGTTGATTGCTCCTGTTCATTGTAATGACCTGACTCTTGTTCATTGTCGGATTCTGTTTTGTTTTATGTAAACCGCGCTGATCGTAAATAGTGCGGTATATAAGAAATGTAAAATAAATAAATAAATAAATAAATAAGGGCCCTCCTTACAGGGGATACCATACAGACCCTGCCGTAGAGCGGTCAGGGTAAGGCCTATGGCCAGGGGCCTTGCAAGCCCAAAAGACCGAAGACCCATTCGCTGCCTCAGCACAGCCAGGCTCTGTGTTTTGACACCCCCAGCATAGCCTCTCGACCGCTGGATAACCATCTGTTGACAGGGTAGAGGCTGGTCCACTTTGTCCACAGGTGGGACTCCATCACCACAGACACATGGCTTCTTCAGGTCATCCGGGAGGGTTACCTCCTCCATCTGGACCAGCTGCCTCCCCCTTATTTCCCTCGGGAGTCCAGATGGCTTCCCCTGCACCAGATCTTACTAATTCAAGAGCTCGCAGACCTCCTCAAAGACAGGGCAGTGGAGCCCATACCATCTCACCTCAGAGGAAGAGGGTTCTACTCCAGATACTTCCTCATCCTGAAAAGAATGGGAGGTCTCGGGCCCATCCTTGCCCTTAAGAACCTGAACAGATTCCTGATGCGGGAGAAGTTCAAAATGCTCTCCCTTGGAATACTGCTGCGCTACTTCCAGCAGGGCGATTAACTATCTTCCTTGGATTTAAAAGATGCTTACACCCACATCCTCATCCACCCAACCACAGACAGTACCTGTGGTTTGTGGTAGAAGGCAGTCATTACCAGTACAGGGTGCTCCCCTTCAGCCTTGCCTCTGCACCTGGGGTCTTCACAAAGTGTCTTGCAGTGGTGGCAGCCTACCTCCATCTCCAAGGCACCTTCGTCTACCCTTACCTAGACGACTGGCCCTTAAAGCTAGACACGGCCTCTGAGGCCCTGCAGGCCACAGGCTGCACCATCCGACTTCTACAGCACTTGGGCTTCGTGGTCAACCACCCAAAATCCCATCTTATTTCAGTGCAATCCCTGGAGTTCATAGAGACTCGCCTGTATACACTCCAGGCCAAGGCCTTCCTCCCCCAGGACAGGGCAGACCGCCTCGTGACCCTGTAGTCGCCACACGGCTCAGTCGATGCTTCATTTCCTCGGCCACATGGCCTCCATGGTCCACTTTATGCCCAACGCCCACCTCAACATGCAGGCAATGCAATGGTGCCTCTGTGCACAGTGGACCCAGGCGAAGCATTGACTCTGGGATCCCATCTCACTCTCCTCGGATTGCGGAGTCCTTGGTCCGGTGGCAGGACGCACATTACTTGCTCCGGGGAATGCCCTTCCAGACCCCAACGCCCCCCAGACAATCCTGACAATGGAAACCTCCCTCTCAGGTTCGAGGGCCCATTGTGAGGAACTGCATCCCCAGGGGGCCTGGTCCCCCAAGGAGAGTCAGCAGCAGATCAATCTGCTGGAGCTCCGAGCTGTTGTCCTCGCACTGAAGGCATTTTGGCATCGGCTGTGGCACCAGGCAGTGATCGTGCAGATGGACAACTGGGTCACTATTTTCTGCTTGAACAAAGAAGGGGGTACCAGCTTCTGCCAGGAGGTGGTGACCCTGTGCTCGTATGCATTGATCCAGGACGTTATCCTGAGAACAGTCTACCTCCCGGTCCAAGACAATGCCTTGGCAGACCAACTGAGCAGAGTTCTCCAGCCGCACAAGTGGCACCTGAGCCCTGCGACAGCACAGTGGCTATTCCAGCTCTGGGGCACCCCAGGCCTGGATCTCTTCACCAGTCCAGCCGATGCTCGGCTTCCCTGGTTTTGCTGTCCCTATCTGCACCCGGCCCGGGTGGCTCCAGATGCCTTCCTCCTCTTGTGGGTGACGGACCTGCTGTATGCCTTCCCTCCTATGCTGCTGATAGCACGGACCCTTCTCAAGGTCCAACAGGACAGGGCCTGGATGATCCTCATGGCCCTGAGGTAGCCCTGACAGCCATGGCTTCTGCTTCGGCTTCTCAGTCTCTTGACAGAACCCCCGATCCATCTCTGGAGGTCAACAGGGCTCCTAATGCAGGAGGGAGGCTTGCTTCTCCACCCCAATCTGGGGTCCCTGTCCCTTAGCGCTTGGCTGCTGAACGAGTCGCCTTAGCTCCCCTTCATCTCCCTGGAGAGGTCAAGAACATCCTACTGGCCTCTCGTAAGGATTTGACGAGACGGGCTTACGCCTTCAAGTGGCGCAGATTTTTACTGTGGTGTTTGGAGAACCACGTGAACCTGTTCTCCTGCCCGATATACTCTGTCCTGCAATACTTGCTCCATCTCTCGCAGTCTGGGCTAAAACCTAATTTGGACAGGGTTCACCAGAGCATGATCTCTGCGAACCATCATCCCATCGAGGGCAAACCCCTCTCGGGGCAACCCCGCATCTCTCATTTTATGTGGGGCTTGCTCCTCTCCAAGCCCCCTATTCGCCCACCCCCGGTGGAATGGGACCTCAGTGTGGTCCTTGCACAGCTGACCAAGCCGTCTTTTGAGCTCCTGGCTACTTGCTCCTTGCGGCACCTGGAAGATGGCTTTCCTGGTAGCATTCACCTCCGCCCGTAGTCGGTGAGCTCCAAGCCCTGATGGTCGAGGTGCCATACACCAGGTTCTACAAGAACAGGCTGGTACTTCACACCCACCCCAAGTTCCTTCTGAAGGTTGTCTCGGACTTCCATCTCATCCAGGAGGTGCTGCTGCCCACTTTCTTCCCAAGGCCCCATGCTGACCCAGTGTTGGCCGTTCTCCATACCTGGACTGCAAGAGAGCCCTATCCTACATGCAGTGGACTCAGAGCCACCACAAAGCTGAGAACCTTTTTGTCTCCTATGATCTCAGCAATCTGGGACAGGTGATCAACAAACAGACCTTGTCCATTTGGGTGGCGGACTGCATCGCTTTTGCCCAGGCCCAGGCTGGGCTGCCACTGGACCATGGGGTCACAGCATACAATGTCCGTGCTATGGCAAC
The DNA here is from genome assembly GCA_033557465.1 of Ichthyophis bannanicus. Lineage (NCBI taxonomy): Eukaryota > Metazoa > Chordata > Amphibia > Gymnophiona > Ichthyophiidae > Ichthyophis > Ichthyophis bannanicus. The sequence continues at coordinate 26,970,428 of CM066043.1, read as the reverse complement.
GTCAGTCACGAGCCTCCACTCGGTGCCTCTAGTGGACATCTGCCAGGCCACCACCTGGTCCTCCGCTCATAGCTTCACAACCTGTTACTACCTGGAGAGAGAGTCCTGTTGGGACAGTGCTTTTGGCCAGGCCGGTACTCCATAATCTGGGGTTTAAACAACTCCTGCCCTCCGACCCTTCTTGCTCAGGCTACCAGAAACGTCGCTCTCCATAGACTTGGGTCATTGGGGCTGCTCACGGCCCTGCCTTGCTTTTTCCTAAAGGTCCTTGGTAGTCTGTAGCTAGAGTCCCATATGTGAGGACTGACTTCCTGTTTGTTCCTGGAGAAAGTGTAGTTACTCACCTGTAATAGGTATTTTCCAGGGACAGCAGTAATCAGTCCTCACGACCCTCCTTCCTCCCCTTTGAGTTGCTGTTCAGGTTTGCCATTTTCTTGGTGGGGCTCTGGCTATGGCACCTGACTAAGATGGCATAGGTGGGAAGGGGACCACGCATGCCTGGTGGCATTCCCAAAGGCTTTCTTTGAAAGCTGTGGAAATGCTCCACGCGAGCTCCGTTGGTGCTGACATTACCCATATGTGAGGACAGAATCCTGCTGTCCCTGGAGCACACCTGTTACAGGTGAGTAACTATGCTTTTTCTTTCGTTACTTCTGCGGCATCACCTTTAAATGCCGTTTCATCCATGGGTAACATCCCTACATCTTTCTCAGTAAAGACCGAAGGAAAGAATTCATTCAGTCTCTCTGCTATGGCCTTGTCCTAAACACTCACAGACTTTTTGCTGTGATTGTACTTGGGAAAAGTCTTATGTATTTTTGCTTCCATAGCAAGCTTCTTAAATTCTCTTTGCCTGCCTTATTAATGCCTTGCATCTAACTTGCCATTGTTTGTTGTTTCCCGTTTTTGTCATTTGGCTCTTTTTCCATTTCCTGAAAGATGCTTTTTTGGCAACAGCTTCTGTCCTCATCTTTAAAACAATGCTGGCGGTTTTTTGGACTTCCTTCCACATTTCTTATAGTGTGGAATAATGCTGGTCTGGGCTTCCAAGATAGTATTTTTAAACACCCATGCTTGATGTAAATCTTTAACCTTTGCAACTGCTCCTTTTAGTTTGTTCTTAACTATTTTCATTTTATCATAGTCTCCCTTTTGATAGTTAAAAGGTAGTACTGTGGATTTCCTTGCCATCCTTCCTCCATTTATTAAATGAAACACGATCCATAGCATACAGATCTGTCTTATGAATATTCATTGTAGATGCCCTGAAAGCCCAACTATTTGGGTCCCTTGGACAAGCTTAGGAACCTCTGATGTAACTCCTTATTATAACTCCCCTCTCAACAGACACTTATGTTCCTCCATATTTTCTGAGAGAAAAATTATTTGCTTGTAGGCCCATGCAAGTTTGAAATTTTTACCCCATAATGTTGTTAATGTGTTTTAAGGACCTTCAAGATTGATATGCTACATCTGAACTGAACTTTAGAAATATTGCAGCCTTAAAGGAAAATACTCTGAATTATTTCAGCAACAAAGAGGAGACATCTGGTAACTTTTCTGTACTCCACAGCCTGTATAAAGACTGCCAGATCCTGAAGGTGCCATCATTGAACTTGGGAGTCCTGAAGAATACACAGAACCATCTGGCACAAGAAGAGCAGCAGCTGCAATCCAGTATGGAGACCTTGGAGTTACTGCAGGTGAAGGAGGCTGAAGCCTCTTTGCTATATATATGTTTAAAGAAACAAAGGGAAGAAACAAGCTAAACGCACAAAAACAAATCGGGCATTCCTGATCGTCCCTCCAGTCTAGTCCCGGAATCTCCGGGTTGTGATCCTCCTCCAGCAGCTTGGAGACTGAGAAGTGTCATTCTCGTGATATCACTGGTATATAAGTCCGGGAACCGCCTCTTCCCACCAGTTATCTCAGTCTCCAAGCAGCTGGAGTTTGGGTGAGCCCAGCGGTTTGGGGGGCACGCTAGAGAAAAGATTAAGGAGAGATTAGCTTTAGGTTGCTTGAGTTTATTTAAAAAAAGAAAAAAGGTGGGGGGGGGCTTTGAGTGGAGCAGTTCTGCTGCTCAGGTTCGCTTTCCCTTTCAGGGTTTTTAAGTGCACATTTTTTGGTTTCCCCTTCTGCCGTTCCCCCCCTCCCCTCCCTCCCCTCCCCTCCATCGTTTATTTTCGCCTACCTGGGGGTAGCGGTGAGGGCTTGAAAAGGGAGACAGTGCAGCCACCGGGGCCCGATCCCTTCGGGGGAGGAACCGGTAGGCCGCGGGCTCAGTGCATGCAGATGTTTGCTTGCAAACGCGTCTGAAGCCGGCGGTGCTATAGGCAGCTCAGCAAAAAGGCTCCAGTCCTGATACCTCTGTGCTGGCGGCTCTTTGGACAAGGTGGAGCGCAGCACATAGAGCGGCACGTGCAGATCCGGTACCCGACAAGGTAGGAGACCTCAAAGGGGACGGATTCCACTTGTGCAGGGCACGGAGCAGCAGTTTGCGACGGTGAAGGCTGGACCGCGTGGCACTCACGCAGGAAGCGCGGGGTGCAGTCACATTGTTCAACGGTAGATATTTCGGCAGCAGAGCTTCGTTTTAAGATTTTTTTCTTCACAGCCTGGGGAAGTGTTTCGGAGTGACACACTTGAAAAAAAAAAACCCAAGATTTTTTGTTTCTTCAGCTAATGCCGTTCTGGAAGCGGTTGCAGGGCTGCATTAGTGGTACAAAGGATTCAGCACGCAGGATGCCTTCAAGGCCGCTTTGTTTGATGTGCGGAGCTAGAAGGGGATCTGTGTCTCTGGAGGGAGTTTGCAGGGGTTGTACTCAGGAGTCAACCATGGAGCAGACCGCAGCTCATGAAGAGGTTCAAGAGGGGATGTCGGCGGGCGCGTTAGAGTCGCTCGTGGACGCGGCGGTCCTGCGGGAGTCAATGCCTAGTACGTCTACGGCTCCGGATCCCCCGGCTGTGCAGCCTCAGTTGCTGGGAGGCCTAGTGGCAATTTTTGCACCAGACTTTGTGGCCCTACTTCGGCAGGCCTTGACCTGTGCGACTAATATGCCTGCGACCAGCCCGGTCGAGACGGGGCTGGGGGATAAGAGAGGGAGTACGCCTTTGTCGGCGGTGGTGACAGGCATTAGTGCGAAAAGGCCCAGAGGAGACAGGGACCGAGTGGACGGGTCGGTCATGTCGGAGGGTCTTGTGTCGGAGGATCCAGATCACGACGCGGGCCTAGACAAGGAGCTGGAGGAAGGCGAGATCACGGAGCAGGAGGACCATAAGAACATAAGATATGCCATACTGGGTCAGACCAAGGTCCATCAAGCCCAGTATCCTGTTTCCAACAGTGGCCAATCTAGGTCATACGTACCTAGCAGTTTCCCCAAAAGACACAGGTTCCACAATGCTTGTACTGGGTGAAGCATTGATATCCTGGGTCCCTTCTTAATAATGGTTTATGGACTTTTCCTCCAGGAACTTGTCCAAACCTTTTTTAAACCCAGCTACACTAACAGCCTTAACTACATCCTCCGGTAACAAATTCCAGAGTTTGATTACACGTTGAGTGAAAAAATATTTTCTTTTATTAGTCTTAAATAGTTTACCCTGTAGCTTCATTGCATGTCCCCTAGTCTTTCTATATTCTGATAACGTAAACAATCGATCTACGTTTACCCGTTCCACTCCGTTCATTAATTTATAGACTTCTATCATATCTCCCCTCAGCCGTCTCTTTCCAGGTTAAAGAGCCCTAACCTTTTTAGCCTTTCTTCATAGGAGTATCTTTCCATCCCCTTTACCATTTTGGTGGCTCTTCTCTGAACCTTTTCTAATAACGCTATATCCTTTTTAAGATAGGGTGACCAGAATTGCACACAATATTCAAGGTGCGGTCTCACCATTGAATGATATAGAGGCATTATAATATCTTTTGTTTTATTTTCCATTCCTTTCCTTATGATACCTAGCATTCTATTTGCTCTCTTGGCCGCCGCTGCACATTGGGCGAGGGTTTTAACATGTTATCCACAATGACGCCTAAATCTTTTTCCTGTGTGGTGGTTCCTAAAGTGGAACCTTGCATCGTGTAACCATAGTTTGGGTTGTTCTTCCCTAGGTGCATAACTTTGCACTTGTCCACATTAAATTTCATCTGCCATTTTGATGCCCAGTCTTCCAATTTATCAAGATCCTCTTGCAATTATCCACAATCCTCTTGGGTTTTAACAACTTTAAATTTGATAACCTCACTCGTTATTCCACTTTCCAGGTCATTTATGAATATGTCAAAAAGCAGAGGACCCAGCACAGATCCCTGGGGTACACCACTATTCACCTTTCTCCATTGGGAAAATTGGCCATTTAGCCCTACCCTCTGCTTTCTATCTTTAAACCAGTTTCTGATCCACAGTAGTACACTGCCTCCTATCCCATGACTCTTTAGTTTTGCCAAAAGTCTCTGATGAGGGACCTTGTCAAAGGCTTTCTGAAAGTCCAGATACACTATATCAACCGACTCACCTTTGTCCACCTGTTTATTCACACCTTCAAAAAAACATAACAGATTAGTAAGGCAAGATCTTCCTTGTCTAAAGCCATGTTGGCTGTCTCCCATTAGGCCATGACTATCTAAATGCTGAATAATTTTATTCTTTATGATGGTTTCTACCATTTTTCCCGGTACTGACGTCAAGCTCACCGGTCTGTAGTTTCCCGGATCACCCCTGGAACCCGTTTTTAAAAATTGGTGTTACATTGACTATCCTCCAATCTTCAGGAATTAGAGATGATTTTAATGATAGTTCACAGATTACTAATAGCAGGTCTGCAATCTCATATTTCAGTTCTTTCAACACCCTTGGATGTATACCATCCGGCCCAGGTGATTTGCTACTCTTCAGTTTATCTAATAGTTGTAATACATCTTCCCGATGTATCGATATTTCCTTCAATTCTTCCGCACCTTTAAATACCACTTCAGTCATGGGTAACATCCCTATATCTTCCTCAGTAAAGACCGAAGCAGAGAATTCATTCAGTCTCTCTGCTATCGCCTTGTCACCTCTTAGTGCCCCTTTAACGCCTCTATCATCTAATGGACCAACTGACTCTCTCACAAGTTTTTTGCTGCGAATGTACTTGAAAAAATCTTTATGTCGCGTTTTTGCTTCCGCAGCAAGCTTCTTCTCAAATTCTCCCTTTGCCTGCTTTATCAATGCCTTGCATTTGACTTGCCAGTGCTTGTGTTGTTTCCAGGTTTCGTCGTTTGGCTCTTTTTTCCATTTCCTGAAAGATGCTTTTTTGGCAACAACAGCCTCTCTGACCTCACCTTTAAACCATGCTGGCAGTTTTTTTGACTTCCTTCCACTTTTCTTAAAGCGTGGAATAAAGCTGGCTTGGGCTTCCAAGATAGTATTTTTAAACAACACCCAAGCTTGATGTAAGTCTTTAACCTTTGCAACTGCTCCTTTTAGTTTTTTCTTAACGGTTTTCCTCATTTTATCATCGTCTCCCTTTCGAAAGTTAAAAGGTAGTACTGTGGATTTCCTTACTATCCCTCCTCCACTAATTTAAATCAAAGGCGATCATGCTATGATCACTATTGCCAAGTGGCCCCAACACCCTTATCTCTTGCACTACATCTGGTGTTCCACTAAGGACTAGGTCTAATATTGCTTCCCCTCTGGTCGGTTCATGAACAAGCTGCTCCAAGAAGCAGTCATTTATTTCATCTAGGAACTTTATCTCCCTAGCATGTCCTGCTGTGACACTGACCCAGTCGATGCCGGGGTAATTGAAATCACCCATTATTATTAGTGCACTGTAACTTTTGCTAGCTTCCTTGATTTCTTTGAGCATTTCATCATCCATTTGTTCATTTTGGCCAGGTGGACGATAGTACACCCCCACTGCCATCGCCTTCCCCTTTTTACATGGAATTTCAATCCATAGAGATTCTACAGCAAATTTTGTTTCCTGCAAAACTTTAATCCTTTCTGACTCAATGCCCTCTCTAACATAGAGCGCAACCCCTCCACTAATTTGATCAGCTCTATCATTACGATATAGTTTGTACCCAGGTATCACAGTGTCCCACTGGTTGTCCTCCTTCCACCATGTCTCTGATATTCCAATCATATCTAACCTCTCGTTTAGTGCTATGTATTCTAACTCTCCCATCTTGTTTTTTAGACTTCTAGCATTTGCATACAAGCATTTTAGAGACTGTATTTTGAAGAGCTTGCTTAACTCTCTCCTCACCAGTAACCTCACTGGGTTCTTGAAGCTACAGAAGACTACATTCAAAAGCAATGGGAAGGTTATCAAGACAGCAATAAATACAACACAGTTCTATAGAAAATACACCAAAGCTTTAGTGGAGAGAAACTGAGAGACACATGTTCTCCCTGTTTACTCTAACTTACTAGCCATGGTTCTCTTTATTTATAAGGCTTTTTAGATGATACAGCATAATTTCACTTTATCATTATACGTCATGTATGTTTATCATATTGTAGGTCAACTTATTCAGTGTGGGTCAATGTGGAGACATAAATGGAGTCCGAGACATAATTGTTTACTGTTACATGGCCATTATAAGGAGACATACAGGATTCCAAGATATAGAATGACCTAATTGACATAATTGTTTACTGCTGATAACTTGATATCTAACCCTGAATACTTCTTGATATCTACTAATTACTAACCCTGAGAGTATTTGAGCTAATAACCCTGAGACAGAGAGGCTAGAAGTACAACCTGCCCTTTTCTTTATTTATGTAAACCTTCACCTAGTAAGCTAATATATGAAGTTTTATTTCTAAGCAAGGTTCTGATCAGAATTAACTCTTTCTCAGGTTTATTCAGTCTAATAGTGTATGGTACCCTGTACCAATATACATGCTTTCATATTTTATTCATATTAATTTGGCTATTGGTAGACATGGGTAATTTGGGATCTTTAAGCTCTGTCTGCTCCATACTCGAGGGCATTTGGGCTACTTTACTCTTTTTTGGAACCTCTCTGCTTTTTGTAGTATCCTTCAAGGATACATTCTTCCGAACCATGCGCTCTTGGGCGACTGTCGGCTTTCCCCTATTATCTAGTTTAAAAGCTGCTCTATCTCCTTTTTAAAGGTTAATGCCAGCAGCCTGGTTCCATCCAGGCGTGGGTGGTCCGGGTGTTTGATAGAGAGGAGCTGCCGGCTCTCATTGTGGAGGCGCTCAAGACCCTGAATTTGCTGCCAGAGGTCCGGCTAAGGACTCTATGCTGAAGGATCCTTTGTTGCAAGTGTTTTGAAAGATGCAAAGAGCATACCCCGTACATAGTGTTTAAAGAAATGATACAGGAAGAGTGGGACACGCCGTAGGCCGCGTTAAAGGGTTCTAGGGATATGGCGCGGCTTTACCCGCTGGTAGATTAGGAGAGGGACTTGTTTAAGTCTCCTCGTGTAGACGCAGCGGTGTCAGCGGTTACAAAGAAGACCACAATCCCAGTAGAGGGGAGTTTAGCGCTCAAGGATGCTCAGGGACCGTAAGTTGGAGGCTTTGTTGAAGCAGGTCTTTGACGTGAATGCGCTCTCTTTACAGGCTTCTATTTGTGGAGCCTGGGTGGCTAGGGCTTGTTTACGCTGGGTGCAGCGAATTCAGGGGGCGCACTTCGAGGGGGCAGACCAGGAGGCGTCTAGACTTTAGTCAGAAGCAGCTTATTTAGCCGACATTCATTATGACCTTATCAGGGGATTAGCAAAGAGTATGGCTTCGGCGATCGCGGGACGGCGTTGTCTTTGGCTGCGCAATTGGGTGGCGGGTGGCTCTTCTAAGGCATGGTTAAGTAAGCTTCCCTTCAGGGGTAAACTGCTGTTAGGTGAAGATTTGGATAAGCTGGTTAAGGATTTGGGAGAGTCCAAAGGAGGAAGATTGCCGGAGGACAAGCAGAAGCAGGGACGGCCCAACCCTGCACCGCGGGGACACCAGCAGGATTTTAGGTGTTTACGTTCTCCGAGGTTTACCCAGAATCAGCGAGGCCGTTTTCCAGGAAGGAACAAAGGGTTTCGTGGATTTAGGGGAGCAGGTAGAGGTTTCACGACCGCTTCTGCGTCCTCGAGTTTTAAGAAGTCATTATGAAGTCAAGAGGGCCCAGCTGGGGTTGGTTCCCATGGGTGGTCGGTTATGGGAGTTTTACCCAGCCTGGGTCCAAATCACCTCAGATCAGTGGGTGTTAGAGGTTATTCGAGAAGGGTATGCGTTGGAGTTTGAGGCCGGTAACAGACGCTTTCGTTCAGTCTCCGTGCAGGTCAAGCCTAAAGCGCAAGGCGGTGGGGGAGACGGTGCAGAGACTTCTATCCCTCAAAGCGATTGTACTGGTCCCACCCGCCCAGTTAAGGTGCGGTCGGTACTCCATTTGTTTCATAGTTCCAAAAAAGGAAGGAAGCTTTCTGCCTATTTTGGATCTCAAGAGTAAATCGTTGTCTAAAGGTGTCTCATTTTCGCATGGAGACCCTCAGGTCTGTGATCGTAGCGGTAAGAAAGGGCGAGTTTCTCACGTCCCTAGACCTTTCGGAGGCGTATCTTCACATTCCAATTCGGCAGGAGCATCAGACGTTTCTAGGGTTTGCTGTACCGATGGGGCATTTCCAGTTTCAGGCGCTTCCGTTTGGCCTGCCTACGGCGCCGTGTACATTCACGGAGGTGATGGTGGTAGTGGCGGTTTCTTTGTGAAAAGGAGTATTGGTGCATCCTTATCTGGATGATTGGTCAATCACGGCAAAGTCCAGGGAGGAAAGTGTAGCGGCGACGGCCAAGGTGGTGGCCTTTTTGCAGAGTCTCGGTTGGGTAGTCAACATGGCGAAGAGCAAATTGGACCCGTCTCAGAGCCTGGAGTACGTAGGGGCTTGCTTCGATACGAGAGTAGGACAAAATTTTCTGCCACAGCAGTGGGTGCTGGGACTCAGGGCATTGGTCAGGCAACTTCTCAGCAAGCGAAGTCCCACGGCCTGGGAGTACCTGCAGTTACTAGGGACCATGGCAGCGACGCTCGAGTTAGTTCCATGGGCAAGGGCTCACATGAGACCGCTGCAGAGGGCGCTGTTGAGGAGGTGGTCGCATCAAAAGGACCAACTGTCTCACCGGTTGCCTTGTCCACCGCTGACCTGTGCAGCGCTTCAGTGGTGGCTGCGGCTCGGGCATCTGGAAAGAGGAATGCCCTTGGAGTCTCCGGCGTGGGTGTCTTTGACGACAGATGCCAGTCTTATGGGCTGGGGGGCTCATTTTCAGGGGCAGTTTGCGCAGGGGCAGTGGTCAGACCTAGAGAAGAGGTGGTCCATCAACAGCTGGAATTGAGAGCAGTGGCACTGGCGCTGCAGGAGTTTTGACCGGCGCTCCATGGAAAGGCCGTTCGGGTGTTTTCAGACAATGCGACTGCAGTGGCTTACATCAACCATCAGGGAGGCACCAGCAGCGTAGCGCTGGAGGACGAGGCCGAGAGCTTGTTAGGATGGGCCGAGAGCAATCTGGTGGCATTATCGGCGGCGCATGTAGCAGGGGTAGACAATGTAGAGGCCGACTTCCTAAGTCATTTAAGGGTGGTCCCGGGGAAGTGGGTCCTACATCCGGAAGTGCTCGAGGCTGGTGAGTCACTGGGCTATGCCGGTTATGGATCTCATGGAGACGTTTCAATCGGCAAAGGTAGAACGTTTCTTCAGCAGAAGAAGGGAGAGAATGGCGGAAGGCTTGGATGCTCTTATACAGGCCTGTCCGCAAGAGCAGCTCCTCTACGTGTTTCCACCTTGGGTGTTGATTGATCGGGTGTTGCAGCGCATAGAGCGCCACAGAGGCCCAGTAATTTTGATAGCGCCGGATTGGCCCAGAAGACCGTGGTACGCGGATTTGGTGAGGATGCTGGGGGACAAGCCCTGGCAGCTTCCGGCTCGAAAGGATCTTCTAACATGGGCCCCTGTACATGCCGCAGGCAGCTCGATTCTCTTATGGCTTGGCTCTTGAGAGGGCTAGGATGAGAGCAAAAGGTTATTCGGCGGGGGTAATTTTCACTTTGCTGAAAGCTCGGCGATGGTCTACCTATTTAGCGTATGTTAGAGTGTGGCATGTGTTTGAGGCATGGTGTGAGGATAAGGGCTTCGTTTCGTTGAAGGCGTCTGTTCCGCAGGTGCTAGCCTTCTTGCAAGATGGTTTTCGGAAGGGCTTGGCAGCCGCTTCATTAAAGGTTCAGTTGGCAGCGCTGTCTTATAGGGGTAAGGTGCAGGGCGAAGCGCTCGGAGGACATGCGGATGTTAAGCGTTTTTTTCGGGCGGTAACCCTATTAAAGCCGCCACGGAAGCAAGTGGTGCCGCCTTGGGATCGCCTATTGGTGTTGGGGGCGTTAGGGAAGGCGCCCTTTGAGCCATTGGCAAAGGTGACTCTGAAGGATCTCACGCTGAAGGTGGTGTTTTTGGTAGCAATTGCTTCGGCGAGACGAATTTCAGAATTACAGGCGTTGTCCTGTCAGAAACTGTTCCTGGATTTCTTGGATTCTAAGGTGGTTTTGAGGCCGATATCATCCTTTTTACCTAAGGTGGTTTCGGTTTTTCATGTGAATCAGTCAGTGTCTTTGCTGGTGTTTGAGGCACAGAGTGGGGGACAAGCGACGGGTCAGTTGCATTGATTGGATATTCGGCAAGCTTTGAAGAGGTATATCTGCAGGACAGCGTGTTTCCGTAAGTCAGACAGGCTGTTTGTGTTTCAGGGAGCAAGAAAGGGCGAAGCGGCATCTAAAGCTTCTATTGCCCAGTGGTTAAAGGAAGCCATCGCAGCAGCGTATCTGTTGAAAGGACGGGTGGTTTCAGAGGAGCTGAGAGCTTATTGCACGAGGGCACAGGCGGCCTCTTGGGCAGAATGCAGTTTGGTGCTGGTGGTGGAAATTTGTAAAGCGGCAACCTGGTCTTCTTTGCACTCTTTTGTGAAGCATTACCTTCTCCAGGACCAAGCATATGGGTGACGTCGGCGCCGACGGAGCCCCCGTGCGGAGCATTTCCCCAGCTTTCAAAGAAAGCCTTTGGGAATTGCAGCGCGCATGCGCGGTCCCCTTCCCGCCCAAGGGTGCCATCTTGCTCAGTCTTCTTTTTTCCGCGGAGCCTGACGGACGTAGTTCGTTTTTCGCTGAGGAAAAAGTTGATTACCCTGGTTTTTTTTGTCTTCCTCCTTTGGTTCGATGCTGGATCTTTTTCCCGCCTGGGCCCGATACGCCGGTATCGAGCCCACTCTCTCTTTTTCGGTTTTTGTCCTTCGTGACTAGCGTTCGCGCCATTTTCTTTTTCACTGGCAGCCCTATCTTTCGACCTCGCAGGGGCCTTTTTTCCCCCGATGGCTGCCAGCGGGTTTAAAAAGTGTGATCGGTGTAAGAAACTTATGTCTCTTACCGACACACATGACCGTTGCCTCGGACCCGATCATGACCCAATGATCTGTGATCCGTGTGGCAAAATGTCTTCGAAGGCATTGAGGAGTCGGCAGCACCAAAAGGACAGAATCTTCTCTGACTCCACGTCCGGATGGGCCTGGACCTCGTCAGAGGCCTCGACGTCTCGGGACTCCGGCACCGAGCAGCGTCGGGGTTCCTCTGAGCGGGGGTCTCCTTCGCGGGAGCAGCGCAGGAAGAAAAAACCCACGAGGGCGGCGTCGGCGGACGCACCTGGTTCCTCGAGGGCCAGGTTGCATAGCCCAGACCGACATCCCGGGTCTTTGGAGTCGGAGAGGCCTGCCAAACAACCTCGTCTTGAGATGGAGTCTCCTGGGCACGTGAGTACTGTAGTCCTCGTGGACTCTCCTCCAGGGGAGGCGACGTCAGGCCTGATGCCGTCGGGGCCCGAGTCGGGGGCTGCTGAGTCTCCTGAGCTCAGACTCAGGTTGACGGCCTTGGAGAGCAGCTTGGCTGCCTTCATGGAGCAGCAGCGGGCACTGATCGTCGGTCTCACCGGTGCATCTGCCCCGACCACCGGGACATCAACGTCCAAGTCGACCCCGGAGGCCGAGCCGATCCTCGAGTCAATGCGAGCTCGAGTTGATCCTCGGCCACGGTCTCCCTCGGCCTCCCGTTCGGGACCGAGGTCGTCGACGCCGGTACCCTCGGCATTGGGGCGGAGGGCATCGGTGCCCGCCCGACCGGAACCGCTCGATTCCTCTTCCGAGGAGTCGGGCTGGGAGACAGAGGATGAAGAGTCACCCGGAGTCCGAACCTCGGAAGCGATCCCCACTGGAGGATACCCGGTTCTCGGACTTCATGCGGGATATGGTCAAGGCCTTAGCATTCCCCGCGGATCCCGAGGAGGAGCCTCGAGCCGAGGAGTTCGAGGCCCTCCAGTATGACTCTCCCCCGAAGGAGACCTTTACTGTTCCGGTTCCTCCGATGCTGGAGCGGCTGCTCTTCCGCATGTGGGAGACCCCGGCCTCGACGCCGGTGTTAAGCAAGCGGGTCGATTCCATCTATCGAGTCCGCAAGAGCCCCGGGTTCCAAAAGGCACAATTACCGCACCACTCCATGGTTGTGGAATCGGCCATGCATCGACTGAAAAGTCAGAAGATGCACTCCTCGGTGCCTCCCGGCCGGGAGGCCCGGAACCTGGATGCCCTCGGTAAGAAGTGCTTCCAGGGCTCTATGCTTGCTTGCCGTGTCCAGACATACCAGCTCTACATGGGCATCTACCTTCGAGACCTGGCAAAGGAGATTGCCGGGTTCTCTGCTGGTCTCTCCGAGGAACCTTTGCTGAGGTTCCAAGCCTTGTCCACTGGTATTCGAGAGTGCTCTAGGTTTATCTCTCGAGCAGCCTACGATGGCTTCGAGGCTTCGGCCCGAGTAGCCAGGGCAGGCATCGGTGCCTGCTGACAGGCTTGGCTACAGTCATCCAACCTCGAGCCATGGGTACAGGACAAGTTGGTCAATGTCCCCTGCCGAGGTGAAAACCTTTTTGGCAAACCCATGGCTGAAAAGGCTGCTGAACTCGAGACCGAGACTCTCACCAGGACTAGGCTGTCCAGAAAAACCTCTGCCCCTTCTCAGAAGAAGAAGGGCTCGGGAAAAAGACCTTTTACCCGAGGAAGACATCTGCCTATAAACAATACCCTCATTATCAGGCCTCTGCAGCTCCCCAACAGGGTCAGCAGGCCAAGGGGCAGGGTCATGGGCCCCGTAGGCAGAAGGCCCCCAAGCCACCAACACCGGCTCCTGCGCAGCAGGGCGGGGATTTTTGACTCAGAAGGCATAACCTCTCCTCCTCAGCTGGCTCACATCAGCACAGGAGGCCGGCTGGCCCTCTTTGCCCACAGGTGGTCAGCCGTCACATCAGATACCTGGGTGCTCCATATAGTCCAAAAGGGCTATCTTCTTCATTTTCACCAGGTACCTCCCTCCTTTTTTCCAGGGGAGCCTCCAAGTCCCCCTCTGCACAGGGACCTACTCCTACAGGAGTTAGCAAGTCTGAGAGGTCACGGCTTTTATTCCAGGTACTTTCTGGTACCAAAAAGAACAGGAGGCCTCAGACCCATCCTAGACTTGCGAAACCTCAACAAGTTCCTGGAGAGGGAAAAGTTCAAGATGCTTACCCTTGGAATCCTGCTGCCCTACCTCCAGCAGGGACATTGGCTATGCTCCTTAGATCTAAAGGATGCTTATACTCACATCCTTATTCATCCAGACCACAGACAATATCTCAGATTTGTTGTGGAAGGAAAGCACTATCAGTACAGAGTACTACCCTTTGGCCTAACCTCCGCCTCCAGGGTATTCACCAAGTGCCTGGCGGTGGTGGCGGCCTACCTAAGGCTTCAAGGTCTTTTTGTGTTCCCATACCTGGACGACTGGCTCATAAGGGGCCAGTCTTCACAGGAGGCCAGTCAAGCCACCCTTCGCACTGTGGCTCTGCTTCAGCACTTGGGGTTTGTCATAAACTTCGCAAAGTCCACTTTGCTCCCGTCCCAGAACATGGAGTTCATAGGAGCAAGGCTGGACACTCTTCAGGTGAAGGCTTTTCTGCCCGTGGACAGAGCCCACAGATTAATGGATCTAGCCAGGCAGTTTCGCAGCAATTCCCTGGTCTCCGCCAGGCAATTCCTGAGACTTCTCGGCCATGTGGCTTCCACGGTTCATGTAACCCCCATTGCCCGCCTGCATATGCGGCCCGCTCAGTGGAGCCTTCAAACTCAGTGGCATCAGGCCACAGGGAGCCTTGCAGACTCAGTAAGAATATCCACACTGCTTGCCTCCTTTCTGCAGTGGTGGCTTCATCTTCCGAATCTGGTGCTCGGAGTGTTTTTTCAAACCCCCTCCGCACTCTCAAGTGCTGACAATCGATGCTTCTCTTCAAGGTTGGGGAGCGCATTGCCAAGGGGCATGTACTCAGGGTCTCTGGTAGATAAATTTCCTGGAACTGCGGGAGATACGCTTAGCTCTGAGGGCCTTCTCACATCTCACCAGTCTGTACTGGTCCAGACGGACAATCAAGTTGCCATGTTTTACGTGAACAAGCAAGGAGGCACAGGCTCCTTCCTTGTATGTCAGGAAGCACAACGGCTGTGCTCCTGGGCCGTCAATCACGGAATCCTTCTCAAGGCAGTCTACCTCCCAGGTCAAGAGAATTACCTGGCGGTCAGACTGAGCAGGATCCTGCAACCACACGAATGGAGATTGAATCCATTGGTGGTTCAGCAGATCTTTCTGAGGTGGGGCCTCCCCACCATGGATCTTTTCACCAGTCCTCTAAACCGGCAACTCCCGAGATTCTTTTCCAGACAACCGCATCCTCTCAGAGTAGCAGCGGATGCGTTTCTGCTCCCGTGGTCCAAAGGCTTACTGTATGAGTTTCCTCCCACGCCACTAGTGTCCAGAACACTGTTCAAAGTACTCAAGGACGGGGCCTCCATGATCCTGATAGCCCCCAGGTGGCCGAGGCAACCGTGGTTCCCACTTCTGCTTCAACTGGCGGTGGACACTCCTATTCCTCTGAGGATTCAACACGATCTCCTGTCTCAAGAACAGGGATCTCTCTTCCACCCCAACCTCCAGTCCCTTCATCTGATGGCCTGGCTGCTGAAAGGGTAGTTCTGGCTCCCCTACTACTGCCTAGAGAGGTGGAAGACGTAGTCTTAGCCTCTAGAAGGCAATCCACCCAGAAATCCTACGCTCTTCAGTGGCGTAGATTCTCTGCATGGTGTGCTCAGCACAGCGAGAATCCCTTCTCGTGCTTGGTAGCGGTAGTATTGCAAAATTTGCTTTACCTCTCCAATCTAGGCCTTAAGTCCAATTCTGTCAGAGTTCACCTCAGTGCTCTCTCAGCGCACCACTCGCCGGTGGACGGGAGGCCTCTTTCCAACCACCCTTTGGTGGCTCGTTTCCTCAGAGGCCTCCTCCTGATTAAGCCTCCTCTACGTCCACCGGCCCCTGGGTGGGATTTAAATGTGGTCTTACAGCGGATTACTTGTCCGCCATTTGAACCTATGGCTACCTGTCCTCTCTGTTTTCTCTCCTGGAAAACTTTGTTTCTGGTAGCTCTTACCTCTGCTAGGCGAGTAAGTGAACTTCAGGCGCTAGTGTCTGATCCCCCTTACACTAGGTTCTTCAGGAATAGGGTAGTCTTACGGACTCACCCTAAGTGTCTCCCTAAGGTTGCCTCCTCTTTCCACCTCAATCAGGAGGTGGTTCTTCCGACTTTCTTTCCCAGGCCGCATACCAGCCGGGCTGAGATGGTCCTGCATACCCTGGACTGTAGGAGGGCGTTATCCTTCTACCTTGACCGTACGCGGGAGCACCGGAGGGCTGTTCAGCTCTTCGTTTCTTTTGACCCCAATAAGTTGGGGTTACCTGTCTCCAAGCGTACTTTGTCCATATGGGTCGCTGACTGTATCGCCTGGGCTTATGGGGCAGCCGGCCTCTCGTTGGAGGGTCGAGTCACGGCTCATCGTGTCAGGGCAAAGGCTGCGTCAGTGGCTCATCTCCGCTCTGTTCCGTTGGCAGACATCTGCCGGGCCACTACTTGGTCTTCAAGCCAGACTTTTGCGGCCCATTACTTCCTTGAAAGGGAGTCCCGCAGGGACAGTGCTTTCGGACAGGCAGTACTCCATAATCTCTTTGGGGTTTGGGTAACTCCTTCCCTCCGGCCCTGATGTTGGGCTACCGGTCGGGGGCGTTCTCAGAGAAAATTCCTTCCTTAAGTACTGACGCTCTAGAGGGAGCTCATTTTTTCCGCTTTGGGTCTCCGGTAGCCTTAAGCTGGGGAGTCCCATATGTGAGGACTGACTTCCTGCTTGGTCTTGGAGAAAGAGTAGTTACTCACCTGCAGCAGGAATCAGTCCTCACAACCCTCCCTCCTCCCCTTGGAGTTGCAGTCATATGATTTATTTTTTGCTATTTTTGCTGTCTTTTAGCTATGTCATCAGACTGAGCAAGATGGCACCCTTGGGCGGGAAGGGGACCGCGCATGCGCGCTGCAATTCCCAAAGTCTTTCTTTGAAAGCTGGGGAAAATTGCTCCGCATGGGGGGCTCCGTTGGCGCCGACGTCACCCATATGTGAGGACTGATTCCTGCTGCTCCTGGAGAACACCTGTTACAAGTGAGTAACTACTCTGTCTAGACGTTCAGGCATAGAGGGCCACCTGTTTTGGTTCGGCAGTGCTTCAGGCTGGTCTAGCAGGACCCTCCCGTTGAATATATTCGCTGCTCTGTTACATCCCCAGAGATTCCGGGACTAGACTGGAGGGACGATCAGGAAGATTAAATTAGACTTACCTGCTAATTGTAGTTCCTGGAGGAACTCCAGTCTAGTCCCGTATCCTGCCCTGATAAGTGAGTGGACTACGGCCTGAAGCAGGACTAAGATAACAGGTAAGAGTCACAAGTGACTGTTCTGCAATGTAGTTCCTATCGAGGGGTGTGGTTTGGGGAGTGTTTTAGGGGGGTCTGCGCCCTTCACAAGAGGGGGGGTGGGCCTCAGCACGTAGAGTGCATTTCAGTAAATTATGTGCATAGTTTAGTTTGGTGTCCTGCAGGGGGCAGTTGTTATTTGTTATGGTATAATTACTACTTAATGGTTGCTCCGGTGAGTCTGCTTTGTCAATAGGTAATTGGTGGGAAGAGGCGGTTCCCGTGCTTATATACCAGTGAAGTCACAAGAATGACACTTCTTGGTCTCCAAGCTGCTGGAGGAGGATCAAAACCCAGAGATTCCGGGACTAGACTGGAGTTCCTCCAGGAAGTACAATTAGCAGATAAGTCTAATTTCATCTTATGAGCTGTAGCAGATGAATGTGGAAAAAGATTATAATTTGAGAATATAGTAATGGTCACAAATTATATTCCATATAGTCCTGCTAGACCAGTCCAGACAAGTGGGTTGTGTTTCTCTACCAGCAGATTGGTGGAGGCAAAGAACCACTGAAAAGCCAATGTTTCAGTGACATAATTCCCATGCCTCTATCCACCTCAGTCATCAGAGTTTGGTCTCTTGTGTTCTTTTGTTTCCAGCAGATGGTGGATGGATTATTTCCAGGAACAAGCAGGAATGAGTCTTCACATATGGGTATCGTCGGTACCGACGGAGCCTGCGCGGGAACGCTCCCCAGCGTCCACAAGGAAAGCTTTTGGGAGCATCCCACAGCACCTGCGCGCTACCTTCCCGCCTTTCCCAACCGCCTCTCTCCAGTTCTTCTTGTCCGCGGAGCCAGCAGGTTGTGCTCCTGTCCCCGCTGAAGAAGTTCTTTATTTTATTTTATTTCTTTGGTCGCACGTCTGCCTTCTTCGACGACGGACCGGTAACGCCGGTCTTTCTTTCTTTCTTTAAAAAAAAAAAAAAAAAAGACTTCCGTTGCCACTTCTGTGCTTTTTGTCTTTTGGGCCTTAGGCCTAGGAGAAATTTTACTCATGGAAAAGCCCGCTTCCGGGTTTAAAAAGTGCACGAAGTGCAGCGGCACTATTTTTGTCACCGACACCCGTGAGTGGTGTCTAAAATGTTTGGGTCCTGACCACTCCATTACGGACTGTGAGTCCTGTGCCATGATGTCTAAAAGGGGTCGACAGAATCGAGCAGCCATGCTCAGTACCCTGTTTCCCTCTGATGCAGCTTCGGTAGCACTGACGTCTTCCAGGGCTTCTTCTTCTTCCCCCCATGGATCTCAGGTAACCAAACATAAGTCCAGCCGGTCCTCAAAGGGTAGATCTCCCTCTAAGTATGGAGATGCCTCCGGGCTTGCTCTCGAGGATCCTGCACCGGCAAAATTACCCCGGCGGGAGGCTCCGGCTTCCAAAGCTTTATTTATGGGGTCACAGGTTGACATCGATGGCTTGGCCTCGACCGATCACCTGTTGCCATGTTCTGGGGTACCGGTGGTTCCCACTGGTACCGACATCCAGACATTGGTGGCGTCGATGGATCAGAATATTCTGACCATGCAGCGTGCCATTACGGCATTCATACAGGCTGCGACGCCTCCGGTACCGCAGCAAACTCTGTTGTTGGTACCGGCACCGGCACCGATATCGGTTCCGGTGCCGGTACCGATTGCATCGACATCAGCTTCGGTGTCGACTGCAGCGGTACCCTGTCCTGTGATGCCCATCGGTACCGGTCACTCCCAATGTCGATACCACTCGGTATGCGTATTGGGCTCTGCAGGAGCATGCAGACAGGCGATACTTCGATTCCTCCGAAGACTCTGATGAATCAGAGGCTTCTGTCGAAGCATCGGTACTCCTTCCTCAGGAGCCCTCTTCTCCAAAAAGGAGAATATCTCCTGCAGAAGACTTGTCTTTTCAAGATTTCATTAGGGAAGTGGCTAGGGGCCTCTCCATTTCAGTGGCCCTTGAGGCAGAGCCTAGAGCCAAAAAATTGGATATTTTACAATATCCTAAGGCTCCTAAAGGGGCAGCTACTTTACCAATTCATGAGATCCTTTATGATCACATGTTGGGCATATGGGAGACTCCTCTCACCACTTCCCCTCATTCTCGCAAGTTGGACACCATGTACCGTGTTCCTCCTTGTCCTGGCTTTCATAAAACTCGGCTTCCTCACCATTCTATTCTGGTGGAATCTGCTATGAAGAAGATAAAGAATGCAAAAAGGCACTCATCTAATCCTCCAGGAAGAGAATGCAGAACCTTAGATGCTTTTGGCCGGAGAATTTTCCAGGCCAATATGCTTGTTGCCAGAATCAAATCCTATAGCCTCTAAATGGGGATGTTTCTAAAAGAAGTTACAGATCATCTGTTAACTTTATCTCCTTTTATTTCAGAAGATAAAAGGGAGGAGTTTCTCACCTGGCTTAAACATGCCCAGGATGTTTCCAAGTTTTCCAACTGTGCAGCCTTTGACTCTTTTCAGTGTGC
Source organism: Ichthyophis bannanicus (assembly GCA_033557465.1). Lineage (NCBI taxonomy): Eukaryota > Metazoa > Chordata > Amphibia > Gymnophiona > Ichthyophiidae > Ichthyophis > Ichthyophis bannanicus. Next base: position 26,951,061 of record CM066043.1, on the reverse strand, counting down.
CAGCAGAGCCTCGGTTATTGCCATAGGTGCACGCACAGTTGCTTGGTTGCAAGCTTCTGATTTGGAACCCTGGGTTCAGGATGGACTAGGAAATCTTCCTTGTACAGGTGAAAACCTTTTTGGCAAGGATTGGCAAGCAAAGGCCAATCAGATGGATGCTGAAAATTCTGCTTTAGATAGACTTTCAAAGTCTACTTCTGCTCCTGTTAAGAAAAGGTTGTTCAAAAAGGGCTTATTTCCCATAAAAGGGAGATATTATCCTGCTTATGGTCAACAGGCATCTTCTGCAGGTCGTTTTGCTGCAAAGCGACAGCAACAACCTAAACAGGCCAAGTCTAAGGCTGCAAGGGCTACTACGGCCCAACAGCCTCAGCCTCCTCAGGGCCTTTGACTTTCAACTAGAGAACTTAGCCTTTCTGGCTCTAAAGAACCAGAGCCTCTCACCATTCCAGGAAGGTTAGCTCACTTTGCTCCCAGATGGGAGCAAATCACAGCAGAGCAACGGACCCTCTCCATCATAAGGGAGGGGTACAAGCTTCATTTCTTAAACCTTCCTCTTCATACCATGGTGAGACAGTTCAATTCTCCAACATCTCTCCTCGGCCTTCTGGGTCAGGAGATTGCTACCCTTCTTGCCCAGGGGGCAATAGAAGAAGTACCCCTTCTTCAACAGGGCTCAGGGTTCTACTCCCCCTACTTTCTCATCCCAAAGAAAACAGGGGGCTACAGACCCATATTAGATCTCAGAGAATTGAACAAGTTTCTATGCAAGGAGAAATTCAAGATGATTTCTCTTGGTGCTCTCCTTCCATACCTTCAGAGTCAGGATTGGCTTTGTTCTCTAGACCTCAAGGATGCGTACACCCATGTCCTCATCCATCCAACACACAGAAGGTTCCTTCGTTTCCTTTATCAAGGAAAGCACTACCAATACAGAGTGCTTCCTTTCGGTCTGGCCTCTGCACCAAGAGTGTTCACAAAATGCATGGCAGTAGTAGCTGCATTTCTATGCACTCTAGGCATATTCGTATTCCCATATCTGGACGACTGGCTCATCCGAGCTCCATCCCAGTCAGAGGCCCAGACTTCCCTAGCCTGCACAAGGCGTGTTCTTCAGTATCTGGGATTTGTAATAAACATCCCAAAATCCCATCTCACCCCTACTCAGTCATTAGAGTTCATAGGGGCCTTGCTGGATACCACAACTGCAAGGGCCTATCTTCCCCAGGCCCGTTGCCTATGCTTGGTGCAGTTAGCCTCACAAATTCAGTTAAAGTCCTATTTAACTGCTCGAGAGATGTTACAACTGTTAGGCCACATGGCATCCACAGTGCATGTGGTTCCTTATGCTCGCCTTCACATGAGGGCAGCTCAGTGGACTCTGTCCACCCAATGGACCCAGGCATCAGGCTGCCTGTCAGACAAAATAGCAACCTCCAGTCGCCTCTTTTGGTCTCTCCAGTGGTGGAAGTCCACTCCAAATCTGTTGCTGGGTTCCCCCTTTCAACAGGTGTTACCCCAAGCAACAGATGCCTCTCCAAGGGGTTGGGGAGCTCATCTACAAGATCTCTCCACTCAAGACATCTGGTCTCCACAGGAGACATCTCTGCATATCAACCTCTTAGAGCTCAGAGCAATTTTTCTAGCTCTCAGAGTCTTCCACACCCTGCTCAGCTACAAGACATTCCCATCCACACAGACAGCCAAGTAGCCATGTTCTACGTGAACAAGCAGGGCGGGACTGGCTCTCTGTCGCTTTGCAACGAAGCTCTGAGATTGTGGGCCTTCACCAGAGAGCATCAAATTCATCTCATGGCAGTGTATCTTCCAGGGGTTCAAAACTCTTGGGCAGACAGACTCAGTCGAGTTCTGCTTCCACACAAATGGTCCCTCCATGGGGACCAGATAGCCAGGATCTTCCGAATTTGGGGAACCCCGGACATAGACTTCCCCGGTTCTGTTCCAGGATTCCATGTCAGGGAGTTCAGGCCAGGGATGCCTTCCTCCTCATTGGGGGCAAGACTTCCTCTGTGCCTTTCCACCCATTCCCCTAATTCCCAAGACTCTGTTCAAACTTCAGAGAGACAAGGGGTCTATGATCCTCATAGCACCACATTGGCCACGCCAAGTGTGGTACCCTCTACTTCTCATCTCTCTCAAGCTCCCTCCCTGGACTTGGGATCTGCTCCAGACCTCCTGTCCCAGGAGGAGGGAACGTTGTGGCACCCAAATCCCCAGTCTCTTCATCTCAGGGCCTGGTTGCTGAAGGCCTAGACCTTCAAGATTTGCATCTTTCTCAGCAAGTGAAGGATATCCTTCATGCTTCCAGAAAGCCTTCCACTAGACGTTCCTGTGCTTTTAAATGGAAACGTTTTACCATTTGGTGTGCAGAGAAGGGTCTTAACCCTTTTGCAATACCTCTGAATTCTTTACCAGAGTACTTGCTGCATTTATCCCATGCAGGCCTTAAAACAAATTCAGTAAGAGTCCATTTGAGTGCTATTGCAGCATCCCTTAAGCCTCTCAATGGACCGCCTATTTCCTCTCATCCTCTTATAGCAAGATTCATGAGAGGCCTTCTTTTAACTAAACCTCCCATTAGACCACCTCCAGTGGCATGGGACTTGAATCTGGTTCTTGGCCAGCTTATGAAGCCACCCTTTGAACCCTTAGCCACTACCTCCTTGAAATTCCTTTCCTGGAAGGTTATTTTTCTCATTGCAGTCACCTCAGCTCGCCGCATCAGTGAACTGCAAGCCTTGGTGGCTAATCCTCCTTATACAAGGTTCCATCATGACAAGGTAGTCCTCAGGACCAATCCACACTTTATGCCTAAAGTGGTCTCACCTTTTCATCTGAACCAGGAGGTGTATTTACCTGTCTTTTTTCCAGGACCTCATGCATCAAGTGCAGAGAGGAATCTCCATACCCTGGATTGTAAGAGAGCGCTCGCTTTTTTACTTACAAAGGACACAGCAACATAGAAAGTCCTCTCAACTCTTTGTTGCTTTTGATCCCTCTCTTTTAGGACTTCCAGTCTCTAAGAGAACTCTATCCAATTGGATTGCTCGTGTATTTCTTTCGCCTACCAGAGTAAGAACCTTTCTCTGGAGGGCCATGTCACAGCTCACAATGTGAGAGCCATGGCAGCCTCTATGGCTCATCTAAACTCTGTGTCCATCGACCAAATCTGTCGAGCGGCCACCTGGGCCTCGGTTCATACCTTTACAGTCCATTACTGCTTGGACAAGGACTCCTGCCGGGATGCCTTGTTTGGTCAGGCTGTTCTCAAACACCTGTTCCATACCTAATCAACTCCTACCCTCCATCCCTGGTTGGATGCCCAAGATCCATGGGGTGAGGTAGAGCCCTTCTCAGGGACTCGCAACCTTGGGGATCTTCCTGGCATCTCTAGCTGTGGAGTCCCCATATGTGAAGACTCATTCCTGCTTGTTCCTGGAGATAGTACAGTTACTTACCTGTAACAGGTGATCTCTGGGAACAGCAGGAATAAGTCTTCACAACCCACCCACCTCCCCTAGGAGTTGTATCTATCTTTCCTTTCCTTTCTCTCTCTCTCTTTGTCTCAGCTTAAAATTCGAACTGGAGAGAGGCGGTTGGGAAAGGCGGGAAGGCAGCGCGCAGGCGCTGTGGGATGCTCCCAAAAGCTTTCCTTGTGGACGCTGGGGAGCGTTCCCGCGCAGGCTCCGTCGGTACCGACGATACCCATATGTGAAGACTTACTCCTGCTGTTCCCAGAGATCACCTGTTACAGGTAAGTAACTGTGCTTTCTCCACTCTGAAGAAAATCTGAATAATTGGAAGGAAAAGATTAAATGCTTTTGAACTACCACTTTGAAGGTGAACCTCTCACTTCAGCATAATGTGGGAGGCTCTGCTAGACTGCGGCCTTTGTGATAGTAATATGAGGAGAGAAAATTGATTCAACTTCGTGCTGTTAACATAAGAGCCTGTTGAGCAGCCAGAAAATTGGAAGGATTTGGAAGAGTTCAGCAACTTCGCACAACCTCAACTCCTCCTTCCTCCTCCTCTGTTCCCATTGCTCTCTCCTGAAGATTGCCAAAGGCTGTCAGAGGAATCTGCCTGCCAGCCACTTTAAACACAGTGTCTCCAAAGCAAAGAAACAGCTTCTGGAGACTAGAACTGAGCCCGGCACAGATTTTCTGCCTGGGACTCTGAGGGGTAAGTAAGAGTTTAAGAACATACTTTATGCCATACTGATTCAGACCAAGAGTCCATCAAGCACAATAACCTGTTTCTTTCAGGTCTCAAGTACCTATTGGGTTCCCAAAGATATACACATCCCATGCTACTTGCCCCGGGGGTGAGTAGTGGATTTCTCCAGTCCTCTTTAATAATGGTTTATGGACTTTTCCTCCAGGAACTTGTGCAAACCTGTTTTAAAACCAGCTACACTAACAGCTTTTTCTACATCCTCTGGTAATAAATTCCAGAGTTTGATTATGCACTGAGTAAAAAAATATATTTTCTCTGGGAACAAGCAGTAAGTCGGTCCTCGCATATGAGTGATGTCTGCACCGACGGAGCCCGCACAGAAGAAGCTCCCCAGCTTTCAAAGAAAGCCTTTGGGAGATGCACTTCGCATGCATGGGCCACTTCCCGCCCATGGGTATCATCTTGCCTTGGTCTCCTTTTTTTTCTGTGGTGCTCATAGGATGCTGTCCAGTTTTCCCAGGAATTGTTGATTTTTATTGTTGTGTTAATCTGGTTGCGTACCGGTTTCTTCTTGCCCTGAGCCAGCTCGCCTTGTCTTCGCTACTCGGATTCGTCTATTAGTTATTAGTTTTTTCATCGAGGTGCTCCTCGACTGGCTTTCACACTCTTTTTTCCAGCTGAAGTCTTCAGACCCCTGCCAGGAGGCAGGGACCCCCTTTTTTCAATGGCCTCCAGCAACTTTAAAAAGTGTGATCGGTGTGGCAAAATGTTACTTGCAGACCCACATGACTGCTGCTTCCGATGTCTTGGCCTGGAGCACAATGACTCAGACTGTGAACTCTGCAAAACGATGACTTCAGAGGCCTTCAAGAGCCGCCATCAGCAGCAGATAAGTTTCTTTCAGAAGTCCGACTCCGCTACTGTACACACAGAACTCTGCCAAACTTGTTATCTGTACTGTCTACTTCTACGGTTCTTACTTTAGTGTATAATACAATCTTCAGGAACAAGCAGGAAATCAGCCTTCACATTTGGGTGATGTCTGCATCCTCAGAGCCCATCTCAGGAACACTCCTCAGCATCCAGTACGAATGCTTTTGGGAGTGTTGCTCCACACATGCGTGCCAGTCTTCCCGGCTTGTCTCCTCAGTCTTTTTTCGGCAAAGCCGTTGGGACCTTGTCCCTGTTTTGCCACGTCAAGAGACTACATTTTAACGGGATACCATCAAGTACGTTCGTTTTTTGCATTCCCGTCCACCGATTCAACTCCCCATTGATTCCAGTTCTCTTTTTATTGTTTTTTTTTAATTATAAGTTTTTAAACTAATTTTATCTGAACTGTTTTTCGAGCCTAGTGCACACATGGGCACTATTGTACAGTTCGATCTTGACCGCCCTCTTCTATCCAACAATGGGAAAAGTCCTTGCGTGGTTTTAAGAAATGCTCAGTGTTCCAGCACCATATCTCTGACCAATGAGCATGACTGGTGCATTAAATGTTTAGACCCAGACCATGATGTTCAATCTTGTTCCCCATGTTGCTATACGACTTCCAGCGGGAGAAAGAATTGAGACAAACAGAAGGCTAAGCTATTTCCAGCAGACTTGGCTCCTTTGGTGCACTCCTCGGGGGCGTTGACTCCATCAAAATCATCCCAGGCTTCCAAGTCGTCATCTAAACTTACACAGAAAGAGAAGCATCTCTTGGAATCCTCAGCGCAACTTAAGAAGATATTGGCTTCGGCATTGAGGCATTTCCAATCATCGACATCGAGGTCAGCGTCCGTATCAGACACTGAGCCACTGGCATCTGCACCAGTTGCACTCTGATGGGACCGTCCAGCTAAACAACCTCGGCAGGAGGTTTCACCCTCCAAAGCCTTACCAGGGGTTAGGAGATGCTCCCGAGGCTCAGTCCTCTGTGGAGCTCCCTTTGCCAGCATCGTGAGTTGTAGCCCAGGCTGCAGTATCTGGAGCCACTTCATCCCTGGTACCATTGCTCCATGATTGGGTCATCACCATCAAGCACAGCATCGCAGCAATTTTAGCTGCAGTGGCATCGATGTTCTTGACTTTTCCACAACGTCTTTGTGCCTTTTTTCCAACTTGTAGGTTAGTGGGTCTTCGACCTCGCTGGGGTACTTTTTTCCCCTATGGCAACCAGTGGCTTTAAGAAGTGTGATCGGTATACCAAAATTGTCTTTGACTGACACACATGACTGTTGCCTTAGCTGTCTTATGCTGGACCATGACCCTACAGCATGCGTCTCTGCAAAACGATGTCCAGCAAGGCTCTCAAGAGCTGCCAGCAGCAGCACGATAAATTTTTCCCTGACTCCCCGGTACCTCTGAAGGCCAGGGCCTCATCTGAAGCCACGGCATCTCAGGGCGGCTCTGTGGAACTCAAGTGGCGTCGTTCTTTGGAGAGAGGGGTCTCCCTCAAGGGAACTCAATTAGAAGACGACAAACTCAAAGGCAGCATCCCTGGACGGATCAGAAAGGCTGTGTGTGTCCCGGGCCAGGTCCTGCAGTCTGAGACGCTCATCTGAGGGAGCAGCCTACGAAGGTTGCCCGAAAGGATGCAACCTTGGACCGACCTTGGTCGCCAGACACCATCCTCATTGAGGATTCCCCTTTGGAGGAACTGGTGTCTGGTCCAATTACTTCAGTGCCTGTGCCGATGGCTGCGGTGCCTTCTGGCCTAGAGTCTAGAATGGCGGCCCTGGAGCACAGTTTGTCTGCCTTCATGGACCAGCAGTGGGCGCTATTGTCCAGCACGACTGGTTCCTCTGCCTTGACCACTGGGCCCTTGAAGTCGAAGATGTCCCCGGAGGCCGAGTCAATCCTCGGCTGAGGTCTCGATCCGGTTCCTGCTCGACATGACCATGAACCGTCCCCAAACAGTGCGCTCAGCACAAACTGCAGGGCCTCTGAGGGCCATGGTCCGGGGTCAGCCCCGGGGCCCGCGGAACAGCCTTCCATCGAGTCCTCGACAGACTACTCCGAGTGAGAGATGGACGGCGAAGAGTTGCCTGATGCCCGTCGCCATTGCGACATCCCCTTGGACTCCTCCACTTTGGAACCCTGGCGGCTGTCTCCGCTGGAGGACATAGCATTCCTTGACTTTGTCAGGGACATATCTAAGGCTTTAGCGTTCCCGATGGAATCCGGAGGAGAACCCTTGGGCGGAGGAGCTAGAAATCCTCCATTACCCTCAGAGGGTAGCACTTACGGTGTCCATCCCCTCCCATCCGGGAACGGCTAATGCTCCGTATGCAGGAGACACTGGCATCGGTGCTGGTGGCGAGCAAGCGGCTTGACTCCATGTATCAAGTCCTCCAGAGCCCAGGCTTCCAGAAATCACAGTTGCCGAATAATTCCATGGTAGTGGAGTCGGCCATGCATCGACTGAAGAGCAGAAGACACTCCTCAGTGCCTCCCAGCAGGGAAGCATGCACCTTGGATGCCCTCGGCAGAAAGTGCGACCAGGTCGCAATGCTCATCGGCTGCATCCAGGCTTATCAGCTGTATATGGGCATGTACCTGAGAGACCTGGTGAAGGAAATTGAAGGGTTCTCGGCTGGTCTTTCCGAGGACCCTTGCAGTGGTCAAGACCATTCATGAGTGCTACAAGTTTCTCAGGCAACCTATGATGGCTTTTGAGTCTGCAACTCAGGTAGCGGCAGTGGGCATCGGTGCCAGCCGCCAGTCTTGGCTACAGTCTGAGCAGTGTGTTCAGGACAAATTGAACGATGTCTCATGCCAAGGAGAGAATCTCTTTGGCAAACCCATGACTGACAAGGCTGCCGAGCTAGAGAGCATGACGAGGACCAGGCTCTCTAAAAAAGACCATTACCCCTCCCCAACAGAAGATTAAAAAGCCCTTCTACCTGAGAAACTACCCACCTTTTCACGCCTCTCCAGCTCCCAAGGTGTCAGCAGGCCAAGGGACATGGGCATGGCCCTTGTAAGCAAATGTCTCCCAAGTCCCATGTTTCAGCCCTTGCTCAGCCAGGGGTACGTTTTTGACTCCTTGGGCATAGTCTCTCTATCCCAAAGAGGTCAGCAGCCCACAGGGGGACGTGTGATGCACTATGCTCAAAGGTGGGCTCTTCGGGTGGTCAGGGAGGGCTACCTCCTCCATCTGACTTAGAACCTTCCCCTTAAGAGCATAAGAACATAAGATATGCCATACTGGGTCAGACCAAGGTCCATCAAGCCCAGTATTCTGTTTCCAACAGTGGCCAATCTAGGTCATATGTACCTAGCAGTTTCCCCAAGAGACACAAGTTCGACAATGCTTGTACTGGGTCAAGCATTGATATCTTCGGTCACTTCTTAATAATGGTTTATGGACCTTTCCTCCAGGAACTTGTCCAAACCTTTTTTAAACCCAGCTACACTAACAGCCTTTACTACATCCTCCGGTAACAGATTCCAGAGTTTGATTACACGTTGAGTGAAAAAATATTTTCTTTTATTAGTCTTAAATAGTTTACCCTGTAGCTTCATTGCATGTCCCCTAGTCTTTCTATATTCTGATAATGTAAACAATCGATCTACGTTTACCCGTTCCACTCCGTTCATTAATTTATAGACTTCTATCATATCTCCCCTCAGCCGTCTCTTTTCCAGGTTAAAGAGCCCTAACCTTTTTAGCCTTTCTTCATAGGAGTATCCTTCCATCCCCTTTACCATTTTGGTGGCTCTTCTCTGAACCTTTTCTAAAATCGCTATATCCTTTTTAAGATACGGCGACCAGAATTGCACACAATATTCAAGGTGCGGTCTCACCATGGAACGATATAGAGGCATTATAATATCCTTTGTTTTATTTTCCATTCCTTTCCTTATGATACCTAGCATTCTATTTGCTCTCTTGGCCGCCGCTGCACACTGGGCCGAGGGTTTTAACATGGTATCCACAATGACGCCTAAATCTTTTTCCTGGGTGGTGGTTCCTAATGTGGAACCTTGCATCGTGTAACCATAGCTTGGGTTGTTCTTCCCTAGGTGCATAACCTTGCACTTGTCCACATTAAATTTCATCTGCCATTTTGATGCCCAGTCTTCCAATTTATCAAGATCCTCTTGCAATTTTTCACAATCCTCTTGGGTTTTAACAACTTTAAATAGTTTTGTGTCATCTGCAAATTTGATAACCTCACTCGTTATTCCACTTTCGAGGTCATTTATGAATACTTTCCGGGAGAGCCCCTCAGGTCTCCCTTTCACTGGGACCTTTTACTGAAGGAGCTCACATGTCTTCTCAAGGACAAGGCAGTGGAACCAGGGCAAGGGGTTATGCTCCAGGGACTTCCTCATGCCAAAGAAGACTGGAGGCCTAAGACCCATCCTCGACCTGTGCAACCTGAACAAGTTCCTGGCGAGGGAGACGTTCAAGAAGCTCTCCCTTGGAACATTGCTGCCTTACCTCCAGGGCTATGCTCTTTGGATCTGAAGGATGCTTACATCCACATCCTCATTCACCCCAACCACAGGCAGTACCTGCGGTTCATGGGGGTGGGGGCACTACCAATACAGGGTGCTGCCTTTCATCTTGGCCTCCACCCCAAGGGTCTTCATAAAATGCCTGGCAGTCATAGCCACCTTTCTCCATGTCCAGGGGGTCTTTGTCTTCCCTATCTGGACGGTTGTCTCATAAAAGGAGGCACGGCCTCAGAGGTGCAGCAGGCCACTTCATGCACCCTCCAAGTCATGCAACACTTGAGATTTGTGGTAAACTATCTCAAGTCCCACCTCTTCCTGACACAGTGTCTGGAGTTTATAGGGACAAGACTGGGCACCCTCCAGGCAAAGGCCTTCCTGGCTGAGGACCGAGCCGGCCATCTCAGGGCCCTGGCCCTTTACGTACAGTACCACTCCTCAGTACCCGCCCGGCTCTTCCTCTGCCTACTCAGGCATATGGCCTCCAGGGTTCACGTCACCCCAGACGCCTGCCTCCACATGAGAGCTGTACAGTGGTGCCTTTCGGACCAGTGGACTCAGGCCACAGGACACCTCTGGGACAAAGACTTAGTGACCCACCAATTATTGGACTCCCTGACCTGGTGCAGACTCCCCAGAACCTTGAGGCGGGGATGCCTTTCCAAGTCCTGAGCCCCTTAAGGGTCCTCACCACGAACGCCTCCTTGCTCAGCTGGGGAGCCCACTGTGAGGAACTCTGCATCCAAGGCTGCTGGTCGCAGAACGAGAGTAACCAGCAGATCAACCACCTGGCGCTATGGGCATACATAGCCCTCCGAGCCTTTTGTCATCACCTATGGCACCAGCCAGTTTTGGTCCAGATGGACAACCAGGTGGCAATGTTCTGTGTGAACAAACGGGGGTGGGGGGGGGGCACGGTGTCTTGTGTCCTCTGCTGAGAGGCAGTGGTCTTCTGTTCCTACGCAGTGTGGCAGGGTATATTCCTACAGACAGTATACCTGCCAGGCTGGAATAACTCGCTGGCCGGCAGACTGAGCAGGGTCCTCCAGCCGCATGAGTGGCAGCTGGACCCCAGTGTGGCCTACTAACTTTCAGCTCTGGGGAGAAGCCCGAGATAGACCTGTTCGCCAGTCTTGACAGCTACCAGTTGCCCCACTTCTGCTGTCGGCAAGCTCACCCCTCTAGGGTAGCGGCAGATGTGTTCCTCATGTACGCCTCCCTACCCACTTCTCTAATTGCCAAGACATTGTTCAGGACCCTCTGCGACAAAGCCTCGCTCATCCTGATAGCCCCTCAATGGCCCAGGCAGCCATGGTTCCCGCTACTCCTCCGGCTATCGTTGGAGACTCCCATCCCATTGGAGAACTCTCCAGGGCTCCTGTCCCAGGAAGGGGGCTGTCTTCATCCCAACCTGGGGTTTCTGGCACTGACAGAGTGGCTGCTGATAGGATAATCCTAGCCCCTTTCAACCTCTCCCTCCTTCAACACCTAGGGTTTGTCATAAACTTTGCAAAGTCCACTTTGCTCCCCTCCCAGAACCTAGAGTTCATAGGGGCGAGGTTGGACTCCCTGCAAGCAAAGGCTTACTTGCCAAGAGACAGGGCTCAAAGACTCATAGACTTGGCAAGCCAGTTTCTGAGCAGGCCAAAGGTCTCCGTCAGACTCTGTCTAAAGCTTCTGGGCCACATGGCATCGACAGTGCATGTGACCCCCAATGCCCGCCTACACATGAAGCCTGCACAGTGGTGTCTCCGAACTCAGTGGAAGCAAGCCACAGGAAGCCTCACAAAGTACGGGTGTTCAAACCATTCCTGGACTCCTCTAATGGCTCAGGCTAATAGAGGCATGGGAGTGATGTCACTGAAACCTGGACATTTCATTGGTTCTCTGCCTCCACTAATCTCTTAATAGGGGAATGCAATCCACTTGTCTGGATTGGTTTAGCAGGATTCTAGGAAAATACATTATCTGCTAAATAAAATGTCACCTTAGTATAGCTGGGTTTATGAGAGGTTTAGACAAGTTCCTGGAGGAAAAGTCTATAAACTATTATTAAAGAGGACCAGGGAAATCACCTGCTTACTCCTGGGACATGTAGCATGGAATTTGTATACTTTTGGGAACCTGACAATTGAATTGGCCACTGTTAGAAAAAGAATATTGGGCTTGATGGACCTTTGGTCTGACCCAGCATGGCCTATCTTATGTTCTTAAAATTTCTGTTTCATCCCAGTGTCCATGTGCTACCACCCAGCTTTGAAGACTGATAACATAGAAACATAATGGCAGAAAAAGACCACATGGCCTATCTAGTCTGCTCTTCCATATCAACTACAATAGTCCTCTTTTTACTTTGAGATATCCTCGGTGTTTGTACCATGCTTTTTTGAATTCAGATACTGTCCTCGTGTCCACCACCTCCACTGGAGACTTTCACACATCTGCCACTCTGTCCATAAAGAAATATTTACTCATATTACTCCTGAGTCTATACCCTTTCACTCTCAAGCTTTGTCCCATCGTAGCAGAGCTTGCCTTCAATTGAAAGAGACCCTCATGTGCATTTATGCCACAGAGGTATTTAAATGTCTCTATCATATCACCCCTATCCTGCCTTTCCTGTAAAGTATACATATTACGATCTTTAAGTCTCTCCTCATATGCTTCATAACAAAGGCGATTAACCATTTTAGTAGCCACCCTCTGCATCGACTCCAACCTGCTTATATCCTTTTGAAAGTGCTGTCTTCAGAATTGCATACAATACTCCAAATGAGGTGCACCAGAGACTCATACAGAGGCATTATTCCCTTCTTTTTTTCTGCTGTCCATGCCTCTCCCTATACACCCAAGCATCCTTCTGGCTTTTGCAGTTGCCTTTTCTACCTGTCTAGCTACTTTAAGATTGTCAGACAAAATTACTCCAGGTCCTGCTCCTCTTTTGTGGACAGAAGTACCTCACCGCCTTCAATCTACCCTGAATTTTTTTAGCATTTAATTTCAACTGCCAAATTCTAGACCATTCTTCAAGCTTAGCTAGGTCCCTCCTCATGTTATCTACTCCTTCCTGGGTGTCTCTTATAGATTTTGGTATCATCCGCAAAGAGGCAATCCTTAAACAGCCCTTCTGCAATATCACTAACAAAGACGTTAAAAAGAATCGTCTCAAGGACAGATCCCTGCGGCACATCACTGGTAACCACCTGGTAACTGGTGTATTCTAAGAGCACCTATTACTCAAATAACTTTCTTATCCTTGCTACCTCTGTAAACAGAGCTTGATGTTAATGATGCTGGTAGAGAAGAGGATTGTTGACTTTAAAAATATGATGGTGTTTTTCTTTTCTCATTAGTAGAATCTCAATTTAGTCACATTTTTGCCCATTCTGAATTACATCAGGGAGAAATTAATCAGACTTTAAGAGTCAGTGAGCAACTGGATGAGGAAATTCGGTCTCTGCAGCAGAAGATCCAGCTACTCCAGTGTGAGGAGGCAGAAGAGAAGAAGCAAAGGAAGGTAAGGTGCTGTTTTAAGTATCTGTCCTGCAGATAAGTACAAAGAACTTTGGAAGTAATATATAGGAAGGAAGGAAGGAGGCTAAGGAGTGAGACCTTCCTCATCATCACCCCTAATCCAGTCCAGATGCGTAGGTTGATGTCTGTCTTCCAGCAGATGGAGACTCAGAACCACGGGTTTGATGATATGGAGGCTTAGGCTCCTGGGCAGTCTGGTTCTGCTGAATACTTAATAAAAAAAAAAAAGAACGGAAAAGGATATTTTGGGCTCAGTGACTGGCTCTGCAAAGGGTCCAAAGCTTGGACCCAGGGGTGCTGGGTTTCTCCCCTTTGCTCCCTTCCTCCCTGCCCAAGTAGAGGAATTCTTGGCAGTCTCTCTGCAGTTAACTTACTCCTTTCCTCCTCCCCAGCTCTTGTCAGGAGGCCCTGGGGTTGAGACATTGCAGCAAGTCTGCCTACCCTTTAAGGTCTTGGTAAAGAGGGGGAGAGGGAAGAGTAGTGTTTCTGTAAACCATTGTTGAGGCAGTGTGGTATTGGGAGAGCAGGGGCTCCCAATCCAAAAAGGCATCAGAGCTGAGTCAGTTTGACTGGGTGGTGCTTGACAGGTGAGCCAGGCCCAACTGGGACAGCGATGTTAGCAGTACACGGAAGATGGGTAGAGTTGCCAAGTTACCCAGTTCGTGGAGTGAGAATTTTTGTCAGTTCTGGTTTTAAATTTACATTTCAGTGCATTATGGTATTTGTAGTCCCTGATTTTACCCATTGAAATCAGTGCTGCAAGTCCCATAATGCATCAGGATGAGAATGTCACAAATCCAGGACTAAATTGAAGGGTATCCTTTAGCGGTACCTTTATATTGATTATATTATATTATATTATCCTTTATAATAGGACCATCTTTCCTTTTTATGGCCTAAAAAAAAAAAGTTTGGTTTTTGAGTTTAAGCTGTTATAAGCATATAAGAACATAAGATATGCCATACTGGGTCAAACCAAGGTCAATCAGGCCCAGTATCCTGTTGCCAACCGTGGCTTATCTAGGTCACAAGTACCTAGCAGTTTCCCCAAAAGACACAGCTTCCACAATGCTTGTATTGGGTCAAGCAGTGGATATTCTAGGTCCCCTTTAATAATGGTTTATGGACCTTTCCTCCAGGGACTTGTCCAACCCTTTTTTAAACCCGGCTACACTAACAGCTTTTACTACATCCTCCGGTAACGAATTCCAGAGTTTGATTATATGTTGAGTGAAAAAAGATTTTCTCTTATTAGTCTTAAATAGGTTACTTTGTAGCTTCATTAATGGCCTATACCTATAGTTGCTTAATAGTTTAAGCATTGTGTTTTTGTTTATGGTTTGTATTTGAAGTACATGTAATAAATATTAAATATAAAAAGTTTTTCTTTCTGGTCCTCTTAGACTGTTTACTTTCTGCCTGTCTGTTAATCAGTTTTACCAATTTAGGGCTTTTTTTATTTTATTTTTGTCTTGCTTTTAGCGTGTTTTTCCCTTTCAGGGTTGTTTCCTGCCCATGGCAGCTTTCCAGTTTAATTTTGCTGAAGAGGTATTTTTTGGCATGTATAAACCAGCTAGTGGTTTAAAAAAAAAAATTCACGAAGTGTGGCAAGACCATTTCTTCAACTGATCGCCACCACTGGTGCTAGCAATACCTTGGAACCGATCACCAGCCGGTGTCCTGCAAACTCTGTTTGCAAATGATGCACCAAGGTCTGAAGGGTCGGGAAAAACAGGAGGAATCCCTCTTCGGCTCATCTAACATAGTAACATAGTAAATGACAGCAGATAAAGACCAGTATGGTTCATCTAGTCTACCCAGTAAGATGGCAAGAGTAGGTGCACCTGCCACTCTGTGCAGGCCATCCCTCCCCATGTCTTTGTTTAGGGGTGAACCCACTGCTCTGTGTAGGACACCCCTGTTTGTTGAGAAATTAGATAATTACGTTTATTTTGATTTTATCCTGTTGCTGTAAAGGGATCCACTGTCTGTCCCATGCAATTTTGAATTCTGTCACTGTATTTGCCTCCACCACTTCCATCGGGAGGGAATTCCAAGCATCCACCACCCTTTCAGTGAAAAAGTATTTCCTGACATTGCCTTTCAGTTTACCCCCTTGCAGCTTCATGTTATGCCTCTAGTTTTACAGCTTCCCCATCTTTGGAAGAGGTTTGTTTGTTCATTATTTCTCTTAAGTATCTAAAGGTCCGAATCATATCTCCCTCTTTCTCCAGGACCAAGCAGGAAGTCAGTCCTCACATATGGGTGTCATCGGCGCCGATGAAGCCCCAGTGGAGCATTTCCCCAGCTTTCTATAAAAGCCTTTGGGAATGCAGGCACGCATGTGCGGTTCCCTTCCCGCCTAAAGGTGCCATCTTACCTCAGTTTCTTTTTTTCTGTGAAGCCCACCGGACGTGTATCCTGTTTTCCCGGTTAAAATTAGATTTTTTCGGCGATTATCGCTCTTTTTTTCTTCCAGTTCGACGTCGGGTCCCCCCCCCCCCCTCCGCCGGGTTCGGTACACCGGTATCGAGCCCGATTCTTCTTTTTTGGTTTTTGCCCTTCGTGGCTGGCGTTCGCGCCCTTTTTTCCATTTTTCCCTGGAAGGCCGGTCCTTTGACCTCACAGGGACTCTTTTTTCCCCGATGGCTTCCAGTGGTTTTAAGAAGTGTGATCGGTGTAAGAAATTAATGTCTTTCACCGACACACACGACTGCTGCCTTCGGTGCCTCGGCCCCGACCACGACCCTAAGTCTTGCGGGCCATGTGGAAAGATGTCTTCCAAGGCACTCCGAAGTCGACAGCAGAAAAAAGAAAGGCTTTTCTCGGACTCAGCCTCCGGCCGGGCCCGGACCTCATCTGAGGTCTCGACATCTCGGGATTACGATCCCGAGCGCCGTCGAAAATCCTCGGACAGGGGGTCCCCTGACCGTGAACACAAGAGGACGAAGCGGCTAGCGAGGGCGTCGTCGGAGGGAGGTCCCTGGCTCCTCGAGGGCCAGGTCTAAGACCCCCGACCGTCGCCCCGGGCCCGTGGAACACGAGAAGCCTGCAAAAGTTCCTCACGTGGAGCCGGAGTCTGCTGGACATGTAAGCCCCATAGTCCTCGAGGACTCTCCTCCCAGGGAGCCGACGTCGGGCCCGGCGCCGCCGGGGCCCGAGTCGGTGGCTGCTGCGTCTCCCGAGCTGAGTCTCAGGATGGACAGCCTTGGAGAGCAGATTGTCTGCCTTCATGGAGCAGCAGCGGGCACTGATGGCCAGCCTGTCTGGCGCATCTGCCCCGACCACCGGGACATCGACCTCGAAGTCGACCCCGGAGACCGAGCCGATACTCGAGTCCATCATGGCTCGGAGTCGACCTCGGTCGTGGTCTCCCTCGACCTCCCGTTCGGGACCGAGGGCGTCGACGCCGGTGCCTCCGGCATCGGGGCAGGTGCTCCAGGGCCCCGCGGGGTCAGACACTGACTCCTCCTCGGACAAGTCAGCTTGGGAGACGGAGGACGAGGAGTCTCCTGATACCTTCAAGACTCGGTGTGTCCCGTCGGACTCGCCGCAGTCTGAGCCCCGGAGTAGGTCCCCCCCGGAGGATACTCGGTTCTCGGAGTTCATCCGGGATATGGCCGTTGCCTTGGCTATTCCGATGGACGCCGACGAGGAGCCTCGAGCTGAAGAGCTCGAGGCCCTACAGTACGACTCTCCTCTAAAGGAGGCCTTTACTGTTCCGGTTCGTCCGATGCTGGAATGGCTCCTCTTCCGTATGTGGGAGGCACCGGCCTTGGTGCCGGATCTCAGCAAGCGAGTCGACTCGATCTATCGACTCCGAAAGAGCCCTGGTTTTCAGAAGGCACAGCTGCCACACCATTCTATGGTTGTGGAATCGGCCATGCATCGTCTGAAGAGCCAGAAGATGCACTCCGCGGTGCCCCCTGGCAGGGAGGCCCGAAACCTCGATGGCGTCGGTAGAAAGTGCTTCCAGGGCTCGATGCTTGCTTGCCGTGTCCAGTCCTACCAGCTGTACATGGGCATGTACTTGCGGGATCTGGCCAAGGAGTTGGCCGGGTTCTCTGCTGGTCTCTCCGGGGAACCCTTGCAGAGATTTAAGTCCTTGTCCTGGGGGATTCGGGACTGCTCGAAGTTCATGTCCCGCGCCGCCTACGATGGCTTCGAGGCTTCGGCCCGAGTTGCGGCAGCCGGCATCGCGGCTCGACGCCAGGCATGGCTGCAGTCATCGGACCTCGAGCTATGGGTTCAGGACAAGTTGGTCGATGTCCCTTGCCGAGGTGAAAACTTTTTTGGCAAGCCCATGACCGAGAAGGCCGCTCAGCTCGAAACTGAGCACCTCGCACAGACAAGGCTGTCTAGGAAGACCTCTGCCCCTTCTCATAAAAAGAAGGGCTCGGGTAAAAAGCCCTTTTACCCGAGGAAGGGCATTGCCTACAAATAGTACCCGCAATATCAGGCTGCCCAAGCTGCCCCCCAGGGTCAGCAAGCCAAGGGGCAGGGTAATGGGCCCCATAGGCAGAGGACCCCCAAGCCACCGGCCCCTGCTACCACTCAGCAGGGTGGGGGGTTTTGACTCCTTTAGCATAGCCTCTCCTCCACTGCTCTCCCAACCCTGCACAGGAGGTCGCCTCACCGTCTTTGCCCACCAGTGGCCCCTTATCACCGGGGACAGTTGGATGTTGGACATAGTCCACAAGGGTTATGCCCTGCATTTTCACCAATTGCCTCCACCATATTTTCCAGGGGAGCCTCCAAGGCCTCCCCTGCACACAGACCTTCTCCTGCAAGAGCTTCAAGGTCTTTTGGTGGACAGGGCGGTGGAGCCTGTGCCTCCCCACTTACAGGGTCATGGTTTCTACTCCAGGTATTTCCTGGTGCCCAAAAGAACCGGTGGCCTTCGACCCATTCTGGACCTCAGGAACCTCAACAAGTTCCTAGTGAAGGAGAAGTTCAAGATGCTTACTCTTGGGACACTTCTGCCCTACTTCCAGAAGGGAGATTGGCTATGCTCTTTAGATCTAAAGGATGCGTACACTCACATTCCTCATTCATCCAGACCACAGAAAGTACGTCAGGTTCATTGTGGGAGGAAACCATTATCAATAAAGAGTGCTGCCTTTCGGCCTCGCCTCCGCCCCCAGAGTCTTCACAAAGTGCCTAGCAGTGGTGGCGGCCTACCTGAGAAACCAAGGCATCTTTGTCTTCCCTATCTGGACGACTGGCTCATCAGGGGTCAGACGTCCCAGGAGGCCAAACAAGCCACCCTCCGCACTATTGCTCTTCTCCAAAGACTTGTCTTTGTCATAAACTTCGCAAAGTCCAATTTGCTCCCCTCCCAGAGCTTGGAGTTCATAGGAGCAAGGCTGGACTCTCTGCTGGCAAAGGCTTTCTTGCCAGCAGACAGGGCCCAAAGGTTGATGGCCTTGGCAAATCAGTTTCTCAGCAGGTCACTGGTCTCCGCCAGCTTCTACCTGAGGCTTCTGGGTCACATGGCTTCGACAGTACATGTGACCCCCAATGCCAGGCTCCATATGCGGCCTGCACAGTGGTGCCTTCGGACTCAGTGGTCACAGGCCACAGGCAGCCTCAGAGACATCCACTAAGGACTAGGTCTAATATGGCTTCCCCTCTGGTCGGTTCATGAACCAGCTGCTCCAAGAAGCAGTCATTTATTTCATCTAGGAACTTGATCTCCCTAGCATGTCCTGACGTGACACTGACCCAGTCGATACCGGGGTAGTTGAAATCACCCATTATTATTACTGCGCTGTAACTTTTGTTAGCTTCCTTGATTTCTTTGAACATTTTTTTGAATTCAGTTACTGTCCTCATCTCTACCACCTCCACTGGGAGACTATTCCATGGATCCATTACTCTTTCTGTAAAGAAATATTTCCGCATATCACTCCTGAATCTATCTCCCTTCACCCTCATCCCATGTCCCCTCGTAGCAGAACTTGCTTTCAATTGAAAGAGGCTCTCTCCCTGAACATTTATGCCACAGAGGTATTTAAACATCTCAATCATATCACCTCTATCCCACCTTTCCTCTAAGGTGTACATATTAAGATCCTTAAGTCTGTCCTCATATGCTTTATAATGAAGCCCATTAATCATTTTAGTAGCAACCCTCTGCACCGACTCCATCCTGTTCACATCCTTTTGAAGGTGCGGTCTCCAGAATTGCACACCATACTCCAAATGAGGTCGCACCAAAGACTTATACAGAGGCATTATCACCTCCTTTTTTCTGCTAGCCATTCCTCTCCTTATGCACCCAAGCATCCTTCTAGCTTTTGCCGTCGCCTTTTCTACCTGCTTAGCTACTTTAAGATCATCAGACACAACCACGCCTAGGTCCCATTCTTCTTTAGTGGACAAAAGTACTTCACCTCCTATACTGTATTGCTCCCTTGGATTACTGCAGCCCAAATGCATGACCTTACATTTTTTAACATTAAATCCCAGCTGCCAAATTCTAGACCATTCTTCAAGCTTAGCTAGATCCCTCCTCGTGTTATCTACACCTTCCTGGGTGTCTACTCTATTGCAGATTTTGGTATCATCTGCAAAGAGGCGAACCTTACCCGACAGCCCTTCCGCTATATCACTAACAAAGATGTTAAAAAGAATCGGACCAAGGACAGATCCCTGGGGCACACCACTGGTAACATCCTTCTCCTCAGAGTGAGCTCCATTTACTTGTACTCTTTGTCGCCTCCCACCCAACCAATTTCTAACCCAAGCAGTAACTTTAGGGTCCATCCCTAGGTTGCTCAGTTTGTTTATAAGTCGCCTGTGAGGAACAGTGTCAAAGGCTTTACTGAAATCTAAATACACCACATCTAGAGCTCTCCCTCGGTCCAACTCCCTGGTCACCCAGTCAAAGAAATCAATCAGATTTGTCTGACAAGACCTGCCTCTGGTGAATCCATGCTGCCTCGGATCCTGTAATCCGCTGGACTCCAGAAACCTCATTATTTTCTCTTTCAGCAGTGTTTCCAATAATTTACTCACCACCGAAGTTAAACTAACCGGCCTGTAGTTTTCAACCACATCCTTACTTCCGCTTTTGTGTAAAGGCACCACATGAGCCTCTCTCCAGTCCTTTGGCACCACTCCCGACTCCAACGGGGCATTGAAAAGGTCAGTCAGTAGAGTTGCTAGATCGTCCCCAAGTTCCCTCAGTATTCTAGGGTGTATCCCATCCAGTCCCATCGCTTTGTCTACTTTAAGTTGAGCTAGTTTTTCACGAACACAGTCTTCTGAAAATTGTTCAAGATGTCCCTCGCTTCTGTTCTTATTTGTGGGTGTTTTCTGAGGTCCTGCTCCTGGTTCTTCATCTGTGAACACAGAACAAAAATATTTGTTAAGCAATTCCGCTTTATCCTTATCAGCTTCTACATATTCCCCCCCTGAACCCTTGAGTCTGACAATACCACTTTTGCCCTTCCTCTTCTCACTAATATATCTGAAAAATGTCTTATCCCCCCATTTCATTGCATTGGCTATTTCCTCCTCCTTTTGAATCTTTGCCTTCTTGACTACTTTGCTAGCTTCTCTAAGTTTTTCCAAATACAGATGCCTGTCTTCCTCTCTCTGTGATCTCTTGTATTTCATGAAGGCCTCCCTCTTTTTCTTCACTTTTTCAGCTACTTCCTTCGAAAACCATAGCGGTCTCCTGTTCCTTTTGCCTTTATTTACCATTTTAACAAAAAGGTTGGTTGCCTTTAAAATACCCCTTTACCCACTGTTTTTTTACATCCCCCAGCTGTTCCCATCCCACTAATGACTCCCTGAGGTATTGGCCCATCTTCGCAAAGTTAGTCTTCCTAAAGTCTAAGATCCTCACCTTGGAATGGATTCTAACAGCCCTAGTCCTAATACTGAACCACACCATCTGGTGATCACTGGATGCAAAATGATCTCCCACTACAACATCAGAAACACTTTCACCATTGGTAAGCACCAAGTCCAGTATGGCCCCTTCATGTTTGGGGTCTGTTACCAATTGCCTGAATAGTTCTCCCTGTAGAGAATCCACGATCTCCTTACTTCTAGATGATATTGCAGCAGGAATGTGCCAATCAACATTTGGCATATTGAAATCTCCTATCAGTAGCACTTCCCCTTTCCTAGCAATGCTGCGTATGTCTTCAATTAACTCTTTGTCCACCTCTTCCTCCTGTGAGGGAGGTCTGTATATCACACCAATGCAAATAGATTTCTCTTTCCCTCTTTCTAGTTTAACCCACAATGCCTCCTCTCTCCCTTTTAAGCTCTGTAATTCCAAAGCTTGCCACCCACCCACTACCTGGAGCTTGAGGGTTTCCAGGAGGAGGTGGCCTTTGGTGCCCTTCAGGAGTGAGGTACTACGATGAGACCCTAGGGATTCTGGGTGATGTAGTCCTGAGCCTCCTGAATGGGGTTGAGATTGTAGTTGTGTGCTCAAGTAGTTAAAGGCAGGCAAAGAAATTTCTTTTTATGAGGTTTTTATTTCCCGCTTTGCAGTTCAGTGCAAACAGACGCTAAGATGTTTTATAGCACAAAAACAAGAGTGAGAAAACCAAAATATATAGGGTTTGCAATGCTGGGCTAAGTGTCCATTAGCTTCTGGGTTTACATTCAAATTGTCATGTGACTCTTTCATGAACTGAAACTAAAATGTCTGGTACAACAGCAAAGCTTCTTATATCCAGAAAAATGCTTTAAGTTATTCAACTTTCATAAGTTTTTTTCATCATGATAACAAGTAAGGTAACTTCTGTTATATTTTCTCATATAACTTTTAAAGCACTTTAATTAATGTCCTTTTTCAATGGTACAGGTTGAGCAATCCATTGCTATATCTTGCTCTGTTGGAAGGCAGGGAAATATCTAAGGGCATCTCCTCTTCACAGCTCTTTGCCTGCTGTGCTGAATTAAAAGGAGAAACTGCCTTTCTTTCTAAGAATTCCCTGAACTTTGTTAGAAGTAATTCAGCCTGCGTTTTTCATTTGCTACGCTGAAGTCTTTCTCCTGCTTCAGGTGAACATTTGCTTAAGATGTCTATCTCATGGTAATTAGCAAGGCTGCTTTTCTTAGCACCACAGTTCGGCGTGCTAGTAAATCCCTTCCCCCACTTATCTTTAAAAGTAAGTGCTGGGTTTTCCTTTAAAACTTCAACTGGCTCTGGAGAGTTTCTGAACAGGCTTTTAAAAGTAGAAACGTCAGGTTTATCTTGGCTCACGTCTCTCCACTAAGGCTTAGCAGTTTTCTTTCTATTAGCTTCTAAGCTGTAGGCTTCAGCTGGCTTATTAGAATATCTTGTGCTGCTTGAATGCTTTTCAGGCTGCACCAAACTGCCACAGTTTTGTCTGACTTTGTTCTGGCTTTTAAAGTTATCTTTCCAGCTTTCTTGCTTCCCAGTATTATAGCTGTTAGCTGCTTCAACCCCACTTCGTACCTTGTGCTGAGAGTGTCTCCAGGAGAAATCTTTATCCCTCTGGTTTCTTCTCCAAGGGCCTGCTTGGTTCTCTGGAATCATGGGCTGTATCTTCAGGTCTCTCAGTGCTTTTGAGCCCTTCTTCCCATAGAAGTCTCTCACTGCCCCTGAGTCTCCCCAGTACTCGCTTCGTGACTCCAAACTGCTCCTCCGTGGAACACAGCTGCCTTGTTGCTCTCCTTGCCGTTGCTGTTTCTCTCTCTCCTTCTCCAACTCTTCCTGTCTCTCCACCCACTGTTTCTGTGTCTGATTGCTTAACAAGCTCCCCGTGTGTTGTACTGCCCGCCTCCTGCTTGGGCGTGCCCAATCAGGGACTTGACCTATCTCCTCCCCTAAGGTGAGGTGTGGTTCCTGATCAGCTACATGTTTTTTTCTTTCTGAAGAGAAAATCCTGCTTTCCCTTGCAGTACCAGTTTTCTCCACCAGATCTCCGTCTATCTCCATTGCTTCTTGAGAAGCTTCTACGTCACAGATCCCCCCCCCCCCTTAAGATATCACGGGCTGGCTTAGGCTTGACGGCACAGCACGTGATACTATCTATGGGTTCTGTGCTAGTATGCTTTTGTTGAGGCTGTTGTTCAGGAGAGGGTATTGTGGCTACTTGGGCTAATGCTACTCTATCATGCCATGGTTTTAAAACGTTGACATGGTAAACTTGCCTGCGACCCTTTCTATTTTCAACCAAGTATGAAACAGGTCCTACAGGTTGCACTATCCTATAAGGGCCTTTGCAATGGCTCTCAAATTTCGGTTCTGTCCCAGCTACCATTACAATAACTTTTTCTTCTACCATCAATTGACGGTGTTTTATGTTCCTATCATAATAGGATTTTTGCTTAACCTGACTACGCTTCAGATTGTCCACTACTACTTGTGACGTCCGGCGTAGCCGCTTCTTAAGATCCTTTAGGAACTCGGGCACCTCTACTTCCCTTGCATCTGGTTCTATCCATTGTTCTCTTAAAATGTCGAGAATGCCGCGGGGAGATCGGCCGTACAGTAGTTAATACGGTGCTGTTCCTAATGAGGCCTGTTTTCTTTCTCTGCACGCATAGAGAACAAAGGGAAGCGTTGTATCCCAGTTGTCCATTTCACCCTCCAAACTCCGGCATAGCATTCTCTTAAGGGTCTGGTTTTGTCTCTCGACTAAACCGTTCGTTTGGGGATGATATGCTGCAGTCTTAATGTGGTGAATGCCAAAGGCATCCCACACTTGCCCTAAATACTTCGACATGAAGTTGCTCCCCCCTATCGGTGAGAACTTCCCTGGGGAAACCTACTTCACAAAATAACTTAATAAGTTCATTTGCTATCACCTTTGCAGATATGGTGCGTAGTGGCATGGCCCACGGAACCTTGTAGCGTGGTCCACCACCACTAAGATATATCGGAATCCTCGGGGGGTTTTAATCAGAGGTCCGACAATGTCTACCCCTATCCTATGGATTGGCTACTTAATCACAGGTGATGGTATCATAGGGAAATCCCTGGGATGAGCCGCTGAAACTCTTTGGCATGTGGGGCAAGCCTCACAGAATTTGGCCGTCTCTTTAAAAATACCTGGCCAATAAAATCGGGTTAGGATTTGATCGAGGGTCTCTTGAATGCCCTTATGTCCCCCGACGGGATGGTCGTGTGCCAACTGTAACACTATATTTTTAAAGGTGTTTGGCACCACCAACTGTTTTCTGCTATCTCCCGTGAAGGGATCTTTACTCTTTCTATAGAGTATTCCTGCAGTTAGGAGAAACCTAGGCAATGTATCCCTAGTACTCCGGGCCCACTTGAATGCCTGGGTGAGAGCGGGGTCTGCTTGCTGCTCTTTTGGGAACGTGGGAAACTTATTCATTAGCTCCTCTGGTATCCATGGCAGCTCTTGCCCTGCCTGTACTTCAGACTTATTCTTAGAGCGAGTCTGTTTCTCCTTACGTTTTTCAGACTTGGCCTTTTTGACTTTACTTTCTGGGGTAGTTATCAATGCCTCATCAGAGGGGAGATCTCCTTCGAGATCCTCTGAGGTTTCTTCCTTACTTTCTAAGGCTGAGGACTGGGCTCTTGTGGAGACCATTGCGCCTTTCACTTGTAATTCTCGCTCCATCTCTCTATAGAACTGCGGCCAATCCCTGCCTAGAATTACAGTATGGGGAAGACCCGGGACAACTGCTAAGGGAATAGTTCTCTGTGCACCTAACCCTGTTATATGGAGCTTATAGACTGGATAGGTGGAAGTTCCTCCATGAACGCATCGTATTTTTACTGAGCTCACAGGCTGAATTACTTCTCTGCCTTGCCTGGCCTAAATTCTCTGCCAAAACTCTTCAGAGAGCATGCTTAACTCAGCTCCTGAATCTAGCAAAGCCTGGGTTGTAATTCCTTGTACTTCAACAGAAAGTAGAAATCCCTGTCTATCTTTCTTAGAGGCATCTGCTATTAAGGCAGTTTTAACAAAGCAATGCTTTTGAAGATGTTCCTCTTTCCCACATTTATAGCATCTTTGCTTACTCACAGGACTTTTTCACAATGGCATACACATTTTTATAGGGTCCTCCTGCACCCTCCGTCTCCTTTCTGATCCGCTGATGACTGTCTCCTGGGAAGTAGTGCCACCTCTGGGCAGTTAGCTCTGCCTCTATGTATCTTTCAGAGAGTGCAACAGCTTCCTGGGGAGTTTTGCAGTTTTGCAAGATCAGGAAGGTGCAGATTCCACTGGGTAGAGCATTCATGTACTGTTCTAGCACCAAATCATCAAGAATTGACTCCACAGATCTCCCTTCTGGAGTTAACCATTTGTCAATTAAACTACGTATTCTATGACACAAAGACTTAGGGGTCTCACTAGGCCTTAGTTTCACATTTCTTAAGCGAGTGTGGTAAACCAAAGGAGTGAGCCCTAATCTCTCCCTTATTGCTTTCTTTAATTCTTCATAGCTTCCGGCCAATGCAGCTGGCATGGCACGGTAAGCGGCCAGCGCTTCCCCAGTAAGGGATGCTGCTAATCGTATTGCCCAATGTTCCTTAGGCCAGGCGCTAAGGTGAGCTACTCTCTCGAAGCTTTCCAAAAAGTCGTCTACATCGTCTCTATCCGTAAGTTGACCAAAATTGAACAGTGTTCCTGCCTGCAGACTAACAGAATGTAAAGAGTCTGTGCGAGCGGAACCTGCTGTAGACGCTGGTGTTGCAGTCGCCTGCTTCTTCTCTTTCAGCCATTCCTCCATCAACGTAAGCAGCGGCTTCTGTTGTTCTTGGAAGCTAGCGTTTGCTCTTTCCTGTGCCTCCAAGGAAAGGTCTCTTTGACACTCCAGCTGCGTCGCCATCCACTGGAAGATATCCTTGGCTTCCATCGACATCTCGGAACCCTGGAATACAGAAAAATACAGACCCAAGTGCGATACCACAGTACACTTGTCTTTTCTGTGTTTATTTTCTATATTTTCCCTTTTTTTTTTCTACTAGTTACCACTAGGACACACCCTTGCCCTGGTTACCCAGGGTGGATACCCTTTACCTGGCTCAGGTGGTTTTCATGCACATCAGCAATGGAAGATCCTGTAGCCTCCTGCAGTCCCCTTCCTCGGCTGGCTCGGCTGCTCCTCAGCTGGGCTCCTTGAGAAGTTGGCTTCTGCAGCTCCTGATGTGGCTACTTCCTGCGCCTGCGCAGTATCCTCAATACTACGCCACTTTGCCATCCACCCACTACCTGGAACTTGAGGGTTTCCAGGAGGAGGTGGCCTTTGGTGCCCTTCAGGGGTGAGGTACTACGAGGAGACCCTAGGGATTCTGGGTGATGTAGTCCTGAGCCTCCTGAAGGGGTTGAGATTGTAGTTGTGTGCTCAAGTAGTTAAAGGCAGGCAAAGAAATTTCTTTTTATGAGGTTTTTATTTCCCGCTTTGCAGTTCAGTGCAAACAGACGCTAAGAAGTTTTATAGCACAAAAACAAGAGTGAGAAAACCAAAATATATAGGGTTTGCAATGCTGGGCTTAAGTGTCCATTAGCTTCTGGATTCACATTCAAATTGTCATGTGACTCTTTCATGAACTGAAACTAAAAAGTCTGGTACAACAGCAAAACTTCTTATAGCCAGAAAAATGCTATTCAACTTTCATAGGTTTTCTCAGCATGATAACAAGTAAGGTAACTTCTGTTATATTTCTTTCATATAACCTTTAAAGCACTTTAATTAATGTCCTTTTTCAGTGGTACAGGTTGAGCAATCCATTGCTATATCTTGCTCTGTGGAAGGCAGGGAAATATCTACGGGCATCTCCTCTTCACAGCTGTTTGCCTGCTGTGCTGAATTAAAAGGAGAAACTGCCTTTCTTTCTAAGAATTCCCTGAACTCTGTTAGAAGTAATTCAGCCTGTGTTTTTCCTTTGCTACGCTGAAGTCTTTCTCCTGCTTCAGGTGAACATTTGCTTAAGATGTCTATCTCATGGTAATTAGCAAGGCTGCTTTTGTCAGCACCACAGTTCGGCCTGCTAGTAAAACCCTTCCCTCACTTATCTTTAAAAGTAAGTGCTGGGTTTTCCTTCAGAAACTCTCCAGAGCCAGTTGAAGTTTTAAACAGGCTTTTTAAAGTAGAAACGTCAGGTTTATCTTGGCTCACGTCTCTCCAATAAGGCTCAGCAATTTTCTTTCTATTAGCTTCTAAGCTGTAGGCTTCAGCTAGCTTATTAGAATATCTTGTGCTGCTTGAATGCTTTTCGGGCTGCACCAAACTGCCACAGTTTTGTCTGACTTTGTTCTGGCTTTTAAAGTTATCCTTCCAGCTTTCTTGCTTCCCAGTATTATAGCTGTTAGCTGCTTCAACCCCACTTCGTACCTTGTGCTGAGAGTGTCTCCAGGAGAAATCTTTATCCCTCTGGTTTCTTCTCCAAGGGCCTGCTTGGTTCTCTGGAATCATGGGCTGTATCTTCAGGTCTCTCAGTGCTTTTGAGCCCTTCTTCCCATAGAAGTCTCTCACTGCCCCTGAGTCTCCCCAGTACTCGCTTCGTGACTCCAAACTGCTCCTCCATGGAACACAGCTGCCTTGTTGCTCTCCTTGCCGTTGCTGTTTCTCTCTCTCCTTCTCCAACTCTTCCTGTCTCTCCACCCACTGTTTCTGTGTCTGATTGCTTAACAAGCTCCCCGTGTGTTGTACTGCCCGCCTCCTGCTTGGGCGTGCCCAATCAGGGACTTGACTTATCTCCTCCCCTAAGGTGAGGTGTGGTTCCTGATCAGCTACATGTTTTTTTCTTTCTGAAGAGAAAATCCTGCTTTCCCTTGCAGTACCAGTTTTCTCCACCAGATCTCCGTCTATCTCCATTGCTTCTTGAGAAGCTTCTACGTCACAAGCTTTAATAGTAGTTTTTACATATAGTGTCACTCCTCCTCCCCTTCTTCCTACCCTGTCCTTTCTGAATAAAGTATAGCCAGGTATAATTATATCCCAGTCATGGTTTTCTGTGAACCATGTTTCTGTAACTGCCACTAAATCCAAGTCAGCCACTCCCACCAAAGCTTCAACTTCAGGGATCTTATTTCCCATGCTACGGGCATTAATACACACTGCTTTCCATATGTTACCCCTGTTACCCATTTTCATAAAGGTATTTAATGTATCACCTACCTGAGGGCTTTCACTTACCTGGGGGCTTTCTTCACCCATCCCCAACGAATCTAGTTTAAAGCCCTCTTCAGTAGATTAGCCAGTCTACTACCAAAGATGCGTTGACCTTTCTTGGACAGATGGATGCCATCTCTGCTCTGCAACCCTTGGAACAGCATCCCATGGTCTAGGAAACCAAAACGCTCTCGATGACACCATCCACGCAGCCATGCATTCATCTCCAGGATGCGAGCCTCTCTGCCTTGGCCTTTACCCTCAACAGGGAGGATTGAAGAGAACATCACCTGTGCACCTAACTGCTTCACCCTCTGTCCCAGAGCCATGAAGTCACTTTTGATACGTTCCGAGGTATACCTGGCAGTATCATTTGTTCCAACATGGATTAGCAATGTTGGGTAATAGTCAGTGGGCTTGATGAGTCTCGGCAAACTCTCCGTAACATCTTGGATTTTGGCACCAGGCAGACAGCATACCTCTCTGGACATCAAGTCTGGTCGGCAGATAGACGCCTCAGTACCCCTCAGAAGAGAGTCTCCAACCACCACTACCCTTCGTTTCCTTCTGGTCACTGATTCCGCAACTTTGGGGTACTTGAACTCTGGTTCTTCCCTTTCCAGGGATGCTTTCACCTCCTCCACTTCCATGGCTGCATAGTGGTTCTTCAGTTCAAGGGCTGGAGAAGTTGGATTGGTGATTTTGCTGACCCTGGTGACTTGTGTCCAACCATCGACATTCTGTTGGCACCCATCTTCTCCTGTGCTGGAGAGCCTGGTTGCTGCAAGAAGCATCTCATCAATGTACTTCTCACTGTCTTGAATGCTCCTCAGCCTCACCACCTCCTCTCTGAGTTCCTCCTCTTGTTTCCTCAGAGCTTCAGCATGCAGGCACCCTGCACATGGAACCGGTCCTTCAACTGGCATTAGGACCTCTGTCTGGACCGAGGCAGAAGCTGTAACGGGGGCAACAGCTTTAGCAATACGATTTTTCCCAGCCATTGTTCTGTTCGTGCAGCTTAGGTATATGTTAAAGCAAAAGAGAGAGATCTACCCAAGTACCAGCCGGTTTCGCAGCTGTCCTTTCAGAGAAAAAGCAGTTAAATCTCTTTAATTATATTCAAAATGTGCTGGTCCAATTCACTGTGATTTGTTAAAGGGGGAGGTGCCCTATAAAGCAAGACTGCTCACTAGGGGTGGTGGGAGTCGGGTTGGGTAGGGAGGGAACTAACACCTGATTAGGTGTTAGCAGTTTCTAAACCTGAGGAGGTTACTGGAGTTCAGCAACCTACTGTGCTCAAGGAAAGTTCCCCTAAAACAGCAAAAATAAAGTAACCTTGCTTTAAAAAATATACACAAAACCCTTTTAAGAGCTCCCAGTCAGAGAGCTAGCAATGTAATATAATAAAACAAAGAAACCCTCAAATCCTTACTGTTTGTTTGATCTGTGGAGCTCTGGATAGGGAAGCCTCAAAAGGGCAGGGCACTGGAGCCTTTTATGCAGGCTTCAACTGCACTCAGGAAACAGGCCCACTAACTCCTGATTAGGTGGGATGAAGGATGGCCAATGTAACACCAATTTTTAAAAAGGGTTCCAGGGGTGATCCGTGAAACTACAGGCTGGTGAGCCTGACGTCAGTACCAGGAAAAATGGTAGAAACCCTTAAAGAACAAAATTACTGAACATGTAAATAGTTATTGCTTAATGGGAGACAGCCAACATGGCTTTAGAAAAGGAAGATCTTGTCTTACTAATCTATTATGTTTTTTTGAAGGTGTGAATAAACAGATAGACAAAAGGTGAGTCAGTTGATATAGTGTATCTGGACTTTCAGAAAGCCTTTGACAAGGTCTGTCATCAGGAGACGTTTGGCAAAACTAAAGAGTCATGGGATAGGAGGCAGAGTACTATTGTGGATCAGGAACTGGTTAAAAGATAGAAAGCAGAAGGTAAGGCTAAATGGCCAATTTTTCCAATGAAGAAAGGTGAATAGTGGAGTACCCAGGAATCTGTGCTGGGTTGGCTGCTTTTTTGACATTCATAAATGACCTGGAGAAGGGAATAATGAGTACAGTTATCAAATTTGCAGAGGACACAAAACTATTTAAAGTTGTCAAAATCCATGAGGACTGTGGAAAATTGCAAGAGGATCTTGATAAATTGGAAAACAGGGCATCCAAATGACAGATGAAATTTAATGTGGACAAGTACAAAGTTATGCACCTAGGAAAGAACAATCCAAACTATGGTTACATAATGTAAGGTTCCACATTAGGAACCACCACCCAGGAAAGAGATTTAGGCATCATCGTGGATAACATGTTAAAACCCTCCACTCTGCAGCAGCAGTCAAGAGAGCAAATAGAATGCTAGGTATCATAAGGAAAGGAATGGAAAATAAAACAAAAGGATAGTATAGCATAGTTACTAACCTCTAACAGGTGATCTCCGGGAACAGCAGGAATTTAGTCCTCACATATGGGTATCGTCGGTACAGACGAAGCCTGCGCGGGAACGCCCCTCAGCGTCCAATAGAAAGCTTTTGGGAGCATCCCACAACGCCTGCGTGCTGCCTTCCCGCCTTTCCCAACTGCCT
The DNA here is from genome assembly GCA_033557465.1 of Ichthyophis bannanicus. Taxonomy (NCBI): domain Eukaryota; kingdom Metazoa; phylum Chordata; class Amphibia; order Gymnophiona; family Ichthyophiidae; genus Ichthyophis; species Ichthyophis bannanicus. Next base: position 26,920,199 of record CM066043.1, on the reverse strand, counting down.
CTCTCCAGTTGAGTTTTAAAGCTGAGACAAAGAGAGAGAGAGGGAAAGGGAAAGAGATAGATAGAGAGATACAACTCCTAGGGGAGGTGGGTGGGTTGTGAAGACTAAATTCCTGCTGTTCCCGGAGATCATCTGTTACAGGTGAGTAATTATGCTATCTCCAGGAACAAGCAGGTATGTAGTCATCACATATGGGGACTCCCTAGCTTTAGATGCCAGGAAGAGGCCTCAGAAGTTGTGTGTCCCTGAGTAGGGCTCCACTTCCCCCCATGGATCTCTGGCATCCTACCAGGGATGGTGGGTAGGAGTTAATTAGGTATGGAACAGGTGTTAAAGAACAGCCTGACCAAACAAGGCATCCCGGCGGGAGTCCTTGTCCAAGTAGTAATGGGCTGTGAAGGTATGAACCGAGGCCAGGTAGCTGCTCGACAGATGTTGACGATAGACACAGAGTGCAGATGAGCCATTGAGGCTGCCATGGCTCTCGCATTGTGAGCTGTGACATGGCCCTCCAGAGAAAGGTTCTTACTCTGATAGGCGAAGGAAATACACTGAGAAATCCAGTTAGATAGTGTTCTCTTGGAGACTGGAAGTCCCAAATGAGAAGGATCAAAAGCAACAAAGAGTTGAGAGGACTTTCTATGTTGCTGTGTTCTTTGTAAGTAAAAGGCTAAAGCTCTTTTACAGTCCAAGGTATGAAGATTCCTCTCTGCATTTGATGCATGAGGCCTTGGAAAAAACACAGGTAGGTAGACCGCTTGGTTCAGATGAAAGGGCGAGACCACCTTTGGCATAAAGTGTGGGTGAGTCCTAAGGACTACATTGTCATGATGGAACCCTGTATAAGGTGGATCAGCTACTAACGCTTGCAACTCACTAATGCGACGTGCTGATGTGATTGAAATAAGAAAAATAACCTTCCAAGAAAGGAATTTCAAGGAGGTAGTAGCTAAAGGTTCGAAGGGTGGTTTTATGAGCTGCCCAAGAAGCAGGTTTAAGTCCCATGCCACCAGTGGTGGTCTAATTGGAGGCTTAGTTAGAAGAAGGCCTCGCATAAATCTTGCTATAAGAGGATGAGAGGAAATAGGCTGTCCATTTAGAGGCTTAAAGGAAGCTGCAATAGCACTCAAATGGACCTTTGCTGAATTAGCCTTAAGTCCAGCATTGGATAAATGAAGGAGATATTCTAGCAATGATTCCAGAGGTATCGCAAGGGGGTTAAGACCTTTTTGCGAACACCATATGGTAAACCTTTTCGACTTGAAAGCATAAGAGCGTCTTGTGGAAGGTTTTCTGGAGGCAAAAAGGAATATCCTTTACTTGCTGAGGGAGATTAAGATCATGGAGATCTAGGCCTTCAGCAACCAAGCCCTGAGATGAAGAGACTGGGGATTGGGATGCCATAACATTCCGTCCTCTTGAGATAGGAGATCTGGAGCAGACCCTAACTCCAGGGAGGGAGCTTGAGAGAGATGTAGCAGAGGGTACCACACTTGCCGTCGCCAATGTGGAGCTATGAGAATCATATGGCCTCTGTCTCTTTGAAACTTGAACAGGGTTTTGGGAATTGGGGAATGGGTGGAAAGGCATAAAGGAAGTCTTGACCCCAATGAAGGAGGAAAGCATCCCTGGCCTGAGAGCCCTGAGCCGGAATTATGGAACAGAACCGGGGAAGTTTGGCATTCCACGGACTTGCAAAGAGGTCTATGTCCAGGGTTCCCCAAATTTGAAAAATCTTGGTCACTTGGTCTACATGCAGAGACCACACGTGTGGAAGCAGAACTCGACTGAGTCTGTCTGCCCAAGAGTTTTGTATGCCTGGAAGATACACTGCCAGGAGATGAATCTGATGCTCTCTGGTGAGGGCCCATAGTCACAAAGCTTCGTTGCAAAGCGACAGAGAGCCTGTTCCCCCCTGCTTGTTCACAAAGAACATGGCTACTTGATTGTCCGTATGATTGTGGACTGTCTTGTAGCTGAGCAGGGAATGGAACACTCAAAGAGCAAGGAAGATTGCTCTGAGTTCCATGAGATTGATGTATAGATGAGTCTCCTGTGGAGTCCAAGTGCCTTGGGTGGAGAGGTCTTGCAGATGAGCTCCCCAACCCATCAGTGAAGCATCTGTTGTAAGAGTTGCTTGGGGTAAAGGCTGTTGAAAAGGGGCCCCCAGCAACAGGTTTTGAGTGGACGTCCACCACTGGAGGGACAAAATAAGGTGACTTGTGTTTGCTATTTTGTCTGACAGGCACCCTGATGCATGGGTCCATTGAGTGGATAAAGTCCACTGGGCTGCCCTCATATGGAGGCGAGCATAGGGCACCACATGCACGGTGGATGCCATGTGGCCTAGTAATTGCAGCATATCTCGAGCAGTAAGATGAGACTAGCACTGTTTTATAAGCTAACTGCACCATGCGAAGGCAACGGGCCTGGGGGAGGTAGGCCCTTGCCTTTCTGGTATCCAGCAAAGCTCCTATGAACTCCAAAGACTGAGTGGGAGTTAGACTGGATTTTGGGATGTTTACGCGTATTACGAGACCCAAATACTGAAGGATGCGCAATGTGCAGGATAGAGATGTCCTGGCCTCTGACTCTGTTGGGGCTCGAATAAGCCAGTCGTCTAAGTAGGGGAAGACGAATATCCCTAGAGTGTGGATCAGGGATTCACAAACTTGGAAACATCCTGAGCATGTTTAACAAGAGCAAGATAATCTTGCCTTTTATCATCAGGAAGGAGAGGGCTCATAAGCTCTAAATCTCCTGTGACCTCTCTTAAGGAACATTCCCATATACAGGACATAGGAACTGATTCTAGCAGAAAGCATAGAAGCCTGGAAGGATCGACGTCTAAAGGCGTCAAGAGTCCTACACTCATGTCCTGGAGGATTAGATGCATGCCTTTTTGCACTCTTTAGCCGTCTCATGGCTGATTACACCACCATGGAATGGTGTGGCAATTGAGTCTTCTGAAACCCAGGACAAAAAGAAACTCGATACATGGTGTCGAGTCTTCGAGAGTGAGGGGATGTGGTCAGAGGTGTTTCCCACATCCTTAACATAAGATCATGCAAGTCCTCATGAATAGGTATGGTAGCTGCCTCCTTGGGAACCTTAGGGTATTGTAGGATTTCGAATTCCTTTGCCCTAGGCTCTTTTTCAGGAGCCACTGTGATGGAAAGACCTCGGGCCACATCTCGGATAAAATCCTGAAAGGACATATCCTCTGGTGGAGACATCCTACGCTGAGGAGAAGAGGAATCCTCAGGAAGAAGTACTCTGGTATCGGCAGAGCTTTCAGAGTCTTCAGACTCATCCGAGGATTCGAAGTATCTCCGATCTGGGTGATCGTGCAAGGCACGGTACCGATCGAAGTCGGCATCGGAGTGGTCTGGTACCGACTTGTCGATGCCGGATAGAGACGGATGACTCTGTCCTGGTAGAATACCTGCCAATGTCAATGCAGTCGGTGCCGGTACCGGTACCGGAGTCGGTTGAATTGTTTGTAGCGGTCTCAAGGGCATCGAGACCGTGAGAAGAGCCGCCAGACTGCGTTCAATAGCCAGAAATCTCTGGTCTATCAACGCTGCCAATGCTTGGGTATCGGTGCTGGATGAAGCGGCCAGAACCCCAGAGCATGGCACCAGTAGTTCTGCCGAGGTTGAAGCCTCGAGAACATCCTGGAGCCCCGTTAGTGCTTTGGAAGCCGAAGTCTCCCGCCGGGTGAATTTTGCTGGTGAAAGTCCCTCAAGGGCAACGCCAGAGGTATCTTGATGTTTAGAAGGAGATCTAGCCTTTGAGGACCGGCTAGATTTATGTTTAGTTAACTGAGATCCATGGGAGGAAGATGAAGCCCTGGAACACGTCGACGCCATGGAGGCTGCATTGGAGGGAAAAAGGGTGCTAAGTTTAACAGCTCGGTTTTGCCGGCCCCTCTTCGACATCCCACAGGCAACACTCTGAAATAGAATGGTCAGGACCTAAACATTTGAGGCACCACTCATGGGTGTCGGTGACGGAGATGGGTTTTTCCATTTTGAGGGAAAAAATTGGGCCGTGTGTCCAAAATGGCGTGTGGTACCCGAAAAGAAAATTACTGGAGAAAGACTCCAGAAACAAAGGTTTTGGGGTTTTTTTTAGAAAAAATTAAAGAACCACCAGCAGTACCGGTATAGCATCGAGGGAAGGCAGACGCGACCACAAAAAAGAAGGGAAATTTTCTGCGGTGACAGGAAGTGCAACATGTCGGCTCCGCGGAAAAGGAAGAACTGGAGAGGGACAGTTGGGAAAGGCGGGAAGGCAGCACGCAGGCGCTTTGGGATGCTCCCAAAGGCTTTCGTATTGGACGCTGGGGAGCGTTCCCACGCAGGCTCTGTCGGTACCAACGATACCCATATGTGAAGACTACATTCCTGCATGTTTCTGGAGATTTATTTTTTCACTGAAAGGGTGGTGGCTGCTTGGAATGCCCTCTTGATGGAAGTCCTGTCACGTGACCTCTCTCCTCCATGGCAACAGGGGTGCTGCCAGACTGGAGGTGGGACTTCAGGACTATATCCCTGTAGGTCTCGTCTATGTACCTTTCTGTCTGTCTTATGTTTTCCAAGTCTGCTACTTTATCCTCTAGAAAACGGACTTGTTCCCTGAGAGCAAAGAGCTCCTTGCACCTAGTGCACACGTAAGACCTCTCACCAACTGGGAGAAAATCATAGATGTGACACTCAATGCAAAAGACTGGAAAGCCCCCATCCCGCTGCTGGACTGCTGTCTGCATCTTAGTTTTAAGTTTGTGTCTAGATCTTTAAGTTCTTACTTACTAGGGGTTGCTATGGTTATTTATACCAATAAAACTGTACCTAATACGTTTAATATACGTTGTTCACCTGAAGCTTAATTAATCTCAGGTCCTTAGTGTATGACTGATTTGGGTAATGAGCTTCACCTGAAAGCACCTCCTGTCTTTTAAGATGTATAAGTACCTATAAAGCTATGATTATCCCAGGGGAGGGAGGGAAATAACATTTATTAAAAGAGGGCTGCTACACAGTACCCTGTCTTGTGCTGCTGAGGTAAGCTAAATTCTGATTTGATTTAAATTATGGCTATTAGCTGCTGCTAGGCTCTAACTTCTTATGAAATTTAAACTACAAGCTCTCTGCTGGATTCTAAATTTAACTAGAAAGCTCTCTTCTGTGTTTTAAAACTAAAAGTACTTTTCTGATGCTAGGCCCTGAGTGACTATGAAATGTACACTACAAGCTGTCTGCTGGGTTCCAAATGTAACCAGAAAGCTCTCTTCTGTGTGTTAAATTTAAACTAAAAGTACTTTGCTGTTACTTGGCCCCGAGTGTCTATTAAATTTAAACTATAAGCTCTCTGCTGGGTATGAAATGTAACCAGAAAGTTCTCCTCTGGGTTTTAAATTCAAACTTTAATTGCTGCTACTAGGCCCTAACTGATCCAACAAAAAAAAAAACAGTGGGTTCACAGATTAAATAGCTTTAATACAAAGAATTCTTTTTAGAAAATTACCAGAAGTATATACTCACAGTTGCAGATTTCTCTCCAGAAGTAACAGTCCCCCTTTCTAGTCCTTCAAGACAGGAGAGCATCACCCTGGTGTGGCAGGAAGTGATCCTGTAACTAGGACCTGTCCTCCAGGTGATGTAAAACCCTCTTGCACCGAGGAAGTTTCTCTAGGGCCATGTGCCCATGAGGGAAGGATTAGGACAGCTGTTATAGTCGGTGATTCGATCATTAGGCATGTAGATAGCTGGGTGGCTGGTGGACGTGAGGATCGCCTGGTAAAATGCCTGCCTGGTGCGAAGGTAGCGGACCTCACGCGCCACCTAGATAAGGTCTTAGATAGTGCTGGGGAGGAGTCTGCTGTCTTGGTACATGTCGGTACCAATGACGTAGGAAAATGTGGTAGGGAGGTTCTGGAGGCAAAATTTAGGCTTTTAGGTAGGAAGTTGAAATCCAGAACTTACAGGGTAGCATTCTCTGAAATGCTTCCTGTTCCGCGCGCAGGACCCAAAAGGCAGGCAGAGCTCCGGAGTCTCAATGTGTGGATGAGACAATGCTGCAGAGATGAAGGTTTTGGATTTGTTAGGAACTGGGGAACATTCTGGGGAAAGGAGGGGCTCTTCTGAAGGGATGGGCTTCACCTTAACCGGGATGGAACCAGGCTGCTGGCATTAACCTTTAAAAAGGAGATAGAGCAGCTTTTAAACTAGATATTAGGGGAAAGCCGACAGTCGCCCAAGAGCGGATGGTTCGGAAGAATGTATCCTTGAAGGATACTACCAAAAGCAGAGAGGTTCCACAAAAGAGTAAAGTAGCCCAAATGCCCTCAAGTATGGAGCAGACAGAGCTTAAAGATCCCAATTTACCCATGTCTAACAATAGCCAAATTAACATGAATAAAATACATTCTCTAAAATGCTTGCATGCAAATGCTAGAAGTCTAAAGAATAAGATGGGAGAGTTAGAATATATAGCACTAAATGAAAAGTTAGATATGATTGGAATATCAGAGACATGGTGGAAGGAGGACAACCAGTGGTACACTGTGATGCCTGGGTACAAACTATATCGTAATGATAGAGCTGATCAAATTGGTGGAGGGGTTGCGCTCTATGTTAGAGAGGGCATTGACTCGGAAAGGATTAAAGTTTTGCAGGAAACAAAATCTGCTGTAGAATCTGTATGGATTGAAATTCCATATAAAAGGGGGAAGGCAATGGCAGTAGGGGTGTACTATCGAGCACCTGGCCAGAATGACCAAATGGATGATGAAATGCTCAAAGAAATCAAGGAAGCTAACAAATGTTACAGTGCAGTAATAATAATGGGTGATTTCAATTACCCCGGTATCGACTGGGTCAGTGTCACGTCAGGACATGCTAGGGAGATAAAGTCCCTAGATGAAATAAATGACTGCTTCTTGGAGCAGCTGGTTCATGAACCGACCAGAGGGGAAGCCATATTAGACCTAGTCCTTAGTGGAACACCAGATCTAGTGCAAGAGATAAGAGTGTTGGGGCCACTTGGCAATAGTGATCATAGCATGATCGCCTTTGATTTAATTAGTGGAGGAGGGATAGTAAGGAAATCCACAGTACTACCGTTTAACTTTCGAAAGGGAGACTATGATAAAATGAGGAAAACAGTTAAGAAAAAACTAAAAGGAGCAGTTGCAAAGGTTAAAGATGTACATCAAGCTTGGGTGGTGTTGAAAAATACTATCTTGGAAGCCCAGACCAGCTGTATTCCACGCTTTAAGAAAAGTGGAAGGAAGTCCAAAAAACTGCCAGCATGGTTTAAAGGTGAGGTCAGAGAGGCTGTTGCCAAAAAAGCATCTTTCAAGAAATGGAAAAAAGAGCCAAACGACGAAACCTGGAAACAGCACAAGCACTGGCAAGTCCAATGCAAGGCATTGATAAGGCAGGCAAAGAGAGAATTTGAGAAGAAGCTTGCTGCGGAAGCAAAAACGCGAAATAAAGACCTTTTCAAGTACATTCGTAGCAAAAAACCTGTGAGAGAGTCAGTTGGTCCATTAGATGATAAAGGGGTTAAAGGAGCACTAAGAGGCGACAAGGCGATAGCGGAGAGACTGAATGAATTCTTTGCTTCGGTCTATACTGAGGAAGATGTAGGAATGTTACCCTTGACTGAAGTGGTATTTAAAGGTGCGGAAGAATTGAAGGAAATATCGATACATCGGGAAGATGTCTTCCAACTATTAGATAAACTGAAGAGTAGCAAATCACCTGGGCCGGATGGTATACATCCAAGACTGAATGAATTCTTTGCTTCAGTCTTTACTGAGGAAGATGTAGGGATGTTACCCATGACTGAAGTGGTATTTAAAGGTGCGGAAGAATTGAAGGAAATATCGATACATCGGGAAGATGTCTTACAACTATTAGATAAACTGAAGAGTAGCAAATCACCTGGGCCGGATGGTATACATCCAAGGGTGTTGAAAGAACTGAAATATGAGATTGCAGACCTGCTATCAGTAATCTGTGAACTATCATTAAAATCATCTCTAATACCTGAAGATTGGAGGATCGCCAATGTAACACCAATTTTTAAAAAGGGTTCCAGGGGTGATCCGGGAAACTACAGACCGGTGAGCCTGACGTCAGTACCGGGAAAAATGGTAGAAACCATCATAAAGAATAAAATTACTCAGCATATAGATAGTCACGACCTAATGGGAGACAGCCAACATGGCTTTAGACAAGGAAGATCTTGTCTTACTAATCTGTTATGTTTTTTTGAAGGAGTGAATAAACAGGTGGACAAAGGTGAGTCGGTTGATATTGTGTATCTGGACTTTCAAATACAAAAGCCTTCTGACACCACAAAGTAGATCGAATATCGCCCCAAGCTCCATTCGTCCCGGGGCACTGGAACGACTGCCTCGAGTTGAAGGAGATGGTCGCACAGCAGTCATACGGCCTGCACTTGGCGGAAGCCCATCAAGGAGAAACCACAAAGGTGTCCAAGAGAGGACTGGCCAACTTTAGAGCGTAATCTCCTTGGATCACCTCCAAGATCCAGGCATCTCAGTGGCCCCCATCTCTGCCACCTTGACAGACCCCTGAAAAGATGAACCCCTCTAAAGAAGCCTGTAACTATGCAGATTTGCTGCCCTGGCTGGAAAAAATGCCCATGACTCATGGCCCCAACCCCAAGAGGAGGACCCATGGCCAGCCCCTTTGGGCTTATCCTCCAGAAGCAGAGGCACCTTGGTGTCCCCCAGGTCATTCATCAAAACAACCACCTCCCCAAAAAAGGAAGTTTACTTAAGTGAGTCTTGGAGGGCACATCTGCCGCCCAGTTATTCAACCACAATAAATGACGTGCAGCCATCATAAACCATGGACACCACATGCACCTGAAGCAGATCAGCCAAAAACCAGACTACAGCAAAAAACCAGATTCCAGCCAAACTGCCTACTCGCGAGCTGCGAAATCTGCCAGAGATTCCTGTGAATTTCTCTGGGACCACCTCAAACAGGCCCAAGCTACATAGGACCCACAAAGTGCTCTCTGCTTGAGCAGTGCTTCCAATCGTCGGAAATGTGTGTCCTTCAAGGCCGCACCGCCTTCCTCTGGAATAGTAGTTTTTCTGGTGATCACCGCCACCAGCGCATATACCAGAGGCAGATTTAACTGCTCTCTCCCCCTCTGGCAACATAGGGCAAAACGTGAACATGATTCTGCCACCCCCCAGCCCTGAATCAGGAACCTTTCATTCTACATCATTCTTCTTCACTGCCGCATGGACGGGGAAAGACCAAGATGGCTTATGAATGCTTTCAAGCAGTGGATTCTCTGTCTGATCCAAAAGCTCTAGCTGTGGTTCCTCCACAATCCGCAGAGCCTTAAAGGTCTGCAAAATGAAGGCGGCAGGGAACTCAACCCTATGAAAAATCTGCACCGTGGTCAAATACACCCACTGTCAGGAAGCTTCCCATCCTCCAACTCCTCTTGGACTTGCTCCTCCAGAAGGTCCAAGGGACCCTCCAACAGCATCAAAAATTCCAGCGAGACCCCACCAAAGTCCAGAAACCTCTCTCTGCATAGGTGCTTAGCCACAGCAAAGAGATGCTGCCCCAACCCCCCACCAAGGGGGGCAAAGCCAACAATGAGGAACCATCACCTAAGCCCTGCTTTAAAATGAACACCTGATGCAACAAGAGCACAAAACTCATGAGGAAAAGGAAAGCTTTCCCCGCTTCCAGACAGCTCCACCATGACCTCTGAAGGACCTGTGTTCATGTGTTGCAGGATCGGAGGTTCTGAGCGCTTCTAAGCAAACAAACTGGAAGCCCCAATTGTGGAAGTCATTCCCACTAAAACTGCTGAGCAGCCAACATTAGTACCTGCATGATCACGGTCAGCTGACCCCCCACCCTGCGCCAGCCTCTGAGGTCCCTAAGCCACCACCTAGGCCATCTGTGGCAACTGCGCTCTCTCTCACACAGCCACAGCAAAGGCCAATGTCAGAGAGCAGAGTCCGGAAGCTGCCGCAAGCAACGAAAGCGTAGTTACTCACCTGTAACAGGTGTTCTCCAGGAGCAGCAGGAATCAGTCCTCACATATGGGTGACGTCGGCGCCGATGGAGCCCTCGCGGAGCAATTTTCCCCAGCTTTCAAAGAAAGCCTTTGGGAATTGCAGCGCGCATGCGCGGTCCTCTTCCTGCCCAAGGGTGCCATCTTGCTCAGTCAGATGACATAGCAAAAAGACAGCAAAAATTAGCAAAGCCGAAAGCATAAAACTGCAACTCCAAGCGGAGGAGGGAGGGTTGTGAGGACTGATTCCTGCTGCTCCTGGAGAACACCTGTTACAGGTGAGTAACTACGCTTTCTCCAGGACCAAGCAGGAAGTCAGTCCTCACATATGGGACTCCCAAGCTTAAGGCTACCGGAGACCCTAAGCACAAAAATGAGCTCCCTCTAGCTCAGCAGCACAGAAGGAAGGAATCTTCTCTGAATACGTCTCCAACCGGTAGCCCAACATCCGGGATGGAGGGTAGGAGTTGCCTATACCTCGAAGAGATTACGGAGGACTGCCTGTCCGAAAGCACTGTCCCTGCGGGACTCCCTCTCCAGGCAGTAATGGGCTGCAAAAGTCTGGCTTGAAGACCAAGTAGCGGCCCGGCAGATGTCTGCCAACGGAACAGAGCGGAGGTAAGCCACTGACATAGCCTTCGCCCGAACACGATGAGCGGTGACTCTACCTTCCAGCACGAGACCCGCAGCCTCGTAAGCCCAAGCGATGCAGTCCGCAATCCAGATGGACAGAGTACGCTTGGAGACAGGGAGCCCCAACTTGTTGGGGTCATAAGACACGAAGAGCTGAACCGCTCTTCGGTGCTCCCGCGTACGGTCCAGGTAGAAGTTCAGCGCCCTTCTACAGTCCAGGGTATGCAGGACCATTTCAGCTCGGCTGGAGTGTGGCCTGGGAAAGTAGGTCGGAAGTACCACCTCCTGGTTGACGTGAAAAGGGGAAACCACTTTAGGAAGAAACTTAGGGTGAGTCCGTAGGACTACCCGGTTCTTGTAGAACCTAGTGTAAGGAGGATCAGATACCAGGGCCTGCAGCTCACTAACGCGTCTAGCAGAAGTGAGGGCCACCAAGAACAAGGTTTTCCAGGAAAGAAAACAAAGAGGACAGGTAGCCATAGGCTCAAAAGGCGGACAGGTAAGCCGCTGTAAAACCACATTGAGATCCCAGTTCGGGGCTGGCGGGCGCAAAGGTGGTTTAAGGAGAAGGAGGCCTCTGAGAAAACGAGCCAACAGAGGGTGGCTGGAAAGAGGCCTACCCTCCACCGGTAGGTGGTGCGCAGAAATAGCACTGAGGGTGGACCTTGACCGAGTTGGACTTAAGTCCAAGATTGGAAAGGGAAAGCAAGTACTGCAATACCACTGATGCTGAACAGGAGAAGGGGTCTTGAGACTGCTGAGTACACCAGACGGAGAACCGACGCCACTTAAGAGCGTAGGACTTCCGGGTGGAAGGCCTTCTGGAGGCCAAGACGACCTCTTCCACATCTGGAGGTAGCTGGAGAGGAGCAAGGACTACCCTTTCAGCAGCCAGGCTATCAGATGAAGGGACCGAAGGTTGGGGTGCAGGAGCGTCCCCTGATCCTGCGAGAGGAGGTCGGGCTGAAACCTCTGAGGAAGAGGTGTGTCCACCGCCAGCTGCAGCAGAAGCGGGAACCAAGGTTGTCTCGGCCACCGGGGAGCCACTAGGATCACCGACGCCTTGTCTCTGAGAATCTTGAAGAGCGTCCGAGACACCAGAGGCATGGGTGGAAAGGCATACAAGAGGCCTGTGGACCATGGAATCAGAAAAGCATCCGCCGCTACCCGGAGAGGATGCGGCTGTCGAGAGCAGAATCTGGGAAGCTGCCGGTTCAGAGGACTGGCGAACAGATCCATGGTGGGGAGGCCCCACCGGAGAAAGCTCCGCTGAACCACAAGCGGATCCAATCTCCACTCGTGCGGTTGGAGGACGCTGCTCAGTTTGTCTGCCAGGTAGTTTTCTTGACCTGGGAGATAGACAGCTTTGAGGATGATGTTTTGATGGACGGCCCAAGAGCAGAGCTTCTGTGCTTCCTGACAGAGAAGGAAGGAGCCGGTTCCGCCTTGTTTGTTCACGTAGAACATGGCAACCTGATTGTCCGTCTGGATAAGTACCGACTGGTGAGAAATCAGGTGAGAGAAGGCTTTGAGCGCTAGGCGGATGGCTCTGAGCTCCAGGAAGTTGATCTGTTGAGCGGACTCCCAAGGAGTCCGGAGACCCTGAGTACAAGTCCCCTGGCAATGTGCTCCCCAACCCTGGAGAGAAGCATCGGTCATCAGGACCCGAGAATGTGTAGGGTGCTGAAAAGACACCCCCAGCACTAGGTTTGGCAGATGAAGCCACCATCGCAGAGAGGAGACCAGCTGGTCGGAGATCTGTACGGAGTCCGCTAGGCTCCCAGTGGCCTGATGCCATTGTCTGCGAAGGCACCATTGAGCAGGTCGCATGTTCAGGCGGGCATAGGGGGTTACATGGACTGTGGAAGCCATATGGCCGAGCAGTCTCAGAAATTGCCTGGCCGAGACCAGGGAATTGCTGTGAAAGCGGCTGGCGAGATCCATGAGCCTTTGGGCCCTGTCCAGAGGCAGGAAGGCCCGCGCCTGAAGAGTGTCCAACCTGGTGCCGATGAATTCTAGATCTTGAGAGGGGAGCAAAGTGGACTTTGCGAAGTTTATGACAAATCCCAAGTGCTGGAGCAGAGCCACCGTGCGATGAGTAGCCTGAGTGGCTGCTTGGGCAGACTGGGCCCTGATGAACCAGTCGTCCAGGTATGGGAACACAAAGAGACCCTGAAGTCTCAGAAAGGCCGCCACCACTGCTAGGCATTTGGTGAACACTCTGGGGGCGGAGGATAGGCCGAAAGGCAGTACTCTGTACTGGTAATGATTTCCTCCCACAACAAACCTGAGGTATTGTCTGTGGTCTGGATGAATAAGGATATGAGTATACGCATCCTTGAGATCTAAGGAGCATAGCCAGTCTCCCTGCTGGAGGTAGGGCAGCAGGATTCCAAGGGTAAGCATTTTGAACTTTTCCTTTGCAAGGAACTTGTTGAGGTTTCGCAAGTCTAGGATGGGTCTGAGGCCTCCTGTTCTTTTCGGAATCAGGAAATATCGGGAATAAAACCCCTGACCCTTCAGGTGGTGGGGCACCGGTTCCACGGCTTGTTCCTGAACAAGACTTGCTAACTCCTGAAGGAGTAAGTCCCTGTGCAGAGGGAGTCTGGAAAGTAGGAGGGAGGTACCTGGTGAAAATGAAGAAGATAGCCCTTTTGAACTATCTGAAGCACCCAGGTATCTGTGGTGATGTTGGACCACCTGTGGGCAAAGTGGACCAGCCGGCCTCCTGTGCTGAGAGAAACCAGCTGAGGGGGAGAGGCCATGCTGAGAAAGTCAAAACCCCCCACCCTGCTGAGCAGGGGCCGGTGGTGCAGGCTTGGGGGCTTGCTGCCTACGGGACCCATTACCCCGTCCCTTGGCCTGCTTTCCCTGTGGGGGAGCTGGTGAGGCCTGATACTGAGGGTAGTATTTATAGGCAGCCGCCTTCCTCGGGTAAAAGGGCTTTTTCCCCGAGGCCGCCTTCTTTTGAGAAGGGGCAGAGGTCTTCCTTGAGAGACGAGTCCTGGTGAGAGTCTCCGTCTCGATTTGTGCAGCCTTCTCATCCATGGGCTTGCCAAAGAGGTTATCACCTCGGCAGGGGACATCGACCAACTTGTCCTGTACCCAGGGCTCGAGGTCGGACGTCTGAAGCCAAGCCTGGCGGCGTCCACCGATGCCGGCCGCGGCTACTCGAGCCGAAGTCTCAAAACCATCATAGGCTGCTCGAGAGATAAACTTGGAGCACTCCCGAATACCAGTAGACAAGGATTGGAACCTCTGCAAAGGTTCGTCGGAGAGACCAGCAGAGAACCCGGCTATTTCCTTAGCCAGGTCTCGGAGATACATGCCCATGTAGAGCTGGTAGGTCTGGACTCGACAAGCAAGCATAGAGCCCTGGAAGCACTTCCTACCGAGGGCATCCAGGCTTCGGGCTTCCCTACCAGGGGGCACCGAGGAGTGCATTTTTTGACTCTTCAGTCTATGCATGGCCGATTCCACCACCATGGAATGGTGCGGTAGTTGTGCCTTTTGGAACCCGGGGCTCTTGCGGACTCGATAAATGGAATCGACCCGCTTGCTTAATACCGGCGGCGACGACGCCGGGCTCTCCCACATGCGAAAGAGAAGCCGTTCCAGCATGGGAGGAACCGGTACAATAAAGGCCTCCTTCGGGGGAGAGTCATATTGGAGGGCATTGAGTTCTTCGACTCGAGGCTCCTCCTCGGGATCCGCAGGGAAGGCCAAAGCTTTGGCCATATCCCTCGCGAAGTCCGAGAACCGGGTATCCTCCGGGGGGGGGGGACCGTCTCCGAGGTTCGGACTCGGGGGAGTCCGAAGGGACACACCGAGTCAGAAAGGAACCAGGTGACTCTTCGTCCTCAGATTCCCAGGCCGACTCCTCGGAGGAGGAGTCGACCGGCTCCGGTCGGGCGGGCACTGATGCCATCCGCCCCGACGCCAAGGGAGTCCTCGACCGAGGATCGACTCGAGCCCTCATGGACTTGAGGATCGGCTCGGTCTCCGGGGTCGACTTGGAGGTCGACGTCCTGGCGGTCAGGGCAGAAGCGCCAGCGAGGCCAGCGATCAATGCCCGCTGCTGGTCCAAGAAGGCAGACAAACTGCACTCCAAGGCCGTCAACCTGAGTCCGAGCTCAGGAGACCCAGCAGCCCCCGACTCGGGCCCCGACGGCGTCGGGCCCGACGTCGGGTCCTTCGGAGGCGAGTCCACGAGGACAACAGTACTTACGTGAGCGGGCAAGTCCACCTCGAGTCGAGGATGTTTTGATGGCCTTTCCGACTCCAAGGACCCGGGACGGGAATCGGGGCTATGCGACCTGGCCCTCGAGGAACCAGGAGCGTCCACCGATCCCGCCCTCGCAGGTTTCTTCTTCCGATGATGCTCCCGGGTAGGAGACCCCCTTTCAGAGGAACTCCGACGATGCTCAGGACCAGAGTCCCGAGACGTCGAAGCCTCTGACGAGGTCCGAGCCCGGCCGGAGTCAGAGAAGATACGCTCCCGCTGGTGCTGCCGACTCCTCAATGCTTTTGAGGACATTTTGCCGCATGGCGCGCAGATCATGGGGTCATGATCTGGGCTGAGGCAGCGGAGGCAGAAGTCATGAGTGTCTGTAAGAGACATAAGTTTCTTACAGAGGTCACACTTTTTGAAACCACTGGCCGCCATCGGGGGAAAAAGGGCCCCTGCGAGGTCGAACGACCGGGCAGCCAGGGAAAAAGGAAAAAAAGCGCGAAATCTGTCACGAAGGACAAAAAAAACGAAAATTAAAGGACGGACTCGCAACCGGCGTCGCGAGTCCGGGTGGGAAAAGAACCGGCGTCGAACCGAAGAAAAAATAGAGAAAAATCAACTTTTCTGCGGGGATTCACAGGCAACGTCTGTAGGGCTCCGCGGAGCTTTCTAATTGGACGCTGGGGAGCGTTCCCACGCAGGCTCCTTCGGTACCAACTGTACCCATATGTGAAGACTACATTCCTGCTTGTTCCTGGAGATTTTAGTCTTCACATATGGGTATTGGCGGTACCGACGGAGCCTGCGCGGGAAGGCTCCCCAGCGTCCAATAGTAAAGCTTTTGGGAGCATCCCACAGCGCCTGCGTGCTGCCTTCCCCAACTGTCCCTTCTCCAGTTGAGTTTAAAGCTGAGACAAAGAGAGAGGGAAAGAGAGATACAACTCATGAAGCCAACTTTCGAACCCTTAGCTACTACATCATTGAAATTCCTTTCCTGAAAAGCTATCTTTCTCATTGCAATCACATCAGCCCGTCGCATCAGTGAGTTGCATGCACTAGTGGCTTATCCCCCTTATACAAAGTTTCATCATGACAGGGTTGAAACATAGAAACATGATGACAGAAAAAGACCACATGGCCTATCTAGTCTGTCCTTCCATAACAACTACAATAGTCCACTTTTTACCTTTAGAGATCCTCTGTGTTGGTCCCATGCTTTTCTTTGAACATTTCATCATCCATTTGGTCACACCCCCACTGCCATCGCCTTCCCCCTTTTACATGGAATTTCAATCCATATAGATTCTACAGCAGATTTTGTTTCCTGCAAAACTTTAATCCTTTCTGACTCAGTGCCCTCTCTAACATAGAGAGCAACCCCTCCATCAATTTGATCAGCTCTATCATTACGATATAGTTTGTACCCAGGTATCACAGTGTCCCACTGGTTGTCCTCCTTCCACCATGTCTCTGATATTCCAATCATATCTAATCTTTCATTTAGTGCTATATATTCCAACTCTCCCATCTTATTTTTTAGACTTCTAGCATTTGCATGCAGGCATTTTAGAGAATGTATTTTATTCATATTAATTTGGCTATTGTTAGACATGGGTAATTTGGGATCTTTAAGCTCTGTCTGCTCCATACTTGAGGGCATTTGGGCTAGTTTACTCTTTTGTGGAACCTCTCTGCTTTTGGTAGTATCCTTCAAAGATACATTTTTCTGAACCATCCGCTCTTGGGCGACTGTCGGCTTTCCCCTAATATCTAGTTTAAAAGCTGCTCTATCTCCTTTTTAAAGGTTAATGCCAGCAGCCTGGTTCCATCCCGGTTAAGGTGAAGCCCATCCCTTCGGAAGAGCCCCTCCTTTCCCCAGAATGTTCCCAAGTTCCTAACAAATCCAAAACCCTCATCTCTGCATCATTGTCTCATCCATTTGCGTGCTATTGCAGCTTCTTTCAAGCCTTTAAATGGACAACCTATTTCCTCCCATCCCCTTATAGCAAGATTTATGAGAGGCCGCCTTCTAACTAAGCCTCCCATTAGGCCACCTCCAGTGGCATGGGACTTAAACCTGGTTCTTGGCCTGCTCATGATACAACTTCTAGGGGAGGGTGGGTGGGTTGTGAAGGCTAAATTCCTGCTATTCCCGGAGATCACCTGTTACAGGTGAGTAACTATGCTATCTCCAGGAACAAGCAGAAACGTAGTGTTCACATATGGGGACTCCCTAGCTGCAGATGCCAGGGAGAAGGCCCCAGAGGTTGTGTGCCCTTGTGAAAAGGCTCCACTTCCCCCCATGGATCTCTGGCATCCTACCAGGGATGGTGGGTAGCAGTTGATTAAGTATGGAAAAGGTGTTGAACAGCCTGACCAAACAAGGCATCCCGGTGGGAGTCCTTGTCTAAGCAGTAATGGGCTGTGAAGGTATGAACCGAAGCCCTAGTAGCTGCTCGACAGATGTCGTCGATAGACACAGAGTGAAGATGAGCCTTAGAGGCTGCCATGGCTCTCACATTGTTTCAACACCCTTGGATATATATACTATCCGGTCCAGATGATTTGCTACTCTTCAATTTACCAAATGGTTGTAATACATCTTCTCGGTGTATCAATATTTCTTTCAATTCTTCTGCAGTATCACCTTTAAATACCACTTTAGTAATGGATAGCATCTATATTTTCCTCAGTAAAGACCGAAGCAAAGAACCCATTCAGTCTCTCCGCTATGACCTTTTCCCCTCTTAGTGCCCCTTTTACCCCTCTTTCATCTAATGGTCCAACTGACTCTGACAGGTTTTTTGCTATGAATGTACTTGAAAAGGTCTTGTGTTTTTGGTTCCACAGCAAGCTTTTTCTCAAATTCTCTTTGCCTGCCTTATCAATGCCTTGCATTTAATTTGCCAGTGCTTGTGCTGTTTCCAGTTTTCGTTATTTGGCTCTTTTTTCCATTTCCTGAAAGATGCTTTTTTGGCAACAGCCTCTCTGACCTCACCTTTAAACGATTCTGGCAGTTTTTTGGACTTTCTTCCCCTTTTCTTAAAGCGTGGAATACAGCTGGTCTGGGCTTCCAAGATAGTATTTTTAAACACCCAAGCTTGATGTAAGTCTTTTACTTTTGCAACTAAATACTGAATACAGTATTGTGCAGCTAAAATTCTAACTGCATGAATAATGCCAGCTAAACTGCAGTGCCAGCAGAAAAAGAAAAAAATAACAGTTCCTCCTTGGAAAAAGTGCTTTGAGTGAAAAATAGTTAATCTCCAGGAAGAAGCAGGAATGTAGTCTTCACATTTGGGTATCGTCGGTACCGACGGAGCCTGCGCGGGAACGCTCCCCAGCGTCCAATTAGAAAGCCTTTGGGAGCATGCTGCCTGTGTGCTGCCTTCCCGCCTTTCCCAACTGCCTCTCTCCAGTTCTTCGTTTTCCGCGGAGCCAGCAGGTCGCTGTTCCTGTCACTGCAGAAAATTCCTACTTATTACTTACTTTTTTTGTGGTCACGTCTGCCTTCCTCGACGCTTTACCGGTACCGCCGGGTTTTCTTTCTTTATTTCTGTTCTTTTAAAAAACAAAAAAAATTACTTAGTACTTTTTCCCATTTTTCCCAGGTGCACGCGCCTTTTTGGGCCTTAGGCCCAAAATTTTTCTTACAATGGAGAAACCTGCTTCGGGTTTCAAAAAGTGCACCAAGTGTGGCGATACCATCTCCGTCACCGACACCCATGAATGGTGTCTAAAATGTTTAGGTCCTGACCACTCCATCACGGATTGTATGTCCTGTGCCATGATGTCTAAAAGAGGTTGGCAGAACAGAGCTGCTAAGCTCAGTGCCCTGTTTCCCTCTGATGCAGTTTCGGTGGCATCGACGTCTTCCAGGGCTTACTCTTCCTCCCGTGGATCTCAGGTAACTAAACATAAGTCCAGCCTGTCCTCAAAGGTTAGATCTCCTTCTAAGCATCGAGATGCCTCTGGCGTTGCCCTTGAGGATTCTGCACCGGCAAAATTGCCCCGGCGGGAGGCTTCGGCTTCCAAAGTACTATTGGGGCTCCAGGATGTTTTCGAGGCCTCGACCTCGGCAGAACTACTGGTGCCATGCTCTGGGGTACCGGCAGTCTTCTCCATTACCGACATCCAGGCATCGGCAGCGTCGATAGATCAGAGATTCCTGGCTATTGAACGCAGTCTGGCGGCTCTCCTTGCGGCATCGACACCCTCGGAACCACATCAGACAGTTCAAATGGTACCGGCACCGACTACGGCGCTAGTACCGGTACCGATAGCATCGACATCGGTGTCTGCATTGCCAGCACCCAGTCACCCGATGCCCTCCGGTACCGATGTCGATTCGGGGATACTTCTTCCAGAAGAGCCTTCCTCCCCTAAACGCAGGATGTCTCCTCCAGAGGACATTTCCTTTCAGGATTTCATCAGGGAGGTGGCTCGAGGCTTGTCCATTAATGTGGCTCCTGAAACAGAGCCCAGAGCAAAGGAGTTGGAAATTTTACAGTATCCTAAAACTCCTAAAGAGGCAGCTACCCTGCCTATCCATGAGATCTTGCATGATCTCATGCTGAGAATGTGGGAGACTCCTCATTCTCAGAGACTGGACACTCTGTATCGAGTCTCTCCTTGTCCTGGATTCCAGAAAACTCAGCTTCCTCACCACTCTATTGTAGTAGAATCAGCTATGAGAAGGATCAGGAGTACAAAGAGACATACCTCTAATCCTCCAGGACGTGAGTGCAGAATTCTGGATGCTTTTGGACGTCGAGTCTTCCAAGCTTCCATGCTGTCTGCCAGGATCAGTTCCTATAGTTTATATATGGGAATGTTCCTGAAAGAAGTCACAAGAGATTTAGAGGTTTTCAGCCCTCTTCTTCCTGAGGATAGAAGGCAGGATTTTCTCACATTGGTCAAACATGCCCAGGATGTTTCCAAATTTGTCAACCGTGCAGCTTTTGATTGTTTTGAGTGCATAAGCAGAACTTCTGCCATTGCCATAGGTGCACGTAGAATTCCTTGGCTCCAGGCATCTGATCTGGAGCTCTGGGTACAAGACAAACTAGGAAGCATTCCTTGTACTGGTGAGAACCTGTTTGGCAAAGATTGGCAAGAAAAGGCCAATGAGTTGGATGCCGACAACTCCACCTTGGATAGATTACACAGGTACACTAAAAAAATTTTTTTTTAAACTGCCTCTAATGTTTCGATTCATTTTTACGTTTTTTGCTGCGCTGAATTCAAATCTGGTAACCAATTTGCTCCATCACGTACAGATTTTTTGCTACATTGGGTTAGCAGTTTGAGGTGAACGTTTCAGATTGAGTGCGATCGAGATAAAGGTTTCTTGGATGAATTCTTTATACTAATTGTTTAGTAGTTATTCAAATAAGAATAAAGAAAATTATAACAAGGCAGCACATAAGAATAGAGTAATGTCAACAAAACACACTGTGATGGTAGCAAAACTGTCTGCACTTAAAACAGCCACATACATGTGCACAAACATTGAGCATATAAGAGCGAGGTTAGACACAAAGCAAAGCAAAGAAATGTGCAAAAAATGTTGTACAGGTATGTATGTAAGAATAGAAAATGCAAACCGCACCATTGCAATACATGAAGACAAACACCCGATGGTGTGAAAATAAAATTCTAATAAATGAGATCCGACACTGTGGTAATAACTAGCAAATTTTTATTTCAAAGTTTAGTAAAAACACGATATTTGTCAACACAGTTTAGATTTTAAAGTCATTCTTGGGTCAATCAATCTCCTGGTGGGCCCGTTTCTTCTTCCCCCGAATGCTTCTCTTGGTGCGCTGCTTGGCGTATTTTTCATCTGGGGTTTCCCGCAGCAGCAACCAGCAGAAATCAGCCATCATAGTGGTGTTCCATCTTCCTTGGTACCTTCTCTCTGCGTCCTTGATGTCCTGGTGAAACCTTTCACCTTGTTCTTCACTGTACGCCCCCAAGTTTTCGGGAAAGTAGTTCACATGGGAGTGCAAGAAATGGACTTTCAGGCTCATGTTACAGCCTTGTTCTTTGAAGGCATTGAGCATCCTGGCAACAATATCCTTATAGTTCTCATCCCGCCTGTTCCCCAAGAATTTGAGAACAACATCCTTGAAGGAATCCCAGGCTTCTTTTTCCTTCTCAGACATCGTTTCAGCGAATGCTCCATCTGAAATGAGTTTCCTTATATCAGGGCCAACAAACACTCCTTCCTTTAGCTTTGCTTCAGAAAGTCGGGGGAACTTTGAGCAAAGGTACCGAAAGCACTCACCATCTTTTGGAAGGGACTTGATGAATTGCTTAATGAGACCCAACTTAATGTGGAGAGGTGGTAATAGAATTTTATCACGAGGTACCAAGCTCTCATGAAGAACATTTTTCTCACCGGGTCTCAAATACTCCCGAATTGGCCAGTCTTTTTTCCCCCAGTGTAGGTCGCGGGCCCGGCTATCCCACAAGCAAAGGAAGCAGGGATATTTGGTGAAACCGGATTGCTGCCCTAATAGCATGGATAGAATTTTAAAGTCTCCACAAATCATCCACTTATGCTCATCATAACGAATCTTCTGAAGAATCAGGGCCAAATTCTCGTATTTTTATTGGAGAATAACAGAGTGAGCAATAGGAACTGAAGCGAATGTGTTGCCATTATGAAGAAGAACACCTTTTATGCTGTCTTTTGACGAATCAATGAACAGCCGCCATTCAGCAGGCTCATACTTGAGTTTAAACTTTTCCATCACTCCGTATATATCGTTGCAAAATACCACATCTTCCTCTTTGCTGAAATACTTCAAAAATTGTGTCTCGCGGTTGCGGTACCAATAAAAAGTTGTTCCTGGTGACAATAGATTTTTCTGTTTAAGCCGAGAACCTAGCAGTTGGGCAGCATCTTTTGGGAGTCCTAAATCCCGGACTAAATCATTCAATTCAGCTTGAGAAAAGTTCAGGTTTCGGATCTGGTTCAGTTTCAAACTCGGAAGTACTGGACTCATCGGGAAAAGTCATCTGATGAGTCTCATCATGATCAGAACCGTCCACACAAATATGATCCAAAGATTTTGGTGGTTCAGGCACAGGTACTTCGTTGCTATGAGGCATAGGCCTAATTGCTGAGGGAAGGTTGGGGTAACTTATTACGATCTTATTTTTTAAGTTGTATCCCTTCACAATGCAAGAGCAAAAATAGCAGTCACTGCTGTGGTCTCTTTGTTCACGCCACATCATAGGTATTCCGAAACGAAATGCTTGTTTTTTTACCTTTCATCCATAAGCGTAGATCTTCCTCACATGTCTTGCACACTTTGTGAGGAGCCCACGGTTTGTCTTGATCACCTAACTTCAAACCGAAATAGGCAAAATGTACTTTTTTTAATAAATGCAGAAATGTTCCTCTGCCGCTTTTTCACGGTATATTCCCCACAAATAAAACAAAAACTGTCCGGAGAGTTGACGCAGCCTCTGGCGTTGTGAGCCATCACAAATACACAGCACTGCAAACTACAACTGTAGTGAACCACTTCGGAATAAAGCTGGATTACGACTGAGAAAGCAAAAGGTAATAATGAACTTGCAAGAAACTGAAATTTGACAGGAACGTTCATGTCGCAACCACCGTGTTTGAGCGAGCGAACGAGGCGAGGCGAACAGGAAAGAACATGCGCCAGCGCGAGTACTGGATTTAGCCCCCCGCCTCCCAATTGTCCTGTTAATGTATAAAATGAATACAAAACACTCTAAAATATCATGAGGGAGTGTTTCTAGTTAGTTAACCATTACAACCTTTATTTTGGGCCAAGAAAATAAACTGCAGTCGGCTAAAAAGAAATTATGTGAACATTCCTTATATGGGTAAGAAATCTAATTTTGCAAGAAAACGTGACGTGATGGAGCATTTTGGCTATTTTTCCTGGATTCAGCACCCCAAAATCTATAGGAATCAGTTGCAAAACTGGAGGCAGTTTTTTGGTAGTGTACCTGTGTCCAAGGCCACAGCTGATCCTGCAAGAAAGAAATCTTTCAAGAAACCATTCTTTTCTAAAAAGAAAAGGTTTTATCCTGCTTATTCTCAGCAGGGACGTTCTGCAGGTCAACCTGTCCGGAGGGGTCAGCAACCACCCAAACAAAGGAAAGCAAAGACTGCTAAGCCTCAACCACCTCAGCAGTCTCAGCCTCCACAAGGCCTTTGACTTTCAACTAGATAACTTAGCCTTACTGGCTCTCAATGGACCAGAGCCTTCCACCATTCCAGGAAGGTTGTGCCATTTTGCCTCCAGATGGGGACAAATAACAGCAGAGCATTGGACACTCCATCATATAAGAGGGGTACAAGCTTCATTTTTTGAGCATGCCCCCTCCACAATGGTAAGACAGTTCAGTTCTCAAACCTCTCTCATCAACCTGTTAGATCAAGAGGTCACTATGCTTCTTGCCCAAGGGGCAATAGAAGAAGTACCCATTCTTCAACAGGGTATGGGGTTTTACTCCCCCTATTTCCTTATCCCAAAGAAAACAGGGGGATACAGACCTATCTTAGACCTCAGAGAATTGAACAAATTCCTATTCAAAGAGAAATTCAAGATGATTTCTCTAGGAACTCTGCTGCCATACCTTCAGAGTCAGGATTGGCTTTGTTCTCTAGTTCTCAAGGATGCGTACACTCATGTTCTCATCCACCCAACTCACAGAAAGTTCCTTTGGTTCCTTTTTCAAGAAAAGCACTACAGATACAGGGTGCTTCCTTTTGGCCTGGCCTCAGCACCAAGAGTGTTCACGAAATGCATGGCTCTCTGCACTCTGGGAATATTCGTCTTCCCCTACTTAGACAACTGGCTCATTCGAGCCCCAACAGAGTCGGAGGCCAGGACTTCTCTGTCCTGCACAATGCATATCCTTCAGTATTTGGGTCTGGTCATAAACATCCCAAAATCCAATCTAACTCCCACTTAGCCTCTAGAGTTCATAGGAGCTTTCCTGGATACCAAAAAGGCAAGGGCCTATCTCCCCCCAGGCCCGTTGCCGTCGCATAGTGCAGTTAGCTTCTCAAGTCGTGCTACAGCCTCATCTCACTGCCTGAGAAATGCTTCAACTGCTAGGCCACATGGCATCCACTGTGCATGTGGTTCCCTATGCTCGCCTCCATATGAGGGCAGCCCAGTGGACTTTATCTATTCAGTGGACTCAGGCATCAGGATGCCTGTGAGACAAAATAGCAAACACAAGTCGCCTTATTTTGTCCCTCAAGTGGTGGACGTCCACTCAAAACCTATTGCTGGGGTCCCCTTTTCAGCAACCCTTACCCCAAGCAACTCTCACAACAGATGCTTTTCCGATGGGTTGGGGAGCTCATCTGCAAGACCTCTCCACCTAAGGCACCTGGACTCCACAGGAGACTCATCTACATATCAATCTCTTAGAGCTCAGAGCAATCTTCCTTGCTCTTCGAGTGTTCCACACCCTGCTCAGCTACAAGACAGTCCTCATTCATACGGACAATCAAGTAGCCATGTTCTACGTGAACAAGCAGGGCGGAACAGGCTCTCTGTCGCTTTGCAACGAAGCTTTGCGACTATGGGCCCACGCCAGAGAGCATCAGATTAATCTCCTGGCAGTGTATCTTCCAGGCATACAAAACTCTTGGCAGACAGACTCAGTCGAGTTCTGCTTCCACACGAGTGGTCTCTGCATGCAGACCAGGTGGCCAAGATTTTTCAAATTTGGGGAACCACGGACATAGACCTCTTTGCAAGTCCGTGGAATGCCAAACTTCCCCAGTTCTGTTCCAGAATTCCAGCTCAGGGGGCTCAGGCCAGGGATGCTTTCCTCCTTTACTGGGGTCAAGACTTCCTGTATGCCTTTCCACCCATTCCCCTAATTCCCAAAACCCTATTCAAGCTTCAGAGAGACAGAGGCCATATGATCCTCATAGCTCCACATTGTCCAAGGTAAGTGTGGTACCCTCTGCTTCTACATCTCTCTCAAGCTCCCTCCCTGAAGTTAGGGTCTGCTCCAGATCTCTTATCTCAGGAGGACGGAATGTTACGGCATCCCAATCCCCAATCTCTGCATCTCAGGGCTTGGTTGCTGAAGGCCTAGATCTCCATGATCTTAACCTTCCTCAACAGGTAAAGGATATCCTTTATACTTCCAGGAAGCCTTCCACAAGACGCTCTTATGCTTTCAAGTGGAAAAGGTTTACCATATAGTGTTCGCAGAAGGGTCTTAACACCCTTGCCGTATCTCTGGAATCATTACTGGAGTATCTCCTTCATTTATCCAATGCAGGACTTAAGACTAACTCAGTGAGAGTCCATTTGAGTGCTATTGCAGCTTCCTTCAAGCCTCTAAATGGACAACCTATCTCCTCCCATCCTCTTATAGCAAGATTTATGAGAGGCCTTCTGCTAACTAAGTCTCCCATTAAGCCGCCACCTGTGGCATGGGACTTAAACTTGGTTCTTGGTCAGCTCATGAAGCCGCCTTTTGAACCCTTAGCTACTACCTCCTTGAAATTCCTTTCTTGGAAGGTTATCTTTCTCATTGCAATCACATCAGCACGTCGCATCAGTGAGTTGCAGGCACTAGTAGCTGATCCACCTTATACAAGGTTCCATCATGACAAGGTAGTCCTTAGGACTCATCCACGCTTTATGCCAAAGGTGGTCTCGCCTTTTCATCTAAACCAAGCGGTCTACCTACCTGTGTTCTTTCCAAACTTCATGCATCAAATGCAGAAAGGTATCTTCATACTTTGGACTGTAAAAGAGCTTTAGCCTTTTACTTAGAAAGAACACAGCAACATAGAAAGTCCTCTCAAGTCTTTGTTGCTTTTGATCCTTCTCATTTGGGACTTCCAGTCTCCAAGAGAACAAAATCTAACTGGATTGCTCAGTGTATTTCCTTTGCCTATCAGAGTAAGAATCTTCCTCTGGAGGTCCATGTCACAGCTCACAATATGAGAGCCATGGCAACTTCAGTGGCTTATCTAAACTCTGTGTCTATCGACGACATCTGTCGAGCAGCCACCTGGGCCTCGGTTCATACCTTCACAGCCCATTACTGCTTGGACAAGGACTCCCGTCGGGATGCCTTGTTTGCTCAGGCTGTTCTTCAACACCTATTCCATACCTAATCAACTCCTACCCGCCATCCCTGGTTGGATGCTAGAGATCCATGGTGGGAAGTGGAGCCCTGGTTCAGGGACACACAACTTCTGGGGTCTCTCCCTGACATCTAGAGCTAGGGAGTCCCCATATGTGAAGACTACATTCCTGCTTGTTCCTGGAGATAGCATAGTTACTCACCTGTAACAGGTGATCTCCGGGAACAGCAGGAATTTAGTCTTTACAACCCACCCACCTCCCCTAGGAGTTGTATCTCTCTATTTCTTTCCCTTTCCCTTTCTCTCTCTTTGTCTCAGCTTTAAAACTCAACTGGAGAGAGGCAGTTGTGAAAGGCGGGAAGGCAGCATGCAGGTGCTGTGGGATGCTCCCAGAGGCTTTCTAATTGGACGCTGGGGAGCTTTCCCGCGCATGCTCCGTCGGTACCGACGATACCCATATGTGAAGACTAAATTCTCCAGGACCAAGCAGGAAGTCAGTCCTCACATATGGGTGACGTCGGCGCCAACGGAGCCCTCGCGGAGCAATTTTCCCCAGCTTTCAAAGAAAGCCTTTGGGAATTGCAGCGCGCATGCGCGGTCCCCTTCCCGCCCAAGGGTGCCATCTTAGCCAGTCTTCTTTTTTCCGCGGAGCCCTACAGACGTGGTGGTCTTGTCCCCGCAGAAAAAGTTGATTTTCGTCGTTTATTTTCTCTTTTTTCTTCTGTTCGACACCGGTCTCTTTCCTGCCCGGACTCGCGACGCCGTTGCGAGTCCTTCTCTTATTTTTCGGTTTTT
The DNA here is from genome assembly GCA_033557465.1 of Ichthyophis bannanicus. Lineage (NCBI taxonomy): Eukaryota > Metazoa > Chordata > Amphibia > Gymnophiona > Ichthyophiidae > Ichthyophis > Ichthyophis bannanicus. The sequence goes on along the minus strand of CM066043.1, from coordinate 26,893,335 downwards.
CTGATTTTTCTTGTCAGTTTCATTTTTCGGTTTTTCGCTGGCAGCCCGGTCCTTTGACCTTGCAGGGGCCCTTTTTCCCCCGATGGCTGCCAGTGGCTTCAAAAGATGTGTTCAGTGTGACAGAAATATGTCGCTCACTGACACACACGATCATTGCCTCTGCTGCCTCGGCCCAGATCACGAGGAACTGATCTGTGGGGCCTGCAGCAAAATGTCCTCCAAAGCTTTACGGAGTCGGCGGCATCAGCGGGAAAGAATCTTCGCAGATCCCACCCGTACCCGGACCTCGTCGGAGGCCTCGGCGTCCAGAGGCTCCAGCTCTGAGCATCGCCGGAGTTCCTCCGACAGAGGTTCTCCCTCCGGGGATCATCATCGGAAGGCGAAACCCGCGAGGGCGGCGTCGGTGGACGCTCCTGGTTCCGCGAGGGCCAGGTCGCATAGCCCCGATAGCCGTCCCAGGTCTTTGGAGCAGGAAGTCTCCCGAAGCGACCTCGTTTGGAATCGGAATTGCCTGCTCGGGTAAGTCCTGTAGTCCTCCTGGACTTGCCTCCGAGGGGTCCGACGTTGGGCCCGACGCCGTCGGGGCCCGAGTCGGGGACTGCTGGGTCACCTGAGGTCGGACGCAGGTTGACGGCCTTGGAGAGCAGCCTGGCTGCCTTCATGGACCAGCAGCGGGCACTGATCGCTAGCCTCGCTGGCGCCTCTGCCCTGGCCGCCGGGACGTCGACGTCTAAGTCGACCCCGGAGACCGAGCCGATCCTCGAGTCCATGCGGGCTCGAGTCGATCCTCGGTCGAGGTCTCCCTCGGCCTCCCGTTCGGGACCGAGGTCGTCGACGCCGACACCCTCAGCGTCGGGGCGGCCGACGCCTCCGCCCGCCCGAACCGACCCCACCGATTCCTCCTCGGAGTCGGCCTGGGAATCTGAAGTGGAAGAGTCACCTGATTCTTTTCGGACTCGGTGTGTCCCCTCGGACTCCCCTGAGTCCGAACCTCGGAAACAGTCCCCCCCGGAGGATGCCCGGTTCTCGGACTTCGTCAGGGATATGGCCAAGGCTTTGGCCTTCCCTGCGGATCCCGAGGAGGAGCCTCGAGCCGAAGAGCTCGACGCCCTTCAGTACGACTCTCCAGCAAAGGAGCACTTTACTGTACCGGTTCCTCCCATGCTGGAACGACTACTCTTCCGCATGTGGGAGAGTCCGGCATCGTCGCCGGTATTAAGCAAGCGGGTCGATTCCATCTGTCGAGTCCGCAAGAGCCCTGGCTTCCAGAAAGCACAGCTACCGCACCATTCCATGGTGGTGGAATCGGCCATGCATAGGCTCAAGAGCCAGAAGATGCACTCCTCGGTGCCTCCCGGCAGGGAGGCCCGCAACCTGGATGGCCTCGGTAAGAAGTGTTTCCAAGGCTCTATGCTTGCTTGTCGGGTCCAGACCTACCAGCTCTACATGGGCATGTACCTTAGAGACCTGGCTAAAGAGATAGCCGGATTCTCTGCTGGGCTGTCCGAGGAACCTTTGCGGAGGTTCCTAGCCTTGTCCACTGGAATTCGAGATTGCTCCAAATTCATTTCTCGAGCAGCCTATGATGGCTTTTGAAGCATCGGCTCGAGTGGCCGCAGCCGGCATCGGTGCCCGCCGACAGGCTTGGCTTCAGTCGTCTGACCTTGAACCCTGGGTGCAGGACAAGCTGGTCGATGTCCCCTGCCGAGGTGAGAACCTCTTTGGCAAGCCCATGGCTGAGAAGGCTGCGCAAATCGAGACGGAGACTCTCACCAGAACTAGGCTCTCTAGGAAAACCTCTGCCCCTTCCCAGAAGAAGAAGGGCTCGGGAAAGAAGTCCTTTTACCCGAGAAAGGCGGCTGCCTATAAACACTACCCTCAATATCAGGCCTCCGCAGCTCCCCAACAGGGTCAGCAGGCCAAGGGACGGGGTAACGGGTCCCGTAGGCAGCAAGCCCCCAAGCCTGCACCACCGGCCCCTGCTCAGCAGGGTGGGGGTTTTTGACTTCATCGGCATAGCCTCTCCCCCTCAGCTGGTTTCTCCCAGCACAGGAGGCCGGCTGGTCCACTTTGCCCACAGGTGGTCCAACATCACATCAGATGCCTGGGTGCTTCATGTTGTGAGAGAAGGCTATCTTCTCCACTTCCACCAGGTCCCTCCCTCCTATTTCCCGGGAGAGCCTCCACGACTCCCTCTGCACAGGGACTTACTCCTTCAGGAGTTAGCAAGTCTTCTTCAGGAACAGGCTGTGGAACCGGTGCCCCACCACCTGAGAGGTCAAGGCTTTTATTCCAGGTATTTCCTAATACCAAAAAGAACGGGAGGCCTCAGACCCATCCTGGACTTGCGCAACCTCAACAAGTTCCTCGTGCGGGAGAAGTTCAAAATGCTTACCCTTGGAATCCTTCTGCCCTACCTCCAGCAGGGAGATTGGCTATGCTCCTTGGATCTAAAGGATGCCTACACGCACATCCTCATCCACCCAAGCCACCGCCAATACCTAAGGTTTGTGGTGGCAGGAAATCATTACCAGTACAGAGTACTGCCCTTTGGCCTATCCTCCGCACCACGAGTCTTCACAAAATGTCTCGCGGTGGTGGCGGCTTATCTCCGGCTTCAGGGCCTCTATGTCTTTCCTTACCTAGACGACTGGCTCATCAGAGCATCGTCCTCTCCGGAAGTCACAAAAGCCACACACCGCACTGTGACTGTTCTCCAGTACTTGGGCTTTGTCATAAACTTCGCAAAGTCCACTTTGCTCTCCTCGCAAGATCTCGAGTTCATCGGCGCAAGATTGCACACTCTTCAGGCGAGAGCTTTCCTGCCTCTCGACAGGGCTCAATGGCTCATGGACCTAGCCAGCCGTTTTCACAGCCAGTCCCTGGTCTTGGCCAGGCGCTTCCTGAGACTACTCGGCCATATGGCTTCCACCGTCCACGTGACCCCCAATGCCCGCCTGAATATGAGGACTGCTCAGTGGTGCCTTCGCAAGCAGTGGCAACAGGCCACGGGCGGCCTAGCCGACTTAGTGCAGATCTCCGACCCGCTGGCCTCTTCTCTACAGTGGTGGCTTCATCAGCCGAACCTGGTACTCGGAATGCCTTTTCAATCTCCTCCGCCTGCTCAAGTACTGACGACCGATGCTTCTCTCCTGGGATGGGGAGCGCATTGCCAAGGGGCATGTACTCAAGGTCTCTGGACCACGTGGGAGTCTGCGCAGCAGATCAACTTCCTAGAGCTCAGAGCAATTCGTCTGGCTCTCAAGGCTTTCTCCCACCTGACTTCTCACCGGTCCGTCCTTGTCCAGACCGACAATCAAGTTGCCATGTTCTACGTGAACAAACGGGGGCACGGGCTCCTTCCTTCTCTGTCGAGAAGCGCAGAGGCTCTGCTCTTGGGCCGTCAGCCACGGCATTCTTCTCAAGGCAGTTTATCTCCCAGGCCAAGAAAATTACCTGGCGGACAAACTCAGCAGAATCCTCCAGCCGCACGAGTGGCGACTGGATCCCTTGGTAGTTCAGAAAATTTTTCTGAAGTGGGGCCTCCCCACGATGGATCTCTTTGCCAGTCCCTTCAACCGGCAACTTCCTCGCTTCTGCTCTCGGCAGCCGCATCCCCTTCGAGTAGCGGCGGATGCTTTTCTACTCTCATGGTCGAAAAGCCTGCTGTATGCCTTTCCTCCCATACCGCTAATCTCTCGTACTCTTTTCAAGGCTCTCCGAGACAAAGCTTCCATCATCCTGATAGCTCCTCGGTGGCCCAGACAGCCGTGGTTTCCACTCCTGCTGCAACTGGCGGTGGAGGCTCCGTTCCCTCTGGGGTTTCAACCAGACCTCCTGACACAGGATCAAGGGTCCCTGCTACACCCCAACCTCAGATCTTTACATCTGATGGCCTGGCTGCTGAAAGGGTAGTCCTGGCTCCCCTTCTGCTGCCGGCAGAAGTGGAAGTGGTCGTCCTAGCTTCCCGGCGACCTTCTACCCGCAAATGCTACGCCCTTAAATGGCGTCGTTTTTCCGTTTGGTGTACCCAGCAGTCTCAGGATCCCTTCTCCTGCTCGGTGTCGGTGATCTTGCAGTACTTGCTCTACCTCTCTAATCTGGGACTTAAGTCCAACTCCGTCAAAGTTCACCTCAGTGCTCTTTCAGCACATCATGTGCCGGTGGACGGCAGACCTCTTTCCAACGACCCTCTCGTGGCAAGGTTTCTCCGAGGTCTCCTTCTACTTAAACCACCTCTGCGCCCGCCAGCACCTGACTGGGATCTAAATGTGGTTTTACAGCGGATCACCTGTCCGCCTTTTGAACCTATGGCTACCTGTTCTCTCCGTTTTCTTTCTTGGAAAACCTTATTCTTGATAGCCCTCACTTCCGCTCGACGCGTAAGTGAATTGCAGGCCCTCGTGTCTGATCCCCCTTACACTCTGTTCTACAAAAATAGGGTAGTCCTACGGACTCACCCTAAATTTCTTCCAAAAGTGGTCTCCCCTTTTCACCTCAATCAGGAGGTGGTACTTCCGACCTTCTTTCCCAGGCCACACTCCAGCCGAGCTGAAATGGTCCTGCATACCCTGGACTGTAGAAGGGCGTTGAACTTCTACCTTGACCGTACGCGGGAGCACTGTAAAGCTGCTCAGCTTTTTGTGTCTTTTGACCCCAATAAATTGGGGCTCCCTGTCTCCAAGCGTACTCTGTCCATCTGGGTTGCTGACTGTATCGCTTGGGCTTATGGGGCAGCCGGACTCTCGTTAGAAAGTCGGGTCACGGCTCATTGTGTTCGGGCGAAGGCTACGTCAGTGGCTTACCTCCGCTCTGTTCCATTGGCAGACATCTGCCGGGCCGCTACTTGGTCTTCGAGCCAGACTTTTGTGGACCATTACTGCCTCGAGAGGGAGTCCCGCAGGGACAGTGCTTTCGGACAGGCAGTCCTCCGAAATCTCTTCGAGGTTTGAGCAACTCCTACCCTCCATCCCGGATGGGGGCTACCGGTGGGTAATAATTCAGTGAAGATTCCTTCCTTCTGTGCTGCTGAGCTAGAGGGAGCTCATTTTTGTGCTTAGGGTCTCTGGTAGCCTTAAGCTTGGGAGTCCCATATGTGAGGACTGACTTCCTGCTTGGTCCTGGAGAAAGCGTAGTTACTCACCTGTAACAGGTGTTCTCCAGGAGCAGCAGGAATCAGTCCTCACAACCCTCCCTCCTCCCCTTGGAGTTGCAATCATCTGCTTTAGTTTTTTTGCAAATTTTTATGCTGTCTTTTAGCTATGTCATCTGACTGGCTAAGATGGCACCCTTGGGCGGGAAGGGGACCGCGCATGCGCGCTGCAATTCCCAAAGGCTTTCTTTGAAAGCTGGGGAAAATTGCTCTGCGAGGGCTCCGTCGGCGCCGACGTCACCCATATGTGAGGACTGATTCCTACTGCTCCTGGAGAACACCTGTTACAGGTGAGTAACTACGCTTTCCTGCTGTTCCCTGAGATCACCTGTTACAGGTGAGTAACTATGCTTTACATGCGAAGATCTCCCTGATAGACTGGTATCTGAAAGGATTAAGATCATCAAAGATATTATGGAAGATCCAAGGCATCAAGCTGAAGCATGCTGCATTAACAGAAGAAGATATGAAATTTATATGTTCCACAATAAATTGAAAATAGCAGCAGAAGCGCAAAAACTGTGGAGATATGAAGAAAACCGGGAAAAAAAAGATATCCAAATAAGCTATTGAGAGAGAACCCTAATTTTACAGGAAATTGGGAAAGGATATTAAGATAATAAAAGCACCACCAACCAAAGCCGAAACAGAAAGCTTTTGTTGAAAACTAGTCAAAGATCCTATAAAGCATAATCAAGAAGCAGAATGGTTACCCCGCATACAGGATTATTTGGAAGACGCAAACATCACACCTATGGAATGGCCTGCAGTGACAACAGACAAGCTGGAAAGCAGGTTAAAACGAGCCCCAAACTGCAAGAGCCCTGGTCCAGATGGGATAACCAACATTTGGCTCAAACAATTAACATCACTCCATCCAGACCTGATGATTTGCAAAAATCATTTCTTTACACAGCCAAAGGCGTTCATGGGAAAGGAAGTAACAGAATTTGCAAAACAAGAGAAGAAAACTCTTCAAAGTATTGCAAGTGATAAAAAACAAGTGGCAAATGCACAAATACAGTGGAAAATATAGTGTGTTACTTAAAGAACCTTTTGTCCATCAAGAACAGATTTATGAATGGTTGAGGAGATATGAACTGAAACCGAAGGATGAAGAATTGATAGTTGCAGCCCAGGTCTGCAGATTACGGACGAGATGGTTTACAGCGAGTATTGAAAAAACTGACACAAGACATATGCCGATTCTGTAAGAAAGAGCTGGAAACAGTGACTCACCTAATAGCAGGTTATGAAGTACTGATGACAGAAAATGTCTATATAGAAAGGCACAACAAAATAGCATGCCTCCTCCACGCCTCCAGATTGTGAGCCCTTCGGGGACAAGGGAATAAAAAAAGTACCTGTTAGTATATACATGTAAACCTCTCTGATGCGTAAGTAAAGGGCGGTATATCAAATGCCTTAACCATAACCACTGGAAACTCTGTAAACACTACAACATCACTGTCCCTGAAAAGCACTGGGATCATGACCCTAAGAGAATAACAGAAAATAAAGAGGTTGTGATCACCTGCGGCATTCCCATTCCGACAGATAAGAAACTGGATGCCAGGAAACCTGGCATAGTGGTAAAGGAGAAGAATACCAGAATGGCATTGATAATAGAAGTGTCAGTACCGAGTGATTATTCTGTGAATTGCATTGAGAGGCAGAAGATCCTGAAGTACCAAGAAATGCAGTCAGAGACCAAGAAAATGTGGCAGAAAGATACCGAAATATTTCCCATTGTACAGGGAGCCACAGGCTTGATAAAGAAGAATTTCCAAGCACATCTTGACAAACTACCCATACATGTTACATCTTATGAACTCCAGCAGGAGGCTTTCTTTGGCAGTAATGCAACTACCTCCACCAACTCAATGCCCACTCACCCCAGCTGGTGACTTTCAAGTTCAACTCGGTACCTACTAATCCCAACTAGATGTACCAGTTGATTGTATAATGTTGTTAAGTACCCCCATTTTAAATGTAACCTCAATCGTGTTGTCTAAATGTTGTTAAATACCCTCATGTTAAATGTAACCATCCAATTGTGATGTGACCACTTTGTTTGAAGGATAAGGTGGTATACAAATCTGTCTAAATAAATAATACAAGTATTATGCCAGAGCATTGGCAGTAAATTTGAAAAACTAAGATCATACTCCACATACCCTGGCATAGAAGTGAGGTTCACGACTGCCATAGTATGTGCAAAACTAACCCATTTGGAGAAATTACCCCAGACTTAATACTACAATGGCTTACTACCAGAAGAACATTTCTCCTTCCAACAATTATAGACTAATAACCTGTCTGCCTACAATCTATAAGCTGCAATAGATGCAGACAGAATATATGATCATATTGGGTCCAATAACATCATTACAATACAGCAAAAGAGCAACAACAGAGGGGCTTATGGCACCAAAGACCAGTTAATATTGAATAAGGCCATCATGGCCAGCGCTTTGAAAAGCAGAAATCTAAGTATAGTGTGGATTGATTATAAGAAAGCTTTTGACAGCGTCCCATACTCATGGATAATACACCTCCATGAAATGTATAAAATAAATCCTGGTTTGATGGGTATGTTAAGTTCACCATGACAGTGTGGCAAGCCACGCTCTTTTTGAAATATGAAGATGGTCAGTATATCATTCCTGACATCAGGATACAGTGAGGAATATTTCAAGGAGATTCCTGTCACCCCTTCTGTTTTGTGCGGTGCTTAATTCAATGAGTACTCTCATTAACTCTTTAGGATATGGATTTAGCATGAATCCTAAATTAGATGATAACCCAGAAACAACATCTCATTTAATATTTGTGGACAGTCCGAAGCTCTATAATTCCAGCGACCAACAATTAGCAGAGCATCTCCACGTGGTGAAAGGTTTTCCGATGACATCAGGATGACCTTTGGCCTTGACAAGTGTGCTAAGGCAACTTTTATCAGAGGAAAATTGAGCAAACCAGAAAATATCTCCTTGGCTGAAGGCTGTGACATCAAGGATCTTGAACAAGAAGGTATATGTATTTATTTTATTTATTTAAAAGGATTTCTATACTGCTTTATTCTAAAATCAAAACGTTTTGCAGCATACCTTGTGGTTTTACATAGAATAAAGGGTGAAGGGAGCCTGCAGGAGGTTGTTTCAATCTAACTATTTACAATATAAGCTATGTACAGAGTGTGTGTTATGACAACTTTGATCGAAATTGAATTGGGCTAAGTACAGCTGGAGATTAAATAAACAGATTGGTTGGGTAGGGCTAGGTCAGAGGGATGTTGGATCAGAGGGGGGGCAGAGCGGGGAAGAGAGGGGCATTTTATTATGTGGTTGGTCTGTATTCTGTAGGAGTTCATATTATGAAATGTCTCCGAAGTGTTCATTCCTTATCGTCCCTCCAGTCTAGTCCCAAAACCTCTGGGGTTTAAGCACCTCCTCCCGCAGCCTGGAGACCGAACCCATCACTCTTTTGATGATACTGGTATAACTGGCCCAGGCACCTCCTCCTTGATCCAGTTATCTCTGTCTCCAAGCTGCTGGAGGAGGCGTGAGCCGAGAGGTTTAGGGACTCACTGCAGGAATGAATAAGGAGAATTAAGAGTTATATCTGTTAGGATAGTCTGACTAGTATTTAGTTTACCAAAAAAAAAAAATTATCTCGTTGGTGTACCTGCTGCTGAAATACGGCCCCCCCTCTCCCTACTCCCGGAAGATCTGTTTGAGTTAGCTCCGGGGAAGAGAGTGGGAGATGGTGTAGGGGCCTCCGGATCCTGAACCCACTATTGGGTGAGGAGCCGGGTTCGCCATGGCAAGAAGCAGCACGAACGCGAGGAGCCGGGTTCGCCGTGGTGAGAAGCAGCATGAATGTGAGGTTCGTGGCGGGGTGTGCAGCTGCGGTGAGTTCACCACGTGTCCCGACACTGAAGCCTCTCGGAAGTGAAAGGGGCTGAGCGGGGGTGCGCCGATCGGGCTCTGCAAGCCGAGGGCAGAAAGTGAGCAGAGTGGGAGTTTCAGAGCCGCGCGTTAGGCCACGGAGGGCAGGGTGCTCAGAAGGGTAGGCCTCAGCCACGTGGCATCTGCACGGTTGTTATGGCATGCTGAACGGGGGCGATTCGCAGTGGGGCTGTGTGTTGAGGTCATCAGGGGGAGAAGGCCTTTTGGACAGCAGCCCAGCTGGAGAGGCATGGTTATACGTGGGTTAGATTGCGTTTAAAAAAAAAAATAAAGATTCTAGAGGATCCTTTGGAGCTGGGTGAGTCTGGGTAGTTAAGCAGGCTTTTCAGGCTCGTCAGCATGCCTTCTAGGCCGCAGTGTTTAATGTGTGGCGCTAGGAGAGGGTCAGTGTCTGAAACCAGGGGTATGCAAGGTGTGTGTGCAGGAGACGTCCACAGCAGAGAATCAGGAGCAAGGAGGGACAGAGGCTAGGGATGAGAGCGCTGCTTCCTTTCCAGTCCCTCCTCTTCCTGCCTTGCCACCCCTGGAGCCGGTGGCGAGGCCGTCTTCAGCCCCTGACGTTCTGTCCCCTCAACCTCTCTTGCTGGGGGGGTTGGAGGCTATTTTTTTCACAGGAATTTGTGATGATACTCCAGCAAGCCCTCAGTGGAGGGTTGCGGGGGGCTGCAGGCAGCTCAGGGGAAGGAGGACTGGGATTGAAGCGCCCAGGACCTTCCCTAGTTTTAAGAGCAGACGAGGTCCCATCTAAGAAGCCAAAGGCTATGAAGGACAGGTCACAACAGTTTTCGGTTCAGGATAGTCTCTCAGAGAATGTGGATGAGATAGATGTAGAGGAGGATCTGGGAGAAGGCGAGTTCGCGGAACAGGAGGACCAGGCAAAGGTGGTTTGGGTTTTCCGTCGTGAGGATCTGCCAGCCCTTATCTCAGAAACACTCAAAGCGCTTAACATGCCAGCGGCGGGTCTGGCAGAGGATCCAGCCTTGGAGGATCCCTTGTTGCAGGCCGTGCAAAAGTCTCAAAGGGCCTTTCCGGTGCATAGAGTAATGACGGAGATGATTCAAAAAGAATGGGATAACACCGGAGGCAGGGCTCAAGGGGTCCAGAGTGATGTCATGACTGTATCCTTTGGTGGATCGGGATAAGGACCCCTTTAAGTCCCCTAAAGTGGACACGGCAGTCTCGGCAGTTACGAAAAAGACAACTATTCCAGTTGAAGGCAGCGCCGCTCTTAAGGATGCTCAGGATAGGTGGCTAGACACCTTGCTGAAGCAGGTGTTTGTTGTCAATGCTCTTTCCATGCACGCCTCTATTTGTGGGGTGTGGGTGGCAAGAGCATGTCTTCGGTGGGCCCAAAGGATTCGGGGGACGCTGGTGGAGGACTTGGCCGAGGAGGCGGCTCAGTTGGAATCCGGTGCCACTTATCTGGCGGATATACATTACGATCTTATCAGAGGCCTTGCAAAGAGTATGGTGTCGGTTATAGTGGCGAGGAGATATCTCTGGTTACGCAACTGGGCGGCAGACAGTTCCTCGAAGGCTAGGTTAGGTAAGCTCCCTTTTAGAGATAAGCTCCTATTTGGAGAAGATTTAGATAAGCTAGTGAAAGACCTCGGTGAGTCGAAGGGAGGAAGGCTGCAAGAGGCTAAGCAGAAACAGGGATGGCCGGGAGGGGGCGTCCAAGAGTCAGCAAAGGGAGTTACGGCGTTTTCGTATGGCAAGGTTTGGGCAGTTTCAGAGAGGTCGTTTTCCCTACAGGCCCCAGACGTTTCGAGGATTCAGAGGGGCAGGGAGAGGGTTTGGGGCGTCCTCGTCCACGAACCTTAGAAAATCGCAATGAAATACTGGGGGGGGTCCAGGCAGCATTGGTGCCCATGGAAGGTAGACTATGGGATTTTTATCCTGCGTGGGCCCACATTATGTCAGATCAGTGGGTGTTGGAGATTGTTCGGGAAGGCTGTGCCCTCGAGTTTCAACGTCCAGTAGTCGATTCATTCATTCAATCTCCTTGCAAGGCTCGCTCAAAGAGGTTGGCGATAAAAGAAAAATCTCCTTGCGCTGCGAGCAGTGGTGCCGGTTCCTTCGGATCAGTACGGAAGCGGTCGATACTCCATATACTTGGTGGTGCCAAAAAAGGAAGATAGCTTTCGGCCTATTCTGGATCTCAAGAGAGTGAATCATTTTCTGAGGGTGTCTCATTTTCGGATGGAGACTCTCAGGTCGGTCATAGTAGCAGTTCCGAAGGGAGAATTTCTCACGTCCTTAGATTTGTCAGAAGCTTATTTGCACATTCCGATACGCCTCGAGCATCAGAGGTTTCTCAGGTTTGCAGTACCCATGGGACATTTTCAATTCCAGGCACTGCTGTTTGGCTTGGCAACAGCCCCCAGAACATTCACCAAGGTGATGGTTGTGGTAGCAGTGGCCCTGAGAAAAGAAGGGTGGCTGGTTCACCCTTATCTAGACGATTGGTTGATACAGGCAAAATCGAGGAGCGAAAGCGAGGAGGCTACCCGGCGGGTGGTACAAAGCCTAGGATGGGTAGTCAATGTGCTGAAAAGCAAGTTAGTCCCGTCGCAGGATCTGGAGTACTTAGGAGCTCGGTTCGATACAAAAGCAGGGAGCGTTTTTCTGCCAAGTCTAAGGGCGCAGGGACTGAGAAACCTAGTCCGGGCATTTCTGAAGAGAGCAGTGCCCACGGCGTGGCAGCATCTATAGCTTCTAGGAATGATGGCAGCGACGCTCAAGCTAGTGCCCTGGGCCAGGGCTCACATGCGTCCACTGCAGAGAGCATTGCTCAGAAGATGGTCACATCAATCGGACACGTTGTCCCAGAGACTACCGTGCCTACCAGAGACAAGGCATGCTCTTCAGTAGTGGCTGGATCCAGGGAGTCTAGAGAAGGGGGATGCCTTTGGAATCACCGGCCTGGGTGCAGATGACCATGGATGCCAGTTTGGCTGGGAGGCGCACTTTGAAGGATGGTACGCCCAGGGCCAGTGGACAGCACTAGAAAGGAGTTGGTCCATAAACCGGTTAGAACTAAGAGTGGTGTATCTGGCACTTCAGGCCTTCAAGTGAGGTGTACAGGGAAAGGCGGTCCTGGTAATGTCGGACAACGCGACAGCGGTGGCCTACATCAATCGGCAGGGCAGCACAAGCAGTGTAGCACTGGAAGAGGAGGCAGAAGAGCTATTAGCCTGGGCCGAGAGTCACTTGACAGCTTTGTCTGCGGCTCATGTTGCAGGAGTGGATAACGTGACAGCCGATTTCTTGAGTCGGGTCAAAGTGGGCCCAGGAGAGTGGACGCTCCATCCAGAGGTGTTCGAACTACTGGTGAGTCGGTGGGGGACTCCGGTAATGGATCTCATGGCAACGTTCGAGTTGGCAAAGGCCAGTCAATTTTTCAGCAGAAGGCGAGAAAGGATGTCAGGAGGACTGGACGCCTTGATACAGAGGTGGCCGGAGGATCAGATTCTGTACGTGTTTCCACCCTGGGCGTTAATAGGTCAAGTGCTACAGCGAGTAGAGCGTCACAGAGGCCGAGTAATCCTGATCACGCCGGATTGGCTAAGACCTTGGCATGCGGATCTGATGAGGCTCCTAGAGGGGTGGCCGTGGAGGCTGCTGACCAGGAGGGATCTGTTGCGGCAGGGGCTGTTGCACATATGCCGCAAATGGATCGATTCTCGCTTACAGCCTGGCTCTTGAAAGGGCAAGGCTGAGAGCTGGAGGATACTCGGCGTTGTTGAGAGCTAGGCGTCGGTCTTCCTCGATGGCATATGTGCGCATGTGGTGGGTGTGTGAGGTCTGTCAGGTAGAATCTTTAAAAGCGTCTATTCCACATGTTCTCTCCTTTTTGCAGGATGGCTACGACAAAGGCCTGGCGGCGGCTTCGTTGAGGGTCCATGTGGCGGTGGCGGCGTCCTGTTATCGGGGGAAGGTGCAAGGGATGTCGCTAGGGACGCATACGGATGATAAGCGGTTTCTTAGGGCAGCAGTCCTCTTGAGGCCTCCGAATAGGCCGACGGTGCCCATGTGGGATCTCAATTTAGTACTGAAGGCATTGGTTCTTCAACCGTTTGAGCCTTCGATTACGGCGACGTTAAAGGATCTCATTCTCAAGGTGGTGTTTTTGGTGGCGATATGTTCGGCTAAAAGAGTATCGGAGTTGCAGGCTATCTCCTGTAGAGAACCTTTTTTGACCTTCTGTGACACGAAGGTGGTGTTGAGGACGGCTTCCTTCATGCCTAAGGTGGTGTCCGCCTTCCACGTGAATCAAGTGGTGTCTTTACCAGTTTTTGACGTTGATGGTAAGGACGAATTCTCGAGTATTGAGGACGTATGTCGAGTATTGAGGACGTACTTGTGGAGAACGGCTGTGTTCCGCAAGACTGATAGGCTGTTTGTCCTGTTCAGAGGGCCGCGACAAGGCGAGGCGGCATCGAAGGCTTCCATTGCAAGGTGGCTCAAGGAGGCAATTGCTTCAGCGTATGTCTTGAAAGGTAAGATAGTGCCGAAGGGGCTAAGAGCGCATTCCATGAGGGCGCAAGCAGCTTCCTGGGCCAGAATCTAGCTTAATGCCTGCGGCTGAGATTTGCAAGGCGGCAACATGGTTGTCTTTGAATTCTTTCGTCAGGCATTACCGGCTTGATGTTCAGGCGGAGAGGGATATGCAATTTGGATCAGCGGTGCTTCAGGCTGTTTAGCATGTCCCTCCCAGTAGAATTGTTCACTGCTCTGTTACATCCCCAGAGGTTTCGGGACTAGACTGGAGGGACGATAAGGAAGATGAAATTACTTACCTGCTAATTGTTGTTCCTTGAGGAACTCCAGTCTAGTCCCGCTTCCCTCCCTGATTTTAAGTTGGACGGTAGCCTGAAGCGCGGAGTAGGTTAGTATGCTTATGCGGTGCTGACGGCTATAAAGGGCCTAGTCTGTTGGGGGGGGGGGGTGAGAGAAGTCGATACTGCAGTAAGAGTACATTGGCATTGGGGGATTCCTTTACAGGGAGAGTGGGGACAGGCCTAAGCAGCATTTAGGTAGTAGAGGGCTGCTTAGGGGAGTACAGCCGGTTCACGTTAGTCTTATTAGTGAAACAGCTTAATGTTGAGTGTAAAAAAAAAAAAAAAAAGAGAATAAGATTGATGGAATCTACTTAATTGTTGCATATAGGGTATAGTGGATCTTATGGCTTTTGATGATGGAACAGATGGGTTGTATGTATAAAGTAAACAGAAGTGCAGACAGGGAGGATCCTTGTGGGACACCCTGTCTTGCTAGGAATGGTAAGAGGTGTTGGTGCCGCATTTTACCTGAAGTTATCTATTACTGAGGTAAGAGGTAAACCATTTGATAGTGGTGTCATGCAAACCAATATCTTCTAGTCTGTCCAGTAGAATGCTGTGCTACACTATGTCAAAAGCAGAGATGATATAAATGGAGTGGAGGAGTAGCCTAGTGGTTGGGGCAAGGTACTTCAGGCCGGAAGGTCAGGGGTTCAAATCCCACTAGAGGACAGCAACCTTGGGCCGGAAGGACTGGGGTTTCTAGTCCCACAGGTGCTCCTTGTGGTCTTGGGCAAGCCACTTAACCCTGCATAGCCCATGTTCCCTGTAAAATAGTTATCTCCAAGTTATAATACCCTGTTCAATGTAATTTTGGTTTGTTCAATGTAAACCGCACTGATGCAGAATAGTGCGGTATATAAGAGAATATAAATAAATAAATGAATATCAGGACAAAGCCCATCTTAATGTTGCCCATTCCTCTGATCAGGTTGTCGAATAGGAATATAAGAAGGGTTTTGATGCCATGGTTGGGTCAAAAACCTTGTTGGTGAGGGTCTAATGGAGCATGTGAGTCGATGTGATCCTGAAGTTGAAGTTGTACAATTTTCTCGATGATCTTAGTGAGGAAGGGGATGCCGGAGATGGGGACAGTAAGCAGCTGGGTCACTTTTGCTTAAGGCAGAGTTCTTGGGTATTGGACGGATGGTTGCAAGCTTTAGGGTGGATGGCATGTTGCCTTGGGATAAGGATTGGTGTACAGTGTTGTGGATAAAGTGGCTAAATTCTTTTTTTTTTTTTTTTTTTTGCTGATTTTATCCAAGCTACTAGACATGGATCTGATGGAGCAGTGCTGGTGTTTAGTGCTAAGATAGTTTTGGTTATCTGATCGACAGATGGAATGCTGAACTTTCCCCAGGACCACTTGGTTTGTGTGGGCTTGAGGGTATTGTTTGGGGTGCATCGTTGAGGAGTCATGTATTTGAACTGGGGAAAGTCAGCGAATGTCTGTGGATTGGGTTCTTTGGTGAGGGTCTAAACTATTTTGAATAGTCCTCTAGGTTTATTGATAGATTTGAATGTATATAAGTATCTCGTAGTAGAAGAAGGAACGGTACTCAAACAGAAATTACTGAGAGAAAAGATCATAAAGAATACTACAGGCGATAAAAATCATTATTGAAAAGTGCTTTAACATCACAAAATAAGATACAAGCCATCAATCAGCTGGCAATTCCTGTCCTTTTATAGAGCTTTGGGATTGTGGACTGGCCTCTTAAAGATCTTGAAAAAATGGATGTACGAACATGAAAACTCCTCCAGGCCTATAATGTGATTTACAAGAATCAGTTTGCCAAGACTGTACATCTCTAGAGCTGAAGGAGGGTTAGGACTCGGAGAGATTTATTACACATACAAAACTACTATCATAGGTCTTCAGGTCTACTTAACTGCATCCTCAGATCCAAATAACCAAAAAATGCTGAAATATGAGAGCAAATGTCCATAATCTGTTTCCATCATCGAACATGGATAAGCGTTCTGATGATTAGAAGGAATGAGTGAAAATCCACAAGCACGCACAGGGAAGGCAGTCCAGAATTTGCAAGACAAGAGAGAAAATTCTTCAAGGAATTAGATCAACAAACAAGGAAAAACAAGTGACAGATGCACAAATATAGTGGGCAATACAGAGTGTTACTCCAGGAACCCTTTGTCGATCAAGAACAGACACATGAATGGTTAAGGAGGGGTGAACTGAAACTGAAGGATGAGGTGTTGATAGTTGCAGCCCATGACAGCAGCTTATGGACGAGATAGTTTACAGCAAATATTGAAAAAATCGGCAACACAGATATGTCTATTCTGTAAGAAAGACCTGGAAACGGTGACTTGCCTCATAGTTGGCCATGAAGTTCTGATGGCAGAAAATTTATATACAGAAAGGCATAATAAAGTAGCGCGCCTCCTCCATTGGAAACTCTGTAAGGACTACAACATCACTGTGCCTGAAAGCACTGGAATCATGACCCTAAGAAAATTATAGAGAATAAGGAGGTTATGATCACCTGGGATACTCCCATTCCGACCTGGATGCAAGGAAGCTGGATATAGTGGTTAAGGAGAAAAACACCAGAATGGTGCTGATAATGGAGATGTCAGTTCAAGCGACTACTCTATGAATTGCGTGGAGAGGCAGAAGATCCTGAAATACCAGGAAATGCAGTTGGCTATGTTACAGAAGCAAAAAGGTGAACTGCGGCATGTAGAACGTAAATGGCGACATTCAGACAATCAGCTCACTAAGGCCACCTACATAGAAAAATACAGGGCATAATGTGAGGAGACCTTAAGACATAAAAGGGAGTACTATAACAAGACCATCTATTTATTTATTTTATTTAATTAGGCTTATATACCCCTTTTCTACAAGTCAAAGCGATGTACATTCAGGGACTGTATATATATTTCCCTTGTCCCCGAAGGGCTCACAATCTTTTTTTGTACCTGAGATAATAGAGAGTTAAGTGGCTTTCCCAAGGCCAAAAGGAGCACCTGTGGGACTAGAAACCCCCGTCCTTATGGCACAGGGTGGTGGTTTTCTAGCGGGATTCTGAACCCCTGGCCCTCCGGCCTGAGGTACAGTGCCTTGCGAAAATATTCATCCCCTTGGCTTTTGTACTGTTTTGTCACATTACATACAACCTAGAATGAAAATAAAGGTTCATTTGGACGTTAAGTAATGGGCCTAACAATGTAGTCCAAATTGATGAAGTGAAATGACAATAAAATACCATGTATATATAAAAAAGCAAGTAAAAACTGAAAAGTTGTGAATCCATATGTATTCATCCCTTTTGCTATGAAACACCTAAATAACATCTGGTCCAACCAATTAACTCGGAAGTCACATAATTAGTTGATTAGGGTCCATCTGTGTGCAATCTGTGTCACATGATGCCTATATAAATATGCCTGTTCTGAAAGACTCTGCAACACCACTAACATGAAGACTAAGGAGCATTCCAGACAGGTCAGAGACAAAGTTGTGGAGAAGTATAGATCAGGGTTGCGTTATAACCCCCCCCCCCCCCCCCAAAAAAAAAAAAATCTGAATTATCCCACAGAGCACCATTAAATCCATTATAATAAAATAGAATATGGCACCACTACAAACCTCATAAGAGAAGGCTGCCCACCAAAACTCTCAGACCGGTAAGGAGGACGTTAATTAGAGATGCTACAAAGACACCAAGGTTAACACTGAAGGAGCTGCAAAGATCCACAGCGGAGATGAGTATCTGTCCACTGTAAGCCATATACTCCATAGAATGGGGCTTTATGGAAGAGTGACCAGAAAAAAAGCTATTGCTTAAAGAAAGAAATAAAAAAAATATGTTTGGAGTTTGCACAACAGCATGTAGCAGACACCCCCCCCCCCCCCCCCCCCAAACACATGAAAGAAGGTTTTCTGGTCAGATGAGAGGAAAATTGAACTTTTTGGCCATCGTGGGAAACTCCATGTGTGGCGCAAACCTAACACTTCCCATCACCATGAGAATCCCATTCCCACAGTGAAACATGGTGGTGGGAGCATCATGCTGTGGGGATGTTTTTCATTGGCAGGGACAGGAAAACTGGTCAGGATTGAAGGAACAATGGATGGAAATAAAAACAGAGCAAATCTTGAGGAAAACCTGTTTCAATCTGCCAGAAATGTGAGACTGGGACAAAGGTTCACCTTCCAGCAGGACAATGACCCTAAACATACTGCTAAAGCTGGTTTAAAGGGAAATCTTTTGCTGTCTTGGAATGGCCTTGTCAAAGATCAGACCTCAATCCAATTGAGAATCTGTGGCATGACTTGAAGATTGCTGTACAGCAACATAACGTATCTAACTTGAAGGAGTTGGAGCAGTTTTTCCTTAAGGAATGGGTGAAAATCCTAGTGACTAGATGTGCTAAGCAAATAGAAGACATACCCCTAGAGATTTGCAGCTATAATTGCAGCAAAAGGTGGCTCTACAACGTATTGACTTTGGGGGTGAATACATATGCACACTCTTGCTTTCAGGTTGTTTTTTTGTCTTAATTATTGTTTGTGCCACAATAAAAGATATTTTGCACCTTCAATGTTGTGTATATCACATAGTGCTAGTCCCCAAAACTCCATTTTAATTCCAGGTTGTAATGTGATAAAACAGGATAAACACAGAGAGGGATGAATACTTTTGCAATGCACTATAACTTGCCCCAACCATTAGACCACTCTTCCTCATCACAAAAACACATCTAAGGGAACCCAGTGACCAAAACACAGAAAATGATATGCCCCCAAGAAATGGCAACTATCTTAGCACCAAAGAAGACGAGCCCCACTAGAGACCTCTCGTCAAAAACCCCATTCTCCTCCCAAGACAAATGGACAAATTTTGAACTACCATCTCTGGAGAACATCGAAGACATCAAAAAAACCTCATCACGACCTCCTCTGTACTTGACCCTTGCCTAATAGGATGGGTTAAATATGCCAAAAAGCAACCCAGCCCATACCTATAGCCCACTATTGCAAGGACATATACCAGCCCTCCTGAAGCATAGCTCAGTTAGACCACTGTTAAAAAATACCAAACTGGATAGCAACAATCCATCTTCATATAGGCCAATCTCATTTATCCCCTTTTATTTCAAAAGTCATTGAAAAATCAGGGCAAATGCAACTCCAAAACTGCATGGACACTCATGCCCCCCTAGACCCTTATCAGCACGGCTTCAGACTGAACCACAGCTCAACACGATCCTTGCCTGCACCCAAACACTCACCCAAGGATTCATCCTATTCTTCCTTGACATAACATCCGCATTTGATTTCCTCCTTCATCTTCAAATTCTAGAGAGGCTGTTTGACATCGGGACTTTGTGAACAACAAACTGGTTCCGTTCCTACCTGAATGAATGAAGCCAATATGTACAAATCAGAAACAAGACATTACACCTATTCAGCCAACTTCAGAGTTCCTCAAGGCTCAAGACTATCAGTACTACTATTTAACATATTCCTACAACCCCTATGCACCTTATTCAAGGAACACAGTATCCACTATAAAATATATGCAGATGACATCATGTTCTATGCCCCATTCAACACCACAAAACCGGACCTCTCCAACATATACAACTGCTTCTCAGACATAAAACAGTGACTTCAGCAACACAACCTATTCATTGTTGTTAAGTGCAGTCGAGTCAGTGTCGACTCATGGCGACCCTCTGGATAGTTGTCCTAAATTGAGTTTGGTTTTCACTCAGGCGACTCGTTGTTGACAGACTGGCACCTGTAGCTGCTGTTATTGTATTGATCCATCTCATTACTGGCCTTCCTCTTTTGCGTTGACCTTGTACCTTGCCAAGCATGATGTCTTTCTCTAATGATATCTCTCCGCATGATGTGTCCAAAGTATGAAAGTCAAAGTCTTGTCATCTGAGCTTCTAAAGAAAGCTTAGGTTTGATCTCCTCTAGTGGTTTGTTCTTTGGGCAGTCCATGGTATATGCAGTATTCGCCTTCAGCACCATAATTCAAAGGCATCAATTTTCTTCCTATCTTTTTCACTGTTCAACTTTTGCATCCATATGATATTATCGAAAATACCATAGCTTGAACGAGTCGAATCTTTGTATGGAGAGAGACATCTCTGCTCTTGAGAATCTTGCCTAGGTCCTTCATAGCCATTCTGCCAAGAGCAATGCGTCATCAGATTTCTTGATTGCTTGTTGCTTCTTTATTGATAGTTGATCCAAGTAGGTTAAAGTTGTCCATGATTTCAATTTCTTCTCCAACGATGAACTTATTGATTTTGCCAGTTGTCATGATCTTTGTTGTCTTTACATTAAGGTGCAGGCTCATTTTAAGACTGTTCCTTGATCTTGGGAAGCAAACGGAAACCCTCCACGTTTTCACGGACTCTTCTTTCTTACCACCCCCCCCCCCCCCCATCAAAGTGAAATCAGAAGTCAAATACTTGGATATTATATTAGATAAAAAACCAAACTTCCAGTTGCAAATAAAGAAAGCAGCAAGTTCTGTCTACTACAAACTAACTCTACAAAAACTCCATCAACTGTTAAGCCAAGATCTTTTCCAGACAGTATGCCAGTATAATCACACCCTTCCTGGATTTCTCGAACATCATATACACACCTTACACCCCTTCCAAATGGCCCAGAACTGTGGTGATAATAATCAGCAGAGCCCCCCAACAATCACACATCACCCCCATTCTTAAGCACCTGCACTGGCTATCTGTCTATTCAAAAATACAATACAAAGCTCTCATCACCATGTTCAAAATCATACATGTTCAGCTTTATGCCTTCAACCACTTGTGTCAAAATTCAAAAATGGTAGACTTAGGAGGCAGGGCTCACTTAACCTCCTAGCCATCCCTTCCCAAAAACACCAAGAGCAAACAGTCCTCTTGCAATAGGGCACTCACTCTTCGCACTCACAATTTGAAACTCGCTACCCCTAGCTTAAAATAGGATGCTCAGACCTGGCAGAATTCCGAAAAAAATGAAGACATACCTATTTCAAGAACATGTCAAATCCAACATAACTCTCAATACCCGATCAGACCTGGAACCAGAATCTCCCATTACCTAACCTCCTACAGTAGCACCGAAGACTGCTAATGATAACAGTAAATAGCCCCTTGAAATATACCCTGACAGCAATCTTGTATCTTATTAATAATAATTGAAATATCACCTTTGTATATAATTACAGCTGTTAAAATCCACATCTGTAATATGTAGTTGTTATGTTAACTAATCTGTTTATTTTATTTATTTATTTATTTATTTAGTACACATTTATATACCGCTGCTTCCAGCGATCAGCAGCGGTTCGATTCTTCTTTTGGGGGTTGTCAATCAGGACTGGGAGGGGACAGTAAATACATAGCTCTGAGGGGGGGTCACAGCACACATGGTTAATGTTTTGGGGAATGGAGTTATACATATTTACATTTATACATACATATTTACACATTTTTGGATTTCACATTTTTACATGTCTATACATAAGGCGGATTCAAAAGCATATAATTATCTGTTTGCTTTGCCACGATTCCATGGATCTTGAGACTCATGGCTGGTTGTAGTAGCATTTAAATAGGTGGGTTTTTATCTCTTTCCTGAAACTTTTAATGTCCTGGATTAAACGCAGTTCAAAAGGGAGTTGATTCCATATAGTAGGCGCAGAGAATGAGAAAGCTCTGCGACATGTACTTGTTTTCACAGTTCTGATGGTGTTGGGGACCTGCAGGGTGCCCAAGTAGTTAGTTCTTCTGTTCCTATTTGCCGGTTGTGTGCTGATAAGTGAGGACAGGAATGAGGGGGCTATGTTGTTGATAAGTTTGAATGTTGTTACTAGCATCTTGTACTGTATCCTAGCTGCAATTGGAAGCCAATGTAGGTCGATTAATATGGGGGTGATGTGTTCAGATATTCTTGTTCCCATTATGATCCTGGCTGTCACATTTTGGGCCATTTGAAGGATATTTAGTGATTTTTTGGGCAGACCTTGTAAGATGGCATTACAGTAGTCGAGGTGTGGCATAATGAGTGCTTGAGCCACTGACCGGAAGTCGCATGGTGCTATTATTTTCCTTAGAGGTTGTATCACCCTAAGTTTATGGAAGATGGCTTTGTTTGTTTTACGCAGGTGTGTCTCCATTTTTAGGTTGCAGTCGAGTGTGACTCCTAGATATTTGATTTCATCTTTTGCTTTGTACGTGTTATTGCACAGGGTGATTGAATCAGGTGGCTTGAAGTTGGGTTTGCTGGATATATACATGACCTCCGTTTTTTTGTGGTTAATCGTCATGTTATTTTTCTGTAGCCATAGCAACATCTCGTCCAGGCAGCTTTCGAGCTGTGTATATTTGGGGTCAGCGGCGTCCAGTTGTGTGTAGAGCATAATATCATCCGCATAGATGTGGTAGTTGATGTTATGCCTTTTAAAAACGTCGCAGAGGGGTTCTCGAGTTTAGTTCTTTGTACAACAGTATGCAAAACCATGCCCTGTTAAATCTTGTTACATGAAAACCGCTTTGAATAAGAACATAAGATATGCCATACTGGGTCAGCCCAAGCTCCATCAAGCGCAGTATCCTGTTTCCAGCAGTGGCCAATCTAGGTCATACGTACCTAGCAGTTTCCCCAAGAGACACAGGTTCCACAATGCTTGTATTGGGTCAAGCAGTGATATCCTCGGTCCCTTTTTAATAATGGTTTATGGACCTTTCCTTCAGGAACTTGTCCAAAACTTTTTTAAACCCAGCTACACTAACAGCTTTTACTACATCTTCCGGTAACAAATTCCAGAGTTTGATTACACGTTGAGTGAAAAAAATATTTTCTCTTATTTGTCTTAAATAGTTTACCCTGTAGCTTCATTACATGTCCCCTAGTCTTTCTATATTCTGATGTAAACAATCGATCTACGTTTACCCGTTCCACTCCGTTCATTAATTTATAGACTTGTATCATATCTACCCTCAGCCATCTCTTTTCCAGGTTAAAGAGCCCTAACCTTTTTAGCCTTTCTTCATAGGGGTATCCTTCCATCCCCTTTACCATTTTGGTGGCTCTTCTCTGAAACTTTTCTAATAACGCTATTTCCTTAGCGTCCCTCTAGTCCAGTCCCGGAACCATAGAGTTGTGAACCTCCACCAGCAGCTTTGGAGACTGAACATCTTCATCTCTTTGATCATCCAGCTATATGCAGCCCCAAGGACCGCCCACACATCAGTATCTCAGTCTCCAAGCAGCTTGGAAGTCAGTACCCAGAACTGGGCTCCTTAGGAACAAATAAGCAGAGCTTTAGTGTTTTATTATTTTCTAGATTTAGGTGCTGGGCTGCTGCTGTGGAGGAAATCTTTGACTGTGTCCCTTCTATCTTTCTCTAATCTGTTTTTTTCTCTCTGTCTCTCTCTGTCAGTCTCCCCATAGGTCAAACAAGCAGGGGAGCTGCACAGGACACAGGTCTCCTTTCTACCGAACCCCCTTGGTGGGTGAGGAGAAGGTTGAAGACAATTACAGGCAGCAATTAAATACAGTAGTAGGCTCTGAGGGTCCCCTGACTGATTTAGGGGTTCCCCGAGCTGCCCTGAGCGGTTATTACTCTGTTATTGACTCTGATAACTGCTACTCAGAGCTTGTGACAGGCAAGTTGCACAGCACTCTGTGTTTTGACCCCCCCTCCACTCCTGTGTGTGGGTGAGTAGAGTTTGAAGCTTTTTCTTTCTAAAGGCAGTGGTGGAGGCCTTGGATTGGCCTGGAATCAGCTCTGGGGAGTGTTTTAGACCTTTTGGGTAATTTTTCTGGTCCTTTTTTTGGCGGGATCGGGTCCGGCGGCCATTTTGGATTTTTTTCAAAGTTGTTTTTCTTCGTGTTTATTTTTAGGGATAGGAGCTTCGTTTTTGCATTTCTTGGTCAGATATCAGCTAATTGACTCCAGCTCTATCTAATCCTGCAATTTGGAGCATTTTTGAGCACTTTTAAAATCGTGATTTTTTTTTTGCTCTGTTTGCTTCAGCAAGGTGTTCCTGCTTTGCTGGCAAGGGGCTGTGTGCATAGTCTTTGTGGTTATCCTAAAACCTTAATGGCTAGGTGTGTCTCAGACTGTCTTGAAATCCCCTGCTTTAGGGATAAGCTTCCTTTTGGAAGAAGATCTGGGGGAGATACAGAGACATATTACTTGGAGAAGGGGAAAGTCTTCCAGGATATGCTTTTTGTCATTCAGTGTCTATTTTCAATGTAACTGTTATGAGACTTGTGGGACCCTAAGTGATCAGTTGCCTAAGGGACCCCAGTGAGAATTTGTGAGTCACTGCCTCACTAGAGCAGATTGGTGGATACCTGTTGGTGTCAACAAGGAGTGGACTTGGATTGCTTCAGCTAACAGATGCTTGAAGTGGAGAAAAGAGGATGCAGATTGGCATTTTTCCACTGGTTTGCTGATTTTTGTATACAGTTTCTCCCTGTTGCACTTGAGCCAATGGGCAGCATTGGCTTTCACACTAGAGAATCCTCCTATTCGTAATGGTGGTCCCTGTTCCCACTGAGGAGCAGTGAGCAGATTGGCATTCAATTTATTTTGTGGTCTGAATGGCTGCGGAGGGATCACACTCTAATTTCACAGGAACAGAACCACA
This sequence comes from Ichthyophis bannanicus, assembly GCA_033557465.1. Classification (NCBI taxonomy): domain Eukaryota; kingdom Metazoa; phylum Chordata; class Amphibia; order Gymnophiona; family Ichthyophiidae; genus Ichthyophis; species Ichthyophis bannanicus. The sequence continues at coordinate 26,868,709 of CM066043.1, read as the reverse complement.
GCACAATGGTTAAGACACTAACCAATGGTGCAGGGATCAGAGGTTCAATCCCCACAATGCCCAATGGACAAGGCTGGCTGAGGCATTACCTATCCTACTTTCAGTCACTGTAATTGCCTTACCCTGATTTTGAAAGTTTCTCTGTGCCAGCACAGTGAATGACTGACAGTTCCCTTCTCAGCTCAGTGAATACCTGACAGTTTTTCTGTGCCAGCGGCCGTTTTGTTTTTCTCTTCAGTGTTTCTTTTTGGAGGAAACAGCTCTAAACAGCAGTTTCCACACATTTAAACATGCTGTGGAGGTACGTGGAGTTTCAACAAGAGGCCGCGGGGTCCAGATTGGAGTCGGGTACCGCTTATTTGGCGGATATCCACTATGACCTCATTAGGGGGTTAGATAACGGCATGGCGTCGGTGGTGGCGGCGCGTCATTCTCTTTGGTTACGCAATTGGGCGGCTGATGGTTCTTCTAAAGCTCGCCTTAGTAAGCTGCCGTTTAAGGGAGGCAGTTATTTGGGGAGGACTTGGATAGGTTGGTAAAGGATCTCGGGGATTCTAAGGGGGGTCGGCTTCCGGAGGATAAACCCAAGCAGGGTAAGCCGACCTTCTCCTTCCGGGGGCTCAGCAGTCCTTTCGGAGATTTCGTGCCTCCCGCTTTGGTCAGTCCCAGCGTTCCAGATACCCGGGGCGCGGACAGAGTTTCCGCGGATTTCGGGGGGCAGGTAGAGGTTTTCGCTCCTTCCAGGCGCAGGTCCCCAAAAAGTCAATGAAGCGAGGCTGGCTCCGGTGGCGGTGATTCCCGTAGGGGGCAGAATGCGGGATTTCTACCCTGCCTGGTCCGCTATCTCATCCGATCAGTGGGTGCTAGAAGTGATACGAGAGGGGTATGCGCTCGAGCTGCATCGACCGATACTCGATTCCTTCGTTTTGTCCCCGTGCAGCGCTCCCTGGAAACGACGAGTCATATCCGATACACTTTCCCGGCTGCTTCGGCTCCGGGCGGTCGCCCCCGTGCCGGAGGGGCAGTTAGGGTCCGGTCGATACTCCATCTACTTCGTATTGCCGAAAAAGGAGGGCACCTTTCGACCAATCCTGGATTTAAAGAGAGTGAATCGGTGCCTCCGGGTGTCGCATTTTCGCATGGAAATGCTGCACTCGGTCATAGCGGCGGTCCGCGAGGGGGAATTCCTAACGTCCCTAGACCTTACGGAGGCCTATTTGCACATTCCCATTCGCCGGGCACATCAAAGATTTCTGCGGTTTGCGCTGCCGATGGGCCATTTTCAGTTTCAAGCCATGCCCTTCGGCCTAGCGACGGCGCCACGGGTCTTCACGAAGATCATGGTGGTGGTAGCGGCGTTCCTGCGGAAGGAGGGTGTCCTCGTGCATCCCTATCTCGACGACTGGTTGATCCGGGCAAAGTCGAGGGAGGAGAGTCTCCGGGCGACAGCGCGGGTCGTACAGGTTTTACAGTCGTTAGGCTGGGTGGTCATTCTGGCGAAGAGCAGCCTTCTTCCCTCGCAGACCTTGGAGTATTTGGGGGCGCGTTTCGAGACCGGCAACGGGAAGGTTTTTCTCCCAGTGCACAGAGCGCGGGCCCTGAGGCGGCTGGTGGAGCAGTTTCTAGCGAGACGGGCGTCCTCGGCTTGGCATTTCCTTCAGCTTCTCGGCACGATGGCGTCGACCATTGAGGTATTTCCGTGGGCAAGGGCACACATGCGGCCTCTGCAGCGAGCGCTGCTGCGTCGATGGTGTCATCAGTCCGACTCGCTAGCTCGTCAGTTAGTTTGCCCCTTGGAGGTTCGGCGCAGCCTTTGCTGGTGGTTGTGTCGGCGCTCTCTGGTGAACGGTATGCCCTTGGATTCTCCCGTCTGGCGTCTGCTGATGACGGATGCCAGTTTGAGCGGCTGGGGGGGCTCATTGCGAGGGCCAGATTGCTCAGGGCCAGAGGTCCTCGCGGGAGAGCCAGTGGTCCATCAACCGACTGGAAATGAGGGCCGTGTGGTTGGCTCTGTCAGTGTTTCAGCCTTGGCTGCAGGGAGCGGCGGTCAGGGTGCTATCCGACAATGCCTCCACGGTAGCCTACATAAATCGCCAGGGAGGCACAGGCAGCGCGGCGTTGGAAGCGGAGGCGGATCTGCTTCTGGATTGGACAGAGCAGCATCTTCAGTGTCTGTCAGCCCAGCATGTCGCGGGGGTTCACAATGTGGAGGCGGACTTTCTGAGTCATCGCAGGGCAGACCCCGGAGAGTGGTCTCTACATCCCGAGGTATTTGCGTTGCTGGTCCGTCGTTGGGGTCTGCCGATAATGGACCTCATGGCGACCTTCGAGTCCGCGCAGGTCGAAAGGTTCTTCAGCAGGCGTCGGGAATGCATGTCGGAAGGCCTCGATGCATTGGCACAAAGATGGCCAAGGTACGGCCTGCTCTATGTCTTTCCTCCGTGGGCTCTGCTGGGTCGCCTGGTACAGCGGATCGAGTGGCATCCGGGTCCCGTGGTTTGGATTGCCCCGGACTGGCCTCGTCGGCCTTGGTATGCGGATCTGGTGCGGTTGAGTGTGGCCGATCCGTGGCTCCTTCCTCCTCGGCCGGATCTTCTTCGGCAGAGGCCGCTGCAGATGCCTCAGGTGGCTCGATTCTCGCTTACGGCATGGCTATTGAGAGGGCGCGAATGAGAGCCAAAGGTTATTCTCCGGAGGTCATTGCTACCTTGTTGCGGGCCCGGCATCGGTCTACGTCGCTAGCGTATGTCCGGGTCTGGCGTATTTTTGAGAGCTGGTGTGCGGCTCGCGAGTTGCGGCCTTTGCGGACTTCCGTTCCTCAGATCCTCTCCTTCTTGCAAGCAGGGGTGGACAAGGGACTGGCGGCCAGTTTGTTGAGGGTACGACTTGCAGCTCTTGCGTGTTTTCGAGGCAAGGTTCAGGGCCAGTTATTGGGGTCCCATGCGGACGTGAAGCGCTTCTTGCGAGTGGTGTTGCTTATGCGTCCTCCGTGCAGGGCTTTAGTGCCCTCGTGGGACTTGAATTTGGTGTTGAGGTCTCTGGTGGCTTCACCGTTTGAACCCTTGGCGCCGCGCTGATCGCAAATAGTGCGGTATATAAGAGATGTAAATAAATAAATAAATAAGCTTTGTTGAAAGATTTGACGTTGAAAACGGTGTTTCTGGTAGCGATCTCGTCAGCTCGCAGGATCTCGGAGTTGCAGGCTCTTTCGTGTAGGGAACCCTATCTGTCTTTCTCTGCCGACAAGGTGGTATTGCGACCGGTTCCCGCGTTTTTGCCTAAGGTAGTTTCGGCGTTTCACATGAATCAGGTGGTGTCACTCTTGGTGTTTGCCAAGGAACGGGGCAAGCATGCGGATAACTCCTTGCACGCGTTGGATGTCCGTCAAGCTCTTCGTCGGTATTTGAGGAAAATGGCGGCCTTCCGTAAGTCCGATCGCCTATTTGTCGCATTTGGCGGTCCGCGCAAGGGGGAAGCGGCTTCTAAGTCTTCCATTTCCCGCTGGTTGAAAGAGGCGATTTCGTCGGCATACCTTTTACACGGCAGGATGGTTCCTGCCGGGCTTCGGGCTCACTCGACTAGGGCGCAGGCGGCGTCTTGGGCAGAAGTTAGCTTGGTACCGGCGGTGGATATTTGTCGGGCGGCGACATGGTCGTCCTTGCACACTTTTGCTAAGCACTATCGTCTGGATGTGCAGGCGGAGTCGGATGCGCGGTTTGGGTCTCGGGTGCTTCAGGCTGGACTAGCGAGGCCCTCCCGTTGAGATTTACTGCTCTGTTACATCCTCTATGGTTCCGGGACTGGACTAGAGGGACGCTAAGGAAGAGTAAATTAGACTTACCTGCTAATTGTTGTTCCTTGCGGAACTCTAGTCCAGTCCCGGATCCCTCCCTGTCTATCTGTTCTCGCTGCCAGCCAAGAAGGTACATTCATTATAGGAGTCTGCCAGGGTTTTTGTTCTCTATGCTTTCGGTCAGAGCTCCTCTGCTTGCAGCACGCCTTAGTTTCCTTTCGGGGTCAAATCTTGGGGGTGAGCGGTGGCGCCTCTTGTTGCATGCGTTTTGCACAAGGGTCGCCACGGCCGTTCTGGTCTGCCTTCCCGTAGGCGGGAGGTGGTTGTTACGCAATTGGAAAAAAAAATAGTTTTTGCTAGTAGTGGGAACTTTAGGGTCAGGATCCTTTTTTCCACTGTGTTGTTATATCTACTTATTTGTTGCTCTGCTTAGTATGCTTTGTCAATAGGTACTGAAGTGTGGGCGGTCCTTGGGGCTGCATATAGCTGGATGATCAAAGAGATGAAGATGTTCAGTCTCCAAAGCTGCTGGTGGAGGTTCACAACTCTACGGTTCTGGGACTGGACTAGAGTTCCGCAAGGAACAATTAGCAGGTAAGTCTAATTTACTCATCCTTTTTAAGATACGGCAACCAGAATTGCACACAATATTCAAGGTGCAGTCGCACCATGGAATGATACAGAGGCATTATAATATGCTTTGTTTTATTTTCCATTCCTTTCCTTATCATACCTAGCATTCTATTTGCTCTCTTGGCTGCCCTGCACACTGGGCAGAGGGTTTTAACATGTTATCCACAATGACACCTAAATCTTTTTCCTGGGTGGTAGTTCCTAATGTGGAACCTTGCATTGTGTAACCATAGTTTGGGTTGTTTTTCCCTAGGTGCATAATTTTGCACTTGTCCACATTAAATTTCATCTGCCATTTTGATACCCAGTCTTCCAATCTATCAAGATCCTCTTGCAATTTTCCATAATACTCATGGGTTTTAACAACTTTAAATAGTTTTGTGTCATCTGCAAATTTGATAACCTCACTCATTATTCCCTTTTCCAGGTCATTTATGAATATGTCAAAAAGCAGCGGACCCAGCACAGATCCCTGGGGTAAACCAGTATTCAACTTTCTCCATTGGGAAAATTGGCCATTTAGCCCTACCCTCTGCTTTCTATCTTTTAACCAGTTCCTGATCCACAATAGTACACTGCCTCATATCCCATGACTCTTTAGTTTTGCCAAAAGTCTCTGAGGGACCTTGTCAAAGGCTTTCTGAAAGTCCAAATACACTATATCAACTGACTCACCTGTGTCTACCTGTTTTTCACCCCTTTAAAAAACATAACAGATTAGTAAGACAAGATCTTCCCTGTCTAAAGCCATGTTGGCTGTCTCCCATTAAGCCATGACTATCTACATGTTCAGCAGTTTTGTTCTTTCTTATGGTTTCTACCATTTTTCCCGGTACTGACGTCAGGCTCACCGGTCTGTAGTTTCCTGGATCACCCCTTTAACCCTTTTTTAAAAAATTGGCGTTACGTTGGCCATCCTCCAGTCTTCAGATATTACAGATGATTTTAATGATAGTTCACAGATTACTAATAGCAGGTCTGCAATCTCATATTTCAGTTATTTCAACACGCTTTGATGTATACCATCCGGTCCAGGTGATCTGCTACTCTTCAGTTTATCAAATAGTTATAATACATATTCCCTATGTATCGATATTTAAAGGTGCAGAAAAATTGAAGGAAATACCACTTCAGTCATGGGTAAAATCCCTACATTTTCCTCAGTAAAGACCGAAGCAAAGAATTCATTCAGTCTCTCCTCTATCACTTGTCGCCTCTTAGTGCCCCTTTAGCCCCTCTAACATCTAATGGACCAAATAAAATATAGCTGGAAGCTTGAACATTTGAGCAAGCACAGCTATGAAGTCTAACAAAATGCAAAACATGGAATCTATCTGCGTTTTGGAATTCTACCAGGTTCTTTTTAATCTGAATTGGCCACCGTTGAAAACAGGTTACTTAGATGTTTGGTCTATTCCAGTATGGTAGTTTTTAAGCAGATGAAGTTCATGCTCCAGGCTAAAGCAGTAGCTGCTCACTTTTCGTGAACGTTGTTCCAAAAATTGTAGTTTGATCAAAAGCAAAAAGAAATGTCAGATGTAAAAAAAAAAAAAAATCATTATTTTCATTTAGTTTTCAGAGCTTGTCATTTTGCCATTTTTTTTTTGTTCCCGTTAGTATAAGTGCTGAGCAGTTAACCAGTACAGAGTGACTAGAAAAAAATGTTCTTTCCCCTTGCCTTCTTCCCTGTTTCTCTCCCATCTCTTTCCCTCTCTAGCTTCTCCCAACTCTGCCCTCCATGTGAGAGCTCAGTATATTTCCCCATCAAGCAGCCCAAATAGCTTATTTTACTTCACTTCCCCACCAAATTCTGCCCTACTGATGCGAAATCTAAGCTTGCTAGTTCTCAGTGGATTTAGCTCTCTGGTCCTGCTGCTCTTATGTTAGTGCCAGTGATGGCTCTACTACTACCACCACCTCTACCTCTGTTTATTTCTCTTTGTACTGTCACCCTCTCCTGTGTGTAAGACCATGAGTTTGATTGTACTGCCATTTATGCAATGACAGTCCAATACCAGATTGCAAAATGCAAACAGATTTGCTGTTTGCAATCAGTAGAGAAAGTGTGTTAATTGGAAAAGAGCAATTCCGATTCATTCTGTTAGTGTTTAGGAATAACTGTTGTATAGAAATCTTGTAAAATATTCCTTGACAGTGGCTGGAGGTGTGGTGGGTAATATGTTTAACTATAATCTTATTTCATTTCCTGCAGAATATCCCATTGAGCAGCACTGGAGTCCTCAGCCTTTCCCAGCTCTCCAAATGTAACATGGGAGCTCCCTCTCTCCAGGTGAGCAAGTCAAGTCTCTCTTCATTCTGCTAACTCTATTGTGAGCAACCACTACCTGTTGCTATCCAGCTGTCACAAAGGAGACCACATACATGCTCTCTTACTACCTTCCCATCATTACAGTATTTTGGCATTCCCTGTGATAGTACACACAGTGCATGTACATTTCTTGTTGATTGGTGGAACATTTTCCAGTGAATGACCTCTCTGATGACATTTATTTATTTTATTTATTTATTTACAATTTCTTATATACCGCACTATTCGGCATCCGCGGTTTACATGGAACAGAAAAATCAGACAGGGTACATGTGTCTGAGTTTACAATTAACCGGACAGCAAAACTTGGATAACGAGGGAGAGTTTACAAATAACAGGACAGCAGAACTTGGATAACCAGGGGATAACTATTTACACATTAGGGTCACAGAATAAGTGTAACTTGTAATTCAATGGTCAAGGACATGTCATTCAATGGTCAATGACACCTTGCTAAGTGAGTTCTCCTGGCTCCCTAGGTATGTTGATGTAGCTACCAATGTTTGAGAGGGGGTGTGATTCAGTGTTCTCTGGGAAGTATTTGAGGAAAAGGTAGTGTTTGAGGGCCTTTTTAAACTGGGCTAGGTTAGTGATTGCCCTGATGTTTGTTGGTAAGGCTTTCCAGAGTCTTGGGGCACAGAGTCTGAAGGCCCTATTTGCTGTTGCGGTGCATCTTGTTAAATCTCCAGGAACAAGCAGGAATGAGTCTTCACATATGGATATCGTTGGTACCGATGGAGCCTGCGTGGGAACGCTCCCCAGCGTCCAAAAGGAAAGCTTTTGGGAGCATCCCACAGCGCCTGCGCGCTGCCTTCCCGCCTTTCCCAACCGCCTCTCTCCAGTTCTTCTTTTCCGCAGAGCCAGCAGGTCGTGTTCCTGTCACCGCTGAAGAATTTCTTATTTTCTTTTATTTCTTTGGTCGCATGTCTGCCTTCTTCGACGCCGGACCGGTACCGCCGGTCTTTTCTTTCTTTATTCTTTAAAAAAAAAAAACCTATTGTTTTTCTTCACTTCAGTGCATTTTTTATTTTCTCGGCCTTAGGCCTAGGAAAAATTTTCCTCATGGAAAAGCCCGCCTCTGGGTTTTAAAAGTGCACAAAGTGCAGCGGCACCATTTCTGTCACCGACACCCATGAATGGTGTCTAAAATGTTTAGGTCCTGACCATTCCATTACGGATTGTGAGTCCTGTTCAGTGATGTCTAAAAGAGGTCTACAGAATCGAGCAGCCAAGCTCAGTACCCTGTTTCCCTCTGATGCAGCTTCGGTGGCATCGACGTCTTCCAGGGCTGCTTCTTCCTCTCATGGATCTCAGGTAACCAAACTTAAATCCAGCCGGTCCTCGAAGGGTAGATCTCCCTCTAAGTATTGAGATGCCTCCGGGCTTGCCCTTGAGGTATCCGCACCGGCAAAATTACCCCGGCAGGAGGCTCCGGCTTCCAAAGCTCTACCTATGGGGTCACAGGTTGACATCGATGGCTCGGCCTCGACCGATAACCTGTTGCCGTGTTCTGGGGTACCGGTGGTTCCCACTGGTACCGACATCCAGACATTGGTGGCGTCGATGGATCAGAATATCCTGACCATGCAGCGTGCCATTACGGCCTTCATACAAGCTGCGACGCCGTCGGTACCGCAACAAACTCCGTTGTCGGTACCGACTCCGACGCCAGTACCGATTGCAGCAGTACACTGTTCTGTGATGCCTATCGGTACCGAATCGGTACCGATCACTCCCGATGTCGATACCTCCTGGTACGCATATCAGGCTCTACAGGAGCATCTAGACAGGCGATACTTCGATTCCTCTGAAGACTCTGATGAATCAGAGGCCTCTGTCGAAGCATCGGTGATCCTTCCTCAGGAGCCCTCTTCTCCAAAAAGGAGAATGCCTCCTCCAGAAGACTTGTCTTTTCAAGACTTCATTAGGGAAGTGGCCAGGGGCCTCTCCATCTCAGTGGCCCCTGATACAGAGCCTAGAGCCAAGAAATTAGATATTTTACAATATCCTAAGGCTCCTAAAGAAGCAGCCACTTTACCAATACATGAGATTCTTTATGATCACATGTTGGGCATATGGGAGACTCCTCTCACCACCTCCCCTCATTCTCGTAGGTTGGACACCATGTATCGTGTTCCTCCTTGTCCTGGCTTTCATAAGACTCAGCTTCCTCACCACTCCATTGTGGTGGAGTCTGCTATGAAGAAGATAAAGAGTACAAAAAGGCACTCTTCTACTCCTCCAGGAAGAGAATGCAGAACCTTAGATTCCTTTGGCAGGAGAATTTTCCAAGCCAGTATGCTTGTTGCCAGAATCAACTCCTATAGTCTCTATATGGGGATGTTTCTAAAAGAAGTTACAGAACATCTGCAAACTTTATCTCCTTTTATCTCAGAAGATAAAAGGGAAGAGTTTCTCACCTGGCTTAAACATGCCCAGGATGTTTCCAAATTTTCCAACCGTGCAGCCTTTGACTCTTTTGAAGGTGCCAGCAGAGCCTCGGCTATTGCCATAGGTGCACGCAGAGTTGCTTGGTTACAAGCTTCTGATTTGGAACCCTGGGTTCAGGAATGGACTAGGAAACCTTCCTTGTACAGGTGAAAACCTTTTTGGCAAAGATTGGCAAGCAAAGGCCGCCCAGATGGATGCTGAAAATTCTGCTTTGGATAGACTCTCAAAGTCTACTTCTGCTCCTTTTAAGAAAAGGATGTTCAAAAAGGGATTTTTTCCCAAAAAAGGGAAATATTATTCTGCTTATGGTCAGCAGGCATCTTCTGCAGGTCGTTTTGCTACAAAGAGACAGCAACAACCGAAACAGACCAAGCCTAAGGCTGCTAGGACTGCTACGGCCCAACAGCCTCAGCTTCCTCAGGGCCTTTGACTTACAACTAGAGAACTTAGCCTTTCTGGCTCTAGAATATCCAGAGCTTCTCACCATTCTAGGAAGGTTAGCTCACTTTGCTCCCAGATGGGAACAAATTACAGCAGAGCAATGGACCCTCTCCATCATAAGGGAGGGGTACAAGCTTCATTTCTTAAACCTTCCTCCTCACACCATGGTGAGACAGTTCAATTCTCCAACATCTCTCCTTGACCTCTTGGGTCAAGAGATTGCTACCCTTCTTGCCCAAGGGGCAATAGAAGAAGTACCCCTTCTTCAACAGGGTTCAGGGTTCTACTCCCCCTACTTTCTCATCCCAAAGAAAACAGGGGGTTACAGACCCATATTAGATCTCAGAGAATTGAACAAGTTTCTATGCAAGGAGAAATTCAAGATGATTTCTCTCGGTACTCTCCTTCCATACCTCCAGAGTCAGGACTGGCTTTGTTCTCTAGATCTCAAGGATGCGTACACACATGTCCTCATCCATCCAACACACAGAAGGTTCCTTCGGTTCCTTTTCCAAGGAAAGCACTATCAATACAGAGTGCTTCCCTTCGGTCTGGCCTCTGCTCCAAGGGTGTTCACAAAATGCATGGCAGTAGTAGCTGCATTTCTACGCACTCTAGGAATATTTGTATTCCCATATCTGGACGACTGGCTCATCCGAGCTCCATCCCAGTCAGAGGCCCAGGCTTCTCTAGCCTGCACAAGGCGTATCCTTTAGTATCTGGGACTTGTAATAAACATCCCAAAATCCCATCTCACCCCTACTCAATCCCTAGAGTTCATAGGGGCCTTGCTGGATACCACCACTGCAAGGGCCTATCTTCCTCGTGCCCTTTGCCTACGCTTGGTGCAGTTAGCTTCCCAGATTCAGTTAAAGTCCCATTTAACTGCTCGAGAGATGTTACAACTGTTAGGCCACATGGCATCCACAGTGCATGTTGTCCCCTATGCTCGCCTTCACATGAGGGCAGCTCAATGGACTCTGTCCACCCAATGGACCCAGGCATCAGGATGCCTGTCAGACAAAATAGCAACTTCCAGTTGCCTTTTTTGGTCTCTCCAGTGGTGGAAATCCACTCAAAATCTGTTGCTGGGGTCCCCCTTCCAACAGGTGTTACCCCAGGCAACCCTTACAACAGATGCCTCCCCAAGGGGTTGGGGAGCTCATCTACAAGATCTCTCCACCCAAGGCATCTGGTCTCCACAGGAGACATCTCTACATATCAACCTCTTAGAGCTCAGAGCAATCTTTCTGGCTCTCAGAGTCTTCCACACCCTGCTCAGCTACAAGACAGTCCTCATCCACACGGACAACCAAGTAGCCATGTTCTACGTGAACAAGCAGGGGGGGACTGGCTCTTCTGTCGCTTTGCAACAAAGCTCTGAGATTGTGGGCCTTCGCCAAAGAGCATCAAATTCAGCTCATGGCCGTGTATCTTCCAGGAGTTCAAAACTCTTGGGCAGACAGACTCAGTCGAGTTCTGCTTCCACACGAATGGTCCCTCCATGGGGACCAGATAGCCAGGATCTTCCGAATTTGGGGAACCCCGGACATAGACCTGTTTGCAAGTCTGTGGAATGCCACACTTCCCCGGTTCTGTTCCAGAATTCCGTGTCAGGGAGTTCAGGCCAGGGATGGCTTCCTCCTTCACTGGGGGCAAGACTTCCTCTATGCCTTCCCACCCATTCCCCTAATTCCCAAGACACTGTTCAAACTTCAGAGAGTCAAGGGGTCTATGATCCTCATAGCACCACATTGGCCACGCCAAGTGTGGTACCCTCTACTTCTGCATCTCTCTCAAGCTCCCTCCCTGGACTTGGGATCTGCTCCAGACCTCCTATCCCAGGAGGGAGGAACGTTGTGGCACCCAAATCCCCAGTTCCTTCATCTCAGGGCCTGGTTGCTGAGGCCTAGACCTTCAAGATTTGCATCTTTCTCAGCAGGTGAAGGATATCCTTCATGCTTCCAGAAAGCCTTCCACTAGACGTTCCTATGCTTTTAAATGGAAAAGGTTTACCATTTGGTGTGCAGAGAAGGGTCTTATCCCTTCTGCAATACCTCTGAATTTTTTACTAGAGTATCTGCTGCATTTATCACATGCAGGCCTTAAAACGAATTCAGTAAGAGTCCATTTGAGTGCTATTGCAGCATCCCTTAAGCCTCTCAATGGACAGCCTATCTCCTCTCATCCTCTTATTACAAGATTTATGAGAGGCCTTCTCTTAACTAAACCTCCTATTAGATCACCTCCAGTGGCATGGGACTTGAACTTGGTTCTTGGCCAGCTTATGAAGCCACCCTTCGAACCCTTAGCCACTACCTCCTTGAAATTCCTTTCCTGGAAGGTTATTTTTCTAATTGCAGTCACCTCAGCTCGCCGCATCAGTGAACTGCAAGCCTTGGTGGCTAATCCTCCTTATACAAGGTTCCATCATGACAAGGTAGTTCTCAGGACTAATCCACACTTTATGCCTAAAGTGGTTTCACCTTTTCATCTGAACCAGGAGGTTTATTTACCTGTCTTTTTTCCAGGACCTCATGCATCAAGTGCAGAGAGGAATCTTCATACCCTGGATTGTAAGAGAGCTCTTGCTTTTTACTTACAAAGGACACAACAACATAGAAAGTCTTCTCAACTCTTTGTTGCTTTTGATCCCTCTCATTTAGGACTTCCAGTCTCTAAGAGAACTCTGTCTAATTGGATTGCTCAGTGTATTTCTTTCGCCTACCAGATTAAAAACCTTTCTCTGGAGGGCCATGTCACAGCTCACAATGTGAGGGCCATGGCAGCCTCTATGGCTCATCTAAACTATGTGTCCATCGACCAAATCTGTCGAGCGGCCACCTGGGCCTCTGTTCATACCTTTACAGCCCATTACTGCTTGGACAAGGACTCCCGCCGGGATGCCTTGTTTGGTCAGGCTGTTCTCAAGCACCTGTTCCATACCTAATCAACTCCTACCCTCCATCCCTGACTGGATGCCTGAGATCCATAGGGGGAGGTAGAGCCCTTCTCAGGGACTCACAACCTGGGGTATCTCCCAGGCATCTCTAGCTGGGGAGTCCCCATATGTGAAGACTCATTCCTGCTTGTTCCTGGAGATAGCACAGTTACTAACCTGTAACAGGTGATCTCTGGGAACAGCAGGAATAAGTCTTCACAACCCGCCCACCTCCCCTAGGAGTTGTATCTCTCTCTTTCTACCTTTCCCTTCCTCACTCTCTCTTTGTCTCAGCTTTAAAACTCGAACTGGAGAGAGGCGGTTGGGAAAGGCGGGAAGGCAGCGCGCAGGCGCTGTGGGATGCTCCCAAAAGCTTTCCTTTTGGACGCTGGGGAGCGTTCCCGCGCAGGCTCCGTCGGTACCGACGATACCCATATGTGAAGACTTATTCCTGCTGTTCCCAGAGATCACCTGTTACAACTGTGCTTTCTCTTGGAATCGTTAGTGTATTTCTTGCTGTGGATCTTCTTGATCTATTTGGGGTTATGATTTGGATGAGGTCGGTTATAGAGGAGGAGGAGAGACTGTTTACCACTTTGAAAGTCAGTAACATTGTCTTGAAGACGATCCTGGCCTGTATAGGAAGCCAGTGTAACTGCTTCAGGAGGGGCGTCACATGGTCTCTCCTAGATGCACCATGAAGAACCCTCGCTGCGCTAGTCATTGCGAGCTGAAGAGGGATCAAGGTGGATTGGGGGAGTCTTTGTAAAATCGCATTGGCATAATCAAAATGAGGTATGATCAGAGCCTGGTAAATTGTGCAGAAATCCTCTGGTTCAAGCAAGGGGCGTAGATGTCTGAGTGAGGGGATCTTGTAATATATAGCTTTTAGTGTTAGCTATATGTGCCTTCATGTCAAGGTTTTGATCCAGTGTAACACCCAGGTACTGTATTGTGGGTTTTGTTTGTAGGTCAGCTTCTTTCACCTTCAAGAATTGTGGAGGGCTGAAATTCGGGTTCCTCGTAATGAAGAGCACCTCGGTTTTCTTATATTGAATTCTGAGGTTTTGTGACAGGAGCCATTCTGATATTGCATTGAAGCAATTGGTCAAAGGGGAGAGATCCAATTTATCTATGGAGAACGGCATATAGAGCAGGACATCATCTGCGTATATCATGCAACTAACATTGAAAGACCGGATGATATTACAAATGGGTTGCATGTATATATTGAACATAAAGGCAGAGAGGGAGGATCCCTGTGGAACTCCCTGACCTTGATGAAATGGTTCCGATGTTGCTCCACCGGATCGAACGTGCTGCCATCTTCCAGACAAGTATGATCTGCACCATTCAAGTGCTGTTCCGCAGACGCCTTTCTCTTTTAGCCGCCCTAGGAGAAGCTCATGGCTTACCGAGTCGAAGGCTGCGGCAGTGTCTTGGAAAATGAGTGCAAACCCCTGACGGATGTTGTCAACACCAGTAATTATATTATTGAAAAGAGTGGTAAGGAGTGTTTCTACTCCATGTGACTCTCTGAATCCATGCTGACATGGGTCCAGTGGAGCAGTAGCATCGATGTGATCTTGCAACTATCTTTGCACCTCTTTTTCTGTTAACTTTGCGAGGAAAGGTATACTTGAAATGGGTCTGTAAGAGTCTACTTTTTGGGGATCTAGCTTGCTATTTTTTAGCAGCGGTCTGATTGATGTGTGCTTGAGGGCAGAAGGAAAAAAACCGGTTGTGAAGGACAGGTTCATTATCCTGGTTATTATTGTGCTGAAGTCACTGCGCAGTTCCTTTATCCAGAAAGCTGGGCAAGGACCTCTCTAATGACATTAGCTCTCATCTCTCTCTAGTCAGGGGATCAGTTGCCAGAGTGTACAGGATTTCTTTCTTTCTTTCTTTTTATTTATAACATTTTAACAATCATATACATCCCACATGTATAAAGAAAACCACCTCACAAAAAGAACCACAATAAAAAAAAACAAAAAAAAACAAGCATATGAAAATACAATGATAAAGTCCACATTAAGGGGCTATGATGAGGTCTGGAGCCCAGAATGGCGCCCCTGGAGCGATTTATGTACCTTCATGGACCAGCAGCGGGTGCCGTTGTCTGGCACGATCGGTACATCTGCCCTGACCACCAGGCCCTCTATGTCCAAGATGTCCTCAGAGGCTGAGCCGATCCTCAAGGTCCTTCGGCTTTGAGTCGATCCTCAGCCACGGTCGTGCTCTGAGTCCTGCTCAATGGGACTGCGGTCATCCCTGGCAGGTTTGCCGGCCGCAGGGTATCGAGGGCCCCGAGGCCCTCGTAGCAGCCGTCCTATGAGTCCTCAATGGACTACTCCGAGTGGGAAATGGAGGACGAGGAATCCCCCGATACCCGTTGCCACCGTGAAGTCCCTTCTGACTCTCCGGTCTCGGAGCCTCGGCAGCGGTCCCCGCCCGAGGACATGGGCTTCTTGGACTTTGTCAAGGACATGTCTAAGGCCCTGGCATTCCCAGCCGAGAAGGACCCTTGGGTTGGATGAGTTGGAAGTCCTCCAATATGAGGCCCCTCCGCAGGAATCGCTCACGGTGCCCATTCCTCCCATCCTGGAATGGCTCATGCTCTGAAAGTGAGACACCAGTGTCTGCCAGTGGTGAGCAAACGGCTCAACTCGATGTATCAAGTCCGCCGGAGCCTGGGCTTCCATTAGTCAAAGCTGCCGCATAACTCCATGGTGGTGGAGTCGGCCATGCATCAGCTGAAAAGCCAAAAGATGCACTCCTTGGTGCCACCTGGCAGGGAGGCCCACACCTTGGACTCTCTCGGTAGAGAGTGTTACCAGGGCTCAATGCTCATTTATTTTATTTATTTATTTAGATAGTTTTGTATACCGCCTTATCCTTCAATCAAAGCGGTCACAACAGAATTGGGGGATACATTTAACACGCGGGGATATGAGACACATACACTAATACTTACAGGGAACATGGGCAATGGAGGGTTAAGTGGCTTGCCCAAGACCACAAGAAGCATCTGTGGGACTAGAAACCCCAGTCCTTCCGGCCCAAGGTTGCTGTCCTCTAGTGGGATTTGAACCTCTGACCTTCCGGCCTGAAGTACCTTGCCCCAACCACTTTGCTACTCCTCCCTTCTCATCTGCCGCATCCAGGCTTGCCAGCTGTACATGGGCATGTACCTGAGAGAGCTGGCGAAGTAACTTGCCGGGTACTCAGCTGGTCTCTCCTAGGAACCTTTGCAGCAGTTAAAGAACCTGGCCAAGGCAGTCCATGAGTGCTCCAAATTCAAATCTCGAGCAGTCTGATAGGTTTGAGTTGGTGACCCGGGTAGCTGTGGCAGGCATTGGTGCACCCCACCAACCTTGGCTTCAGTTGTCCAACCTCGAGCAGTGGGTTCAAGACAAATTTGTCAGTCTCCCATGCCAAGGAGAAGAACCTTTGGAAAACCCATGACTAACAAGTCTGCCGAGCTGGAGACAGTTAATGATGAGGACCAGACTCTCTAAGAAGACCGCTGCCCCTCCCCGACGGAAGGGCTTGAGTAAGAAATCTTTTTACCCGAGGAAGGGAACTGCTTACCGAAACTACCCACCTTATCAGGCCTCCTCAGCTCCCCAACAGGGTCAGCATGACATGGGCATGGCCCGCATAAGCCCAAGGCAGCAGCTCCAGCCCAGACAGGAGAGGAGTTTTTAACTCCTCTCTACCCCAAGGAGACCAGCAGCCCACAGGGGGACATCTGTTCCTCTATGCCCAGAGGTAGATGTCCATCACCACTGATTCATGGGTTACCTCCTCCATCTGACTCGGACACCTCTCTCTTATTTTCCAGGAGAGCTCCTCAGGTATCCCCTCCACCAGGACCACCTTCTGAAGGAGTTGGCGGGTCTTCTCGAAGACAAAGCAGTGGAACTGGTGCCCCACCACCTCAAGGGCAAGTAGTTCTACTCCGGGTATTTCCTCATGCCAAAGAGGACAGGAGGCCTAAGGTCTATCCTCGACCTGCGCAACCTAAACAAATTCCTGGTGAGGGAGAAATTCAAGATGCTCTCCCTTGGAATTTTGCTGCCATACCTCCAGCAGTGAGACTGGCTATGCTCCTTAGACCTCAAGAATGCTTATACGCACATCCTCATCCATCCCAGCCACAGGCAGTTCCTGCGGTTCATAGTGGGGGGCAGGCACTTTCAGTACAGGGTGCTCCCCTTCGGCCTAGCCTCTGCCTAAGAGTCTTACAAAATGCCTGGCAGTTGGCTGCCTCCCTGCGGTTCCAAGGGGTCTTCATCTTCCCCTACCTGGACGACTGGCTCATAAAGGGAGGCACAGCCTCAGAGGTGCAGCAGGCCACCACATGCACGATCCAGGTTCTACAACACCTGGGCTTTCTTATAAACTACCCAAGTCTCGTCGCCTCCCGACAGTGTCTGGAGTTCATTTTGGCAAAGATAGACACTCTTCAGTCGAAGGCTTTCTTGCCCAAGGACCGAGCTAACCATCTCAGATCTCTAGCTTGGGACGTGCAGCATTGTCCCACCGTGCCCGCCTGGCTTTTCCTGCACCTCCACGGGCACATGGCCTCCATGGTCCATGTCACCCCAGATGCTCGCCTCCACATGAGGGCGGCGCAGTGGTGTCTCCAGCACCAGTGGTCCCAGGCTGCCTCCAAGACAGTTTCCGTGATCTGCCAATTGGCGGACTCCCTGGTTTGGTGGCAGTTGCTCCAGCATCTCGAGGCTGGCATGCCTTTTCAGGCCCCAAGCCCCTCAAGGGTCCTCACCACGGATGCCTCCCTGCTTGGCTGGGGAGCCCACTGCAGAGATCTCCGCACCCAGGGCAACTGGTCACCAGACAAGAGCACCCAGCCGTATACCTAGGCTTGAGGACCTTCCGTCACCAGCCATTTCTGGTCCAGGCGGACAACCAGGTGGCAATGTTCTACATGAACAAACAAGGGGGCACGGGGTCTCAGGTAGTCTGACAGCGCATTCTCCTGCGGGCAGTCTACCTGCCCGGTCAGGGCAACCAACTGGCCGGAAGGCTCAGCAGAGTTCTCCAGCCACATAAATGGCAGCTAGACTCCAGGGTAGCCAGTCGGCTCTTCTGGCTCTGGGAAGAACCCTCGATGGACCTGTTTGCCAGCCTGGGCAGCTTTCAGTTGCCCCACTTCTGCTCCCGCAGGCCCACCCCTCCAGTGTGGCAGTGGATGCTTTCCTGGTCTCATGGTCAGGAGGCGTCATGTATGCCTTTCCTCCTACCCCACTGATTGCCAAGATCTTGTTCAGGATCCTCTGTGACAGGGCCTCTCTCATACTAATAACTCCTCGGTGGCCCAGGCAGCCATGGTGCCCGCTGCTTCTACTGTTGATGGTGGACACCCCCATCCCCATGGGGACCGCCCTGGGACTCCTGTCTCAGGAAGGAGGCTCTCTCTGCAACCCAATCTGGAGTCCCTGTCACTGACAGTGTGGCTGCTGAGAATGTGACTCTGGCCCCCTTCAAGCTCCTGGTTGAAGTGGAGGACATCCTGCTGGCCTCTCGCAAGGCCTCTACTAGGAAGGCTTATGCCCTCAAATGGTGCAGGTTCTCTGTTTGGTGCACCGATCACGGGCCTGACCCTTTCTCCTGCTTGGTGGCTCTGGTGTTACAGTACCTTCTCCACCGCTCTGTCTGGACTGAAGTCTAACTCCATTCGGGTGCACCTCAGTGCCTTGGTGGCACACCACCATCCAGTGGATGATAAGCCCCTTTCGGTCCTGCCACTGGTGACTCATTTTCTTCGGGGCCTGCTCTTATCGAAGCCCCCAGTTTGCCCTCCGGCAACCAAATGGGTCCTCAAAGTGGTGCTGGGGCAGCTTACTCACCTGCCCTTCGAACCTCTAGCTACCTGCCACCTCCGCTGCCCCTCTTTGAAGGTGACTTTCCTGGTCGTGCTTATCTCGGCTTGCAGAGTTAGCGAGCTCAGGCTCTTGTGATGGAGGCACCCTATACCAGGTTCTCAAAGAAAAGGGTGGTGCTTTGCACGCATCCCAAATTCTTACCGAAGGTAGTGTCGCCCTTCGATCTCAACAAGGAAGTGGTGCTCCCTACCTTCTTTCCAATACCTCACTCCAGTCGGGTAAACACAGTTACTTACCTGTAACAGGTGATCTCTGGGAACAGCAGGAATAAGTCTTCACATATGGGTACGTCGGTACCGACGAAGCCTGCACGGGAACGCTCCACCACGTCCAATCAGAAAGCCTTTGGGAGCATCCCACAGTGCCTGCGTGCTGCCTTCCTGCCTTTCCAACTGTCTCTCCTCAGTTGAGTTTTATAGCTGAGACAAAGAGGGAGAGAGAGGGAAAGGAAGAGAGATAGAGAGAGAGAGAGAACTCCTAGGGGAGGTGGGTGGGTTGTGAAGACTTATTCCTGCTGTTCCCAGAGATCACCTGTTACAGGTAAGTAACTGTGAAATCTCCAGGAACAAGCAGGAATGAGTCTTCACATATGGGGACTCCCTAGCTTTTGATGCCAGGGAGAGAGTCCAGAAGTTGTGTGTCCCTGGGACAGGGCTGCACTTCCCCACCTGGATCTCTGGCATCCCATGAGGGATGGTGGGTAGGAGTTGATTAAGTATGGAACAGGTGTTTGAGAACAGCCTGACCAAAGAAGGCATTCTGGCGGGAGTCCTTCTCTAAGCAGTAATGGGCTGTGAAGGTATGAACCAAGGCCCAAGTGGCTGCTCGACAGATGTCGTTGATAGACACAGAGTGCAGATGAGCCATTGAGGCTGCCATGGCTCTCACATTGTGAGTTGTGACATGGCCCTCCAGAGAAATGTTTTTGCTCTGATAGGCGAAAGAAATACATTGGGCAATCCAGTTGGAAAGAGTTCTGTTGGAGACTGGTTGTCCCAAATGAGAAGGATCAAAAGCAACAAAGAGTTGGGAAGACTTTCTATGTTGCTGTGTCCTCTGTAAGTAAAAAGCTAGAGCTCTTTTACAGTCCAGGGTATGAAGATTCCTCTCTGCACTTGATGCATGAGGCCCTGGAAAAAAGACAGGTAGGTAGACCTCTTGGTTTTATTTATTTATTTATTTATTTACAATCTCTTATATACCGCACTATTCATCATCAACGCGGTTTACATGGAACAAAATGCTCAGTACAGTTAACACGTATGAGTTTACAGGTAACAGGGCACAAAAAACTTGGATAACAGGGGTAAATTATTTACAAAACTTACTACATGGAATCATAAGCACAGAGGTTTCATAGAAAACACAAACCACTATGGGTTTGAGTATCAAACTTGGTGTGTTGTTGAGATACCATAAATTTGTCTGGTAATGGTATCAGTGGGTGTCTTTGAGCTCTAGGGGATGCCGTTGGGCTCTATAAGGTACTTGTTGAAGAGGTGGCATTTGAGGGCTTTCTTAAACTGTGGTAGGCTCTTAATAGCCCGGATATCAGGGGGTAATGGTTGAGGTGAAAAGGCGAGACCACCTTAGGCATAAAGTGTGGATTAGTCCTAAGGACCACCTTGTCATGATGGAACCTTGTATAAGGTGGATTAGCTACTAGTGCTTGCAATTCACTGATGCGGCGTGCTGATGTGATTGCAATGAGAAAGATAACCTTCCAAGAAAGGTATTTCAAGGAGGTAGTAGCTAAAGGTTCAAAAGGCGGCTTCATAAGCTGACCAAGAACCAAATTTAAGTCCCATGCCACCAGAGGTGGTCTAATAGGAGGTTTTGTTAAAAGGAGGCCTCTCATGAACCTTGCTACAAGGGGATGAGAGGAAACAGGTTGTCCATTTAGAGGCCTAAGGGAAGCTGCAATAGCACTCAGATGGACTCTTACTGAATTTGTCTTAAGGCCTGCATTAGAGAGATGCAGGAGATACTCCAGCAACGATTCCAGAGGTATTGACCGGGGGTTAAGACCCTTTCCAGAACACCAGATGGTAAACCTTTTCCACTTGAAGGCATAAGAATGTCTAGTGGAAGGTTTTCTGGAAGTATAAAGAACATCTTTCACTTGTTGAGAAAGAGGAAGATCCTGGAGATGTAGGCTTCAGCAACCAAGCCCTGAGATGCAGAGACTGGGGATTGGGATGCCACAACTTTCCGTCCTCCTGAGAGAGGTCATCTGGAGCAGACCCTAACTCTAGGGAGGGAGCTTGAGAGAGATGTAGAAGCAGAGGGTACCACACTTGCCGTGGCCAATGTGGAGCTATGAGAATCATGTGGCCTCTGTCTCTCTGAACCTTGAACAGGGTTTTGTGGATCAGGGGAATGGGTGGAAAGGCATACAGGAAGTCTTCACCCCAGTGAAGGAGGAAAGCATCCCTTGCCTGAGCCCCCTGAGCCGGAGTTCTGGAACAGAACCAGGGAAGTTTGGCATTCCACGGACTTGCAAAGAGGTCTATGTCCGGGGTTCCCCAAATTTGAAATATCTTGGATACCTGGTCCATATGTAGGGACCACTCGTGTGGAAGCAGAACTCGACTGAGTCTGTCCGCCCAAGAGTTTTGAATACCTGGAAGATAGACTGCCAGAAGATGAATGTGATGCTCTCTGGCGAGGGCCCACAGTCGCAGAGCTTCGTTGCAAAGCGACAGAGAGCCAGTTCCTCCCTGCTTGTTTATGTAGAACATGGCTACCTGATTGTCCGTGTGGACAAGGACTGTCTTGTGGCTGAGCAGTGTGTGGAAAACTCGCAGAGCAAGGAAGATTGCTCTGAGTTCCAAGAGATTGATATGTAGAGAAGTCTCCTGTGGGGACCAGATGCCCTGGGTGGAGAGGTCCTGAAGATGAGCTCCCCAGCCCATTGGAGAAGCATCTGTTGTAAGAGTTGCCTGGGGTAGAGGCTGTTGAAAGGGAGACCCCAGCAACAGGTTTTGAGGGGACTTCCACCACTGGAGGGACAAAATGAGGCGACTTGTGTTTGCTATTTTGTCTGACAGGCAGTCTAATGCCTGGGTCCATTGGGTGGATAAAGTCCACTGAGCTGCTCTCATGTGCAGGCGAGCATATGGTACCACATGAATGGTGGATGCCATGTGGCCTAGTAACTGTAACATTTCTCGAGCAGTTAGTAGGGGTTTTGACTCTGCTTGAGAAGCTAACTGCATCAAGCGAAGGCAGCGGGCCTGAGGAAGATAGGCCCTTGTCTTTGTGGTATCCAGCAGCGCCCCTATAAACTCCAGGGACTGAGTAGGGATCAAATTGGATTTTGGGATGTTTATTACCAGCCCTAAATACTGGAGGATATGCATGGTGCAGGTTAGAGCAGTCTTGGCCTCTGATTGAGTGGGAGCTCGAATGAGCCAGTCGTCCAGATAGGGGAAGACAAATATTCCCAGGGTGCGCAGAAAAGCAGCAACCACTGCCATGCATTTCGTGAACACCCTTTGTGCAGAGGCCAGGCCAAAGGGGAGCACCTTGTATTGATAGTGCTTCTCCTGGAAAAGGAACCGAAGAAACTTTCTGTGAGTTGGATGGATGAGAACATGAGTGTACGCATCCTTGAGATCTAGAGAACAAAGCCAATCCTGACTCTGAAGGTATGGCAGCAGAGTTCCTAGAGAAACCATCTTGAATTTTTCTTTGACTAGGAATCTGTTCAACTCTCTGAGATCTAAGATGGGTCTGAAGCCCCCTGTTTTCTTTGGAATAAGAAAATAGGGGGAGTAGAACCCTGTGCCCTGTTGTTGAAAGGGCACTTCCTCTATGGCCCCTTGGGCAAGAAGAGTGGCAACCTCCTGCTCCAACAGGCTGAGGAGGGAAGTTGGAGAATTGAACTGGTGCACTCTTGAGAGAGGGGGCAAGCTGGAAAAATGAAGTTTGTACCCCTCTCTTATGATGGAGAGTGTCCAATGCTCTGCTGTGATTTGCCCCCATCTGGGAGCAAAGTAACATAACCTTCCTGGGATGGTGGAGGGTTCTGGTCCTTCTAGAGCCAGGAAAGCTAAGTTCTCTAGCAGAGAGTCAAAGGCCCTGAGGGGGCTGAGATTGCTGGGCTGGAGCAGGCCTCGCAGCCTTTGCTTTGGTCTGTTTGGAAGGAAACTGAGCTGCAGAAGATGCTCTCTGAGTATAAGCAGGATAGGATCTTCCCTTTTTAGAAAAAAGTGTTTTCTTGAACAGCCTTTTCTTAGCAGGAGCATCAGTAGATTTGGATAGTCTATCCAAAGCAGAATTTTCAGCATCCATCTGATTGGCTTTTGCTTGCCAATCTTTACCAAACAGATTCTCCCCTGTTCAAGGGATATTTCCCAATTCATCTTGGACCCAGGTCTCCAAATCAGATGCTTGAAGCCAAGCAATCCTACGTGTGCCTATAGCTATAGCTAAGGCTCTGCTTACGCATTCAAAGGATTCGAAAGCTGCACGGTTGGAGAATTTGGAGATATCCTGGGCATGTTTGAGCCCAGAGAGAAATTCTGGCCTCTTACTGTCCGACATAAAAGAACTTAAAGTCAGCAAATGGTCAGTGACTTCTTTTAAGAACATTCCCATGTAGAGACTATAGGAATTTATTCTCGCAGCCAGCATGGAAGCTTGGAAGATTCTTCTACCAAAAGCATCCAGGGTTCTACATTCGCGTCCTGGAGGATTAGAGGCATGTCTCTTGGCACTTCTAATCTTTCTCATTGCAGACTCAACCACAATAGAGTGGTGAGGAAGCTGAGTTTTATGAAAACCAGGACAAGGAGGGACACGATACATGGTGTTTAACCTGCGAGAATGAGGGGAGGTGTGTAGAGGTGCTTCCCACATCCTTAACATGAGATCATAGAGAATCTCATGAATAGGCAAGGTAGCTGCCTCTTTAGGAGTTTTAGGATACTGTAGAATATCTAACTCCTTAGCTCTAGGCTCTGACTCTGGGGCTACTGTAATAGAGAGACCCCGAGCCACCTCTCTGATAAAGTCTTGAAAAGACAAATCCTCTGGAGGAGACTTCCTTCGTTTAGGAGAGGACTCCCTCCTGTGGAAGAAGCATTGCTGCATCGACAGACTCTTCAGAATCCTCAGAGTCATCAGAGGAATCGAAGTATCGTCTGTCGGGATGCTCTTGCAAAGCCCGATACCCGTACCGACCGGGATCGGTATTGGGAATCATCGGTACCGGGGTATCGGTACCGGAGGGCTGCAGAGGGCAGGGTACTGGCATGGCCGACACCGAAGCCGATGTCGATGCCACCAGTACCAGAATCGGTGCCGATGGCGATACCGGAGCCGGTACCTGTGGAGTAGTCTGATGCAGTACCATGGGCGTCGATGCCACAAGGAAGGCCGCCAGACTGCATTCGATGGACAGAATCCTCTGATCCATTGACGCTGCCAATGCCTGGAAGTCGGCACCGGTGGAGGCCACCGGTACCCCAGAGCATGGTACCAGGAGATCTGTTGAGGCCACGCCATCTAGATCGTCTTGGAACCCTGATGATGATGCTTTAGAAGTCGAAGCCTCCCGCCAGGATAATTTTGCCGGTGCAGAATCCTCGAGGGCAAGGCCAGGGGCATCTCGATGCTTGGAAGGAGATTTGCCCTTCGAGGACCTGCTGGATTTATGTTTAGTTACCTGAGATCCATGTGAGGAAAAAGCCCTGGAAGACGTCGATGCCACCGAAGCCGCATCAGAGGGAAACAGGGTACTGAGCTTGGCAGCTCGGTTCTGTCGACCTCTCTTAGATATCATGGAACAGGACACACAATCTTTAATGGAATGGTCAGGGCCTAAACATTTGAGACACCAGTCATGGGTGTCGGTGACGGATATAGTACCGCCACATTTTATGCACTTCTTGAATCCTGAGGCAGGTTTTTCTATATTTAAGGAAAAGGTTTTGGGCCTAAAGCCCAAAACTGAAGTGCACCTGAAGAAAAATAAAAGTCGTCTTTTTTTTTTTTTTCTTTTTGAAAAGAATAAGAACCGGCGGTACCGGTATAGCGTCGAGGAAGGCAGACGCGTACAGAAAAGAAATAAAGAAAAAATAAGGAAATTCTTCTGCGGTGACAGGAACACGACCTGCTGGCTCCGCTGAAAAAGAACAACTGAGGAGAGACAGTTGTTAATGCGGGAAGGCAGCACGCAGGCGCTGTGGGATGCTCCCAAAGGCTTTCTGATTGGACGCTGGGGAGCGTTCCCGCGCAGGCTCCGTCGGTACTGACGTACCCATATGTGAAGAATCAATCTCCAGGAACAAGCAGGAATGAGTCTTCACATATGGGTATCGTCAGTACCAACGGAGCCTGCGCGGGAACGCTCCCCACCGTCCAGTAAGAAAGCTTTTGGGAGCTGCGCGCTGCCTTCCCGCCTTTCTCAACCACCTCTCTCCAGTTCTTCTTTTCCGCGGAGCCAGCAGGTCGTGTTCCTGTCACCACAGAAGAAGTTCTTTATTTTTTTTCTTTATTTTTCTGTGTCGCGTCTGCCTTCTTCGACGTCAGACTGGTACCTCAGGTCTTGTCTTTCTTAAAAAAAAACCAAAAAAACCTTTTCTTTCTTCAACTGTGCATTTTCAGTTTGGCCCTTAGGCCTGAATATTTTTCTCCTCATGGAGAAGCCCGCTTCCGGGTTCAAAAAGTGCACGAAATGTGGCGGTACTATTTCTGTCACCGACACACATGATTGGTGTCTAAAATGTTTGGGTACTGACCATTCCATCACGGATTGTGTGTCCTGTACCATGATGTCTAAAAGAGGTCGGCAGAACCGAGCAGCCAAGCTCAGTACCCTCTTTCCCTCTGATGCAGCCTCGGTGGCATCGACGTCTTCCAGGGCTGCTTCTTCCTCCCATGGATCTCAGGTAACCAAACATAAATCTAGCCGGTCCTCGAAGGTCAAATCTCCCTCTAAGCATCGAGATGCCTCCGGGCTTGTCCTCGAGGATTCCGCACCGGCAAAATTACCCCGGCGGGAAGTTCCGGCTTCCAAAGCATTGTCTATGGGGTCACAGGTTGACATCGATGGCTCGGCCTCGACCAATCACCTATTGCCGTGTTCTGGGGTACCGGTGGCCTCCACTGGTACCGACATCCAGACCCTGGTGGCGTCGATGGATCAGAAGATTCTATCCATGCAGCGCACCCTAACGGCGTTTATGCAGGCTTCGACGCCTCCGGTACCGCAACAATCTCCGTTGCCGGTACCGACTCCGGCACCGGCATTGTTCCCGGTGCCGGTACCGATTACATCGACATCGGCTTCGGTGTCAACTGCAACGGTACCCTGTCCTATGATGCCCATCGGTACCGAACCGGTACCGCTTACTCCCAATGTCGATCCCACTCGGTACGCGTATCGGGCTTTACAGGAGCATCCAGACAGGCGATACTTCGATTCCTCCGAAGACTCTGATGAGTCGGAGGCTTCTGTCGAGGCACCGGTACTTCTTCCTCAGGAGTCTGCTTCTCCAAAACGAAGAATGTCTCCTCCAGAAGACTTGTCTTTTCAAGACTTCATTAGGGAAGTGGCTAGGGGCCTCTCCATTACAGTGGCCCCTGAGTCAGAGCCTAGAGCCAAGCAATTAGATATTTTGCAATATCCTAAGGCTCCTAAAGAAGCAGCTACCTTACCTATTCATGAGATTCTCTATGATCTCATGTTGAGCATGTGGGAGACTCCTCTTACCACCTCTCCTCATTCTCGTAGGTTAGACACCATGTACCGTGTCCCTCCTTGTCCTGGCTTTCATAAGTCTCAGCTTCCTCACTGCTCTATTGTGGTAGAGTCTGCCATGAGGAAAATAAAGAGTGCAAAGAAACACTCATCTAATCCTCCAGGACGTGAATGCAGGACCATTGATGCTTTTGGCCGAAGGGTTTTCCAAGCTAATATGCTTGCTGCCAGAATCAACTCCTATAGTCTCTATATGGGGATGTTTCTAAAAGAAGTTACAGATCATCTGCAGACTTTAGCCCCTTTTATTTCAGAAGATAAAAGGCAGGAATTTCTCACTTGGCTCAAACATGCCCAAGATGTTTCCAAATTTTCCAACCGTGCAGCCTTTGACTCTTTTGAGTGTGTAAGCAGAGCCTCGGCTATTGCCATAGGTGCACGCAGAATTGCTTGGTTACAAGCCTCTGATTTGGAACTCTGGGTCCAAGATGAACTGGGAAATCTTCCTTGTACAGGTGAAAACCTTTTTGTCAGGGATTGGCAAGCAAAGGCCACTCAGATGGATGCTGAGAACTCTGCTTTGGATCGACTTTCAAAGTCTACCTCTGCTCCTGTTAAGAAAAGATTGTTCAAAAAGACACCTTTTTCTAAAAAGGGAAGATATTATCCTGCTTATGGTCAGCAGGCATCTTCTGCAGGTCGTTTTGCTGCAAAGCGTCAGCAACTACTTAAACAGGCCAAGTCAAAGGCTGCCAGGCCTCGCACGGCCCAGCAGCCTCAGCCTCCTCAGGGCCTTTGACTTGCAACTAGAGAACTTAGCCTTTCTGGCTCTGGAAGAACCAGAGCCCCTCACCATTCCAGGAAGGTTGGCTTGCTTTGCTCCCAGATGGGAGAAAATCACAGCAGAGCAATGGACCCTCTCAATTATAAGGGAAGGGTACAAGCTTCATTTCTTAAACCTTCCTCCCTACACCATGGTGAAACAGTTCAATTCTCCATCATCTCTCCTCAACCTTCTGGGTCAGGAGATTGCTACCCTTCTTGCCCAAGGGGCAATAGAAGAAGTACCTCTTCTTCAACAGGGCTCAGGGTTCTACTCCCCTTATTTTCTTATTCAAAAGAAAACAGGGGGTTACAGACCCATATTAGATCTCAGAGAATTGAACAAGTTTCTATTCAAAGAGAAAGTCAAGATGATTTCTCTCGGTACTCTGCTGCCATACCTTCAGAGTCAGGACTGGCTTTGTTCTCTAGATCTCAAGGATGCGTACACCCATGTCCTCATCCATCCAACACACAGAAGGTTCCTTCGGTTCCTTTTTCAAGGAAAGCACTACCAATACAGGGTGCTTCCTTTCGGTCTGGCCTCTGCACCAAGGGTGTTCACGAAATGCATGGCAGTAGTAGCTGCATTTCTACGCACTCTAGGAATATTCGTTTTCCCATATCTGGACGACTGGCTCATTCGAGCTCCATCCCAGTCAGAGGCCCAGATTTGTCTAACCTGCACAATGCGTGTCCTTCAGTATTTGGGACTGGTAATAAATATTCCAAAATCCCATCTCACCCCTACTCAGTCTCTGGAGTTTATAGGGGCCTTGCTGGATACCACAACTGCAAGGGCCTATCTTCCTCAGGCCCGTTGCCTACGCTTGGTGCAGTTAGCCTCTAAGATACAGTTAAAGTTCCATTTAACTGCTCGAGAAATGTTACAACTATTAGGCCACATGGCATCCACCGTGCATGTGGTTCCATATGCTCACCTTCACATGAGGGCAGCTCAATGGACTTTGTCCACCCAATGGACTCAGGCATCAGGTTGCCTGTCAGACAAAATAGCAAACTCCAGTCGCCTATTTTGGTCTCTCCAGTGGTGGAAGTCCCCTCCAAATCTGTTGCTGGGGTCCCCTTTTCAGCAGTCGCTACCCCAAGCAACTCTGACAACAGATGCTTCTCCAATGGGTTGGGGAGCTCATCTGCAGGATCTCTCCACCCAGGGCATCTGGTCTCCACAGGAGACTTCTCTGCATATCAATCTCTTGGAACTCAGAGCAATATTCTTAGCTCTCAGAGTGTTCCATTCCCTGCTCAGCTACAGGGCAGTCTTCATCCATACGGACAACCAAGTAGCCATGTTCTATGTAAACAAGAAGGGCGGGACTGGCTCTCTGTCGCTTTGCAACGAAGCTTTGCGACTGTGGGCCTTCGCCAGAGAGCATCACATCCATCTTCTGGCAGTATATCTTCCAGGCGTTCAAAAATCTTGGGCGGACAGACTCGGTCGAGTTCTGCTTCCACACGAGTGGTTCCTCCACATGGACCAGGTAGCCAGGATTTTTCGAATTTGGGGAACCCCGGACATAGACCTCTTTGCAAGTCCGTGGAATGCCAAACTTCCCCATTTCTGTTCCAGAATTCCGTGTCAGGGAGTTCAGGCCAAGGATGCCTTCCTCCTTCACTGGGCTCAAGACTTCCTTTATTCCTTTCCACCAATTCCCCTAATTCTCAAAACACTATTCAAGCTTCAAAGAGATCGAGGGACCATGATCCTCATAGCACCACATTGGCCATGCCAAGTGTGGTACCCTCTACTTCTGCATCTCTCTCAAGCTCCTTCCCTGGACTTGGGCTCTGCACCAGACCTTCTATCCCAGGAAGAAGGAACGTTGTGACACCCAAACCCCCAATCTCTCCATTTCAGGGCTTGGTTGCTGAGGGCCTAGACCTTCAAGATTTTCATCTCTCTCAGCAAGTCAGAGATGTTATTCATGCCTCTAGAAAGCCTTCTACTAGACGTTCCTATGCTTTCAAATGGAAAAGATTTACCATTTGGTGTTCAGGGAAGGGTCTAAACCCTCTTGCAATACCTCTGAATTCTCTACTAGAGTATCTCCTGCATCTATCCCATGCATGTCTGAAAACGAATTCAATAAGAGTCCATTTGAGTGCTATTTCAGCGTCCCTCAAGCCTCTCAATGGACAACCTATTTCCTCTCATCCTCTTAAAGCAAGATTCATGAGAGGCCTTCTTTTAACTAAACCTCCCATTAGACCACCTCCAGTGGCATGGGACTTAAACCTGGTTCTTGGCCAGCTTATGAAGCCACCCTTTGAACCTTTAGCTGCCACCACCTTGAAATTTCTTTCTTGGAAAGTTGTTTTTCTCATTGCAGTCACCTCAGCACGCCGCATTAGTGAGTTGCAAGCTTTGGTGGCTAATCCACCTTATACAAGGTTCCATCATGATAAGGTAGTCCTCAGGACCAATCCACACTTTATGCCTAAAGTGGTCTCGCCTTTTCATCTGAACCAAGAGGTATATTTACCTGTCCTTTTTCCAGGACCTCATGCATCAAGTGCAGAGAGGAATCTTCATACCTTGGATTGTAAGAGAGCTCTCGCTTTTTACTTAAAAAGAACACAGCAACATAGAAAGTCTTCTCAACTCTTTGTTGCTTTTGATCCTTCTCATTTAGGACTTCCAGTCTCTAAGAGAACACCGTCCAACTGGATTGCTCAGTGTATTTCTTTCGCCTACCAGAGTAGGAACATTTCTCTGGAGGGCCATGTCGCAGCTCACAATGTGAGAGCCATGGCAGCCTCAATGGCTCATCTAAACTCTGTGTCCATCGACCAAATCTGTCGAGCGGTCACCTGGGCCTCGGTTCATACCTTCACAGCCCATTACTGTTTGTACAAGGACTCCCGCCGGGATGCCTTGTTTGGTCAGGCTGTTCTCCAACACCTGTTCCATTCCTAATCAACTCCTACCCACCTACCCTGGTCGGATGCCAGAGATCCATGGGGGGAGGTAGAGTCCTTTTCAAGGACACACAACCTGGGGTTTCTCCCTGGCATCTACAGCTAGGGAGTCCCCATATGTGAAGACTTATTCCTGCTTGTTCCTGGAGATAGCACAGTTACTTACCTGTAAT
This sequence comes from Ichthyophis bannanicus, assembly GCA_033557465.1. Taxonomy (NCBI): domain Eukaryota; kingdom Metazoa; phylum Chordata; class Amphibia; order Gymnophiona; family Ichthyophiidae; genus Ichthyophis; species Ichthyophis bannanicus. The sequence goes on along the minus strand of CM066043.1, from coordinate 26,838,566 downwards.
AGGTGATCTCTGGGAACAGCAGGAATAAGTCTTCACAACCCACCCACCTCCCCTAGGAGTTGTATCTCTCTATCTATCTTTCCTTTCCTCTCTCTCTCTTTTTCTCAGCTTTAAAACTCGAACTGGAGAGAGGCGGTTGGGAAAGGCGGGAAGGCAGCACGCAGGCGCTGTGGGATGCTCCCAAAAGCTTTCTTACTGGATGCTGGGGAGCGTTCCCGCGCAGGCTCCGTCGGTACCGACGATACCCATATGTGAAGACTTATTCCTGCTGTTCCCAGAGATCACCTGTTACAGGTAAGTAACTGTGCTTTCCTGCTTATTCCTGGAGATGATGGTCCTCCATATCTTGGACTGTAAAAGGACTTTGTCCTTCTACATACAACGCACTCAGGGCCACCTCAAAGCTTCTCAGCTTTCCATCTCTGATGGCAAGAGCTAAATATGAAACAATCATGATCATCTTCAAAATCATTCAACATCTCTCAGCAGAAACATTGTAACAAGGGACATCAGCAATAGACCAAGAATAACCAATAACTACATAATCGGCACACCTGCAAGCTATCACAAAACTAAACAAACAACTTCAAAAAGAGCACCATCACTACTGGCATCCACACTATGGAACTCCCTCCCAATGAATCTGAAGGAATTAGATGACCTTACAGACTTCCGCAAAGACCTCAAAACATTCTTATTTATAGAAACACATGAGCATTCAGGCAACATCCCCAACCCAAACAGATACACTACTTCCTCCACCATCTAAACACGCACTCATCCTATCCATACACACAAGTTTATCATACCAAGCTATTAAATACTCTCTTGTTAAATGTTAACCCTCATTGTACTATCTAAATACTGTTAAGTGTACTGTCTAAATGTTTACACGTAACCTAATGTTAAATGTAACCCTCCAATTGTGATGTGACGTGACCACCTTGATTGAAGGATAAGGTGGCATACAAATCTGTCTAAATAAATAAATAAATCTCTTACGACCCCAGTAGGCTGGGGAAGGCAGTGACCAAGCGTACGCTGTCCACTTGGGTGGCGGACTGTATTGCCTTCGCGTACGGACAGGCGAGGCTCCCACTGGACAGCCACGTCACAGCACACCATGTCAGGGCCATTGCGACTTCGGTGCCACACTTGTGCTCTGTCCCGATGGGGGACATCTGCCGAGCCACCTGGTCTTCAGTCCATACCTTCGCAGCCCATTACTGTCTGGAAAGAGAGTCTCAACGGGACAGTGCCTTCAGCCAGGCTGTGCCTCGTAATCTTTTCGGGGTTTAGGCAACTCCTACCCTCAGACCCTTCTGTGTTCAGGCTACCGGAGTGATGGTTCATCGGACACAGGGTTCCTACTGTGGTCTGTGGGCACAGACTCAATTGCTGCTGCTTGTGGCTCCCTGTGTGGGAGCCCCCTTTTTTTTTTGCTGTGGACTTTCAGTAGCCTGTTACTGGTGAGTCCCATATGTGAGGACTGACTTCCTGCTTGTTCCTGGAGAAAGCGTAGTTCCTTATCGTTCCTCCAGTTTAGTCCTCCACCTCTGGGTTGTGCACCACCTCCTGCAGCTTGGAGACTGGACCAGTAAAAACTCGTGACATCACTGGATGTAGTCAGGTGGAATCCCCCATCAGCCCCAGTGTGTCCAGTCTCCATGCAGCAGGAGGACGTAGTGAGCCTAGGTGCTGGGCTCCCTAGAGAAACCAATAAGGAGCAGGCTAGTTAGGGTTTAAATTCTTTTAAATCCTTTTAAATTATTTTAATTTGTTTGCTTTGGGGTATCTTTAAATTTCCCTTTTTATTAAGGGGTTCTGTGTCTTAAAAAAAAAAAAAAAAAGCGGAGGTAAGGGGAAAGGGAATCGGAAGAGCCCGGTACTGCCTTCCCTGCCAAGCCGATACCCCTCTTTGTCTGCCAGATCTCTTCCCCTTTGAAGGCAGAGCTCTGGGGGCAGTATGAGCACAGCTGTTTTTTCTGTGAAGCGGCAGCCCGCGGCTTCGGGAGCCGCGTCTGGTACAATCGCGGCAGTTTGTTTGCAGTCCCTCACGGGGCGACGCCGCGGCTGCCAGGGGCTGGGGATCCAAATACCTGCTATTGCCTCAGGGCAGGAACGGCCCATCTGCTGAGTGGTTTCCTTCACTTCGCGCCAACATTCGTGGTGAAGAAGCCGCGGCCATTTTAAAAGCACGTTTTTTTGCCACGTGGCGTTTGGCTCGGCAGCGGCCTGAGGGGCAGCAGGCCTGGCGGGGACACGATGTAAAGGTCTCTGGAGAGTCAGTGTCAGGGGCTCTTAGGAGTTTTCTGTTACTTTCATTTATTTCTCTTTGTTTTTTGTACTTCAGTTAAATCAGCAGTCTATTTGGCATTAGGGCAGGGCTAGCCCAAGCATTTTTCAGGTCCGGTTCTATCGGAGTCCTTGATTAGTCATTAAGTTAAAAAAAAAAATATAGAACATAAATAGATAATAAAAAAAAATAAAATAAAATAACAAACAGGAGCAGAAGAACTATAAGTGCTCAGTCTGGTTGTACCTTTGGGTCTAGCTGCCGGCCGCTCATCTCATGTCAGCACGGCCGCAGTGTGGTGTTTGCGGCACCCATAGAGGTACAGTCGCAGAAACCGGCATCTGTCGGGGCTGTGCAGCTGTCTCGGTCACGGTGGAACAGCAGATGGAGACCCCCATAGTCTCCGCCCCCCAGGTCCCCGCTGTGGAGGCAGAGGGGGAAGCGGGGAGGGCTGTCCTGTCCACATCAGGAACGGATTCTGTTTCCAGGGATTCTGGGGCGCCTTCGGGGCTCAGACGCAGATGGAGGATTTTGGCCCAGACTTCATGTTGCTTATGCATGAAGCATTTTGTCTCCGGCGTCAAGGTAAGTTGCCGGGGCCCTTGCCTGTCCCCTTGGCTGATCCGCGATCCGGGTTGGCGGATCGCGACAGCCTTACCCTTAAACCCTCCAAGAGGCCTCGCCCACCGGATGGCTCTCCCTCTGAGTCGGAGTGACAGGAGGGGGGAGGACGCAGATTTAGATATGGAAGTTGATATTGACAAATTGGAAGAAGAGAGATCCCAGAGCCTGAGGATCAGGCGCGGATCATCAGAGTATTCTGGAAGGATGAGCTATTGGCCCTTATTACGGAGTCCCTGCAGACGCTCAGACTGGCAACGGAACAGCCATTCGAGGAAAATGATGCGGAAGATCCTATCATCCAGGCGGTCCGTCAGTCGCAGGTGATTTTCCCGGTCCATAAGGTGGTGGATTGAATGGTTCAGGATGAGTGGGACCAACCCGAAGCGGGTCTCAGGGGGCTAAGGATTATGAACAAACTATATCCTCTGGCGGATAAGGACAGGGAGAAATTCTGCTGCCCAAAGATTGATGCCGTGGTCTCAGCGGTCACTAAAAAGACTACTATTCCAGTGTAAGGTAGCGTAGCCTTAAAGGATACGCAGGATAGGAAGGTGGATGGCTTGTTAAAGCAATCCTTTGAGGCGGGTGCAGTCTCTCTGCAAGCTTCCATCTGCGGGGCTTGGGTGGCAAGGGCCTGTCTCCGCTGGGTTCAACACTTACGACAGTCGGCTTCGCTGGAGCCAGACAGTGTTAGAGAGCTAGAGCGTTTAGAGTCTGGCTCCATGTATTTGGCGGATGTTCACTACGACCTGATCAGAGCTTTAGCGAATAGCATGGCTTCGTTGGTGGCTGCGCGGCGTTCACTGTGGCTGCGGAATTGGTCAGCCTCTAAGTTCCTCTAAGTTCGCGGCTCAGTAAACTCCCGTTTAAAGGAAAGATGTTTAGAGAAGACCTTGACAAGCTAGTTAAGGATTTAGGGGAGTCCAAGGGTGGTAGACTTCCGGAGGACAGATCCAAGCAAGCAAAATCCTCGTCGGCCTTTCAGGGTCAATTTCAAGATTTTCAGAGATTTCGCTCCTCCCATTTTGCGGGATCCCAAAGAGGACGATTTACTTCTCGAGCCCAGGGGTTTCGAGGGTTTCGGGGAGCAAATAGAGGATTCTCAGCGTCTTCCACTGGGGTGCGAGAAGGCCACAATGAAGAGAGGCGGGTCCCGGCGGAAAGTCAACCGATCGGAGGTCGTCTTTGAGGTTTCCTTTCTGCCTGGACCCACATAACGTCAGATCAATGGGTACTGGAGATCATCCGCGAGGGTTATGCGCTGGATCTGGCAAAGCCGGTGCTGGACTCTTTCGTGATGTCGCCCTGCAGAGGTCAGCAAAAATCCCTGGCCGTTCGGCAGATGTTGAACCGTCTTCTGCAGTTGGGTGCCGTCATCCCAGTGCCGATAACAGAATATGGCATGGGGCGGTACTCCATTTATTTCGTGGTGCCAAAGAAAGATGTGTCCCTTCGTCCAATTCTAGATCTCAAAGGAGTGAATCGTTGTCTCCGGGTGCCGCACTTTTGGATGGAAATGCTAAGATCTGTCATTGTGGTGGTACGTCGCGGCGAGATTTTGACATCTCTCGATCTCACGGAGGTGTATCTCCACGTTCCGATCAGGTCCTCGCATCAGAAGTTCCTGCGGTTTGCACTCCTTTGGGGCATTACCAGTTTCAAGCGTTGCCCTTCAGTCTTGCGACGGCTTCGCGGGTGTTCACCAAGATCATGGTAGTGGTGGTGGCGGCCATAGGCAAAGAAGGAGTCTTAGTTCACCCATACCTCAACGATTGGTTGATTCGCGCGAAGTCCAAAGCGGAGAGCGAGCGGGCCACAGAAAAGTTGGTGTCATTTCTTCAGGACCTTGGCTGGGTGGTCAATCCGATCAAGAATCCATTGGTTCCAACTCAAGTCCTCGAGTATTTGGGAGTGCAGTTCCGATACGCGAAAAGGAACTGTGTTTCTACCGCAGCGGAGAGTCCAAGCGCTTCAGAAACTAGTGCGGTCCTTCCGGACAGCTCCGGCACCCATGGTGTGGATTTATCGTGTGCTGGGGACCATGGCGGCAACATTGGGGGTGGTTCTCTGGGCCAGGTTCCACATGAGGCCGTTACAGCGGGCGTTGCTTTGCCGCTGGTCCAACCAATCCGATTCGTTGAGCAAACGTCTACCTTGCCCCTTGCGGGTCAGACAAGCCCTTCTCTGGTGGTTGCTGCCTGCGTCCCTGAGAGTGGGAATGCCCTTGGAGCAACTGGAGTGGATTCCACTATTGACAGACGCGAGTCTCGCAGGCTGGGGGCGCATTGCAGAGGGAACTTTGCACAAGGCCCTTGGTTGACGGAAGAAAGCAATTGGTCGATCAACCGCCTGGAGCTGAGGGCAGTGTTTCTGGCTCTGCGCAGCTTCAAAAGCACGGTGTCGGGTCGAGCGGTACAGGTGCTTTCGGACAACGCTGCGATGGTGGCCTGCATAAATCGGCAGGGCGGTATCGGAAGTGTGGCCATGGAGGAGGAGTCAGAAGATCTGTTCTCCTGGGTAGCGTCGCAACTACAAGCGATTTCGGCGGCCCACATTGCGAGGAAAGACAACGTGGAGGCAGATTTCCTCAGCAGTGTCCAAGTGGGAGTTGCATCCGGATATCTTCGCGCAGGTGGTTCTCCGGTGGGGAACTCCGGTCATGGATCTGATGGCGACCTGCCGGTCGGCGAAATCAAGTCGTTTTTTCAGCAGGCGTCGGGAGCCCATGTCAGAAGGCATCGATGCCTTGATACAACCTTGGCCGTTGACAGGTCTCCTCTGCCTTTCCGCCATGGGCGCTAATAGGGCGAGTGGTTCAGTGAATCGAAGCTCACCGGGGGCATGTGCTGTTAGTAGCTCCGGACTGGCCCAGGCGCCCGTGGTATGCCGACCTCGTGAGGTTGCTCGACGGGGTTCCGTGGCGGCTCCCAGTGTCGCAGGATCTGCTGTTGCATGGTCCACTTCAAAATGCCTCAGGTGGATTGGATCTCGCTTACGGCTTGGCCATTGAAAGGGCAAGGCTAAAAAAGAAAGATTACTCCAACTCAATCGTGGCAACCTTGCTTCAGGTGCAAAAAAGATCCACCTCGTTGGCTTATGTGCGTGTTTGGCGCATATTTGAAGATTGGTGTTTGAGACATCAGGTACGAGCTGCGACGGCATCCGTGCCTTTGATTTTAAGTTTTCTATAGGACGGATTCGAGAAAGGGTTAGCAGCCAGTTCCTTGAAGGTCCATCTAGCAGCTCTGGCGTGTTATAGAGGTAAAGTTCACGGGGTGTCTGTAGGAGCTCACGTCGATGTCGTATGGTTTCTTAAAGCCATCACCAGGTTACGGCCGGCGCTTAGAGTTTCGGTTCCGCCGTGAGACCTTAACTTGGTCTTAGGGGCTCTTGTAAAGAGGCCATTTGAGCCCTTAAGCCACGCATCTGTCAAAGATTTGTCTTTAAAGACAGTATTTTTGGTAGCCATTTGTTCAGCGCGCCGCATTTCGGAGTTGCAGGCCCTGTCGTGTAGAGAGCCTTTCCTATATTTTTCTAGGGAAAAGGTGGTGCTTCGGCCGGTGCCCTCTTTTTTGCCTAAGGTGGCTTCTCCGTTTCATCTGAATCAGACGGTTTCTTTCCCAGTCTTGCGGTCTGCGGACGGGCGCAATCCCGATAGGGGGTTGCGCTGTTTGGACATTAAGAGGGTGTTGCGTCGGTATTTGGTAGTCTGAGTCTTTCCGCAAATTGGATCGCCTATTCATGTTGTTTGGCGGTCTTAGGAAAGGAGAGGCAGCATCTAAAGCTTCCATTTCCAGGTGGATTAAGGAGGCGATTGTCTCAGCATATATGTGAAAGTAAGCTAGCCTGTACAGGGCTGTGTATACTGCCAGGGCACTCAACAATATTTTACTAGCCCTAAGAAAGAGTTAATACCATTCAGAGCTTTTTACTCAGTAACATTCTTGAAAGACTCTGCTAGGATAATTAGGTGAAAGGTTCCTATAATATAAACACTAGTCTATGTTTATATTAGATAAGTAAAAGGGCAAGTTGTCTCTCAGTCTCGGGTTAGAGATATCAAACTGTCAGTATTAGAATTAATTAGAATTAATGCCTACATAGTTATGTCTTGGAATATATGTATGTCTTCTCATGATTGCCTATGACGCAGAGATATAGAGATGTATGTTATGGATACGTGATGTCTGACGTAGAACAATAGGAAAATGTGGTAGGGAGGTTCTGGAAGCTAAATTTAGGCTTTTAGGTAGGAAGTTGAAATCCAGAACTTCCAGGGTAGCGTTCTCCGAAATGCTTCCCGTTCCACGCGCAGGACCCAATAGGCAGGCAGAGCTCCGGAGTCTCAATGCGTGGATGAGACAATGGTGCAGAGATGAGGGGTTCGGATTTGTTAGGAGCTGGGGAACATTCTGGGGAAAGGAGGGGCTCTTCCGAAGGGATGGGCTTCACCTTAACCGGGATGGAACCAGGCTGCTGGCATTAACCTTTAAAAAGGAGATAGAGCAGCTTTTAAACTAGATAATAGGGGAAAGCCGACAGTCGCCCAAGAGCGCATGGTTCGGAAGAATGTATCCTTGAAGGATACTACAAAAAGCAGAGAGGTTCCAAAAAAGAGTAAAGTAGCCCAAATGCCCTCGAGTATGGAGCAGACAGAACTTAAAGATCCCAAATTACCCATGTCTACCAATAGCCAAATTAATATGAATAAAATACATTCTCCAGGACCAAGCAGGAAGTCAGTCCTCACTTATGGGTGACGTCGGCGCCGACGGAGCCCTCGCGGAGCAATTTTCCCCAGCTTTCAAAGAAAGCCTTTGGGAATTGCAGCGCGCATGCGCGGTAGTCTTCCCGCCCGAAGGTGCCATCTTAGCCAGTCTTCTTTTTTCCGCGGAGCCCTACAGACGTCCCCGTCTTGTCCCCGCGAAAAAGTTGATTTTCCTCTGTATTTATCCTTTTTTCTTTCGGTTCGACGCCGGTCGTTTTCCCGCCCGGACTCGCGACGCCGGTCTCGAGTCCTCTAACGGTTTTTCGTTTTCGTTTTTTCCCTGGCAGCCCGGTCCTTTGACCTCGCAGGGGCCCTTTTTCCCCCGATGGCTGCCAGTGGCTTTAAGCGGTGTGGTCGGTGTGACCGAAATATGTCACTCACCGACTCACACGACCTTTGCCTCCGCTGCCTGGGCCCAGATCACGAGGAACTGATCTGTGGGCCCTGCAGCAAACTGTCCTCGAAGGCGTTGAGAAGTCGGCGGCATCAGCGCGAAAGAATCTTCGCTGACCCCAGCCGTACCCGGACCTCGTCGGAGGCCTCACTGTCGAAAGGCTCCAGTTCGGACCGTCGACGGAGCTCCTCCGACCGGGGTTCTCCCTCCGGGGACCATCGACGGAAGGAAAAACCCGCGAGGGCGGCGTCGGTGGACGCTCCTGGCTCCGCGAGGGCCAGGTCGCATAGCCCCGACAGCCGCCCCGGGTCCTTGGAGAAGGATCACCTCCCGAAGCGACCTCGCCTGGAGTCGGAGATGCCTGCCCGGGTAAGTCCTGTTGTCCTTCTGGACTCGCCTCCGCGTCAGCCGACGTCGGGCCCGACGCCGTCGGGGCCCGAGTCGGGGGCTGCTGGGTCGCCTGAGCTCGGACTCAGGTTGACGGCCTTGGAGAGCAGATTGTCTGCCTTCATGGACCAGCAGCGGGCACTGCTCGCTGGCTTCGCTGGCGTCGCTGCCCCGACCGCCGGGACGTCGACGTCCAAGTCGACCCCGGAGACCGAGCCGATCCTCGAGTCGATGAGAACTCGAGTCGATCCTCGGTCGAGGTCGCCCTCGGCCTCCCGTTCGGGACCGAGGTCGCCGACGCCGACTCCCTCGGCGTCGGGGCGGCTGGCGCCGCACCCTGCCCGAGCCGACCCCACCGAGTCCTCGTCGGAGTCGGTCTGGGAGTCGGAGGAGGAAGAGTCACCTGATTCTTTCCGGACTCGGTGTGTCCCATCGGACTCTCCGGAGTCCGAGCCTCGGAAGCAGTCCCCCCCGGAGGATGCCCGGTTCTCGGATTTCGTTAGGGATATGGCCAAGGCTTTGGCCTTCCCTGCGGATCCCGAGGAGGAGCCTCGAGCCGAAGAGCTCGACGCCCTCCAGTATGACTCTCCCGCGAGGGAGCACTTTACTGTGCCGGTTCCTCCTATGCTGGAACGACTACTCTTCCGCATGTGGGAGAGTCCGGCCTCCTCGCCGGTCCTGAGCAAGCGGGTCGATTCTATCTATCGAGTCCGCAAGAGCCCTGGCTTTCAAAAGGCGCAGTTGCCACACCATTCCATGGTAGTGGAATCGGCCATGCATCGTCTTAAGAGCCAGAAGATGCACTCCTCGGTGCCTCCTGGAAGGGAGGCCCGTAACCTGGATGGCCTTGGCAAAAAGTGCTTCCAGGGCTCTATGCTCGCCTGTCGTGTCCAGACTTACCAGCTCTACATGGGCATGTATCTCAGGGATCTGGCTAAAGAGCTAGCCGGCTTCTCCGCTGGTTTGTCCGAGGAACCCTTGCGGAGGTTCCTAGCCTTGTCCACAGGTATTCGGGAATGCTCAAAGTTCATGTCCCGGGCAGCCTATGATGGCTTTGAAGCCTCGGCTCGAGTAGCCGCAGCCGGCATCGGTGCCCGCCGACAGGCTTGGCTTCAGTCGTCCGACCTTGAGCCCTGGGTACAGGACAAGTTGGTCGATGTCCCCTGCCGAGGCGAAAACCTCTTTGGCAAGCCCATGGCGGAAAAGGCTGCACAAATTGAGACTGAGACTCTCACCAGGACCAGGCTTTCTAGGAAGACCTCCGCCCCTTCCCAGAAAAAGAAGGGCTCGGGAAAAAAGACCTTTTACCCGAGGAAGGCGGCTGCCTACAAACAATACCCCCATTATCAGGCCCCTGCAGCTCCCCAACAGGGCCAGCAGGCCAAGGGACGGGGTAACGGGTCCCGTAGGCAGCAAGCCCCCAAGCCTGCGCCACCAGCCCCTGCTCAGCAGGGTGGGGGTTTTTGACTCGCTCAGCATAGCCTCTCCCCCCCCGCTGGTTCCCCCCAGCACCGGAGGCCGGCTGGTTCACTTCGCCGACAGGTGGTCCAGCATCACCGCAGATGCCTGGGTGCTTCAGGTCGTGCGAGAGGGCTACCTTCTCCACTTCCATCAGGTCCCTCCCTCCTATTTTCCGGGAGAGCCTCCGCGCCCCCCTCTGCACAGGGAGTTGCTCCTTCAGGAGTTAGCAGGTCTTCTGCAGGATCAGGCGGTGGAACCGGTGCCACACCACCTGAGAGGTCAGGGCTTCTATTCAAGGTATTTTCTGATACCAAAGAGAACAGGTGAGTAACTACGCTGTCTCTAAAATGCTTGTATGCAAATGCTAGAAGTCTACAAAACAAGATGGGAGAGTTAGAATATATAGCACTAAACGAGAGGTTAGATATGATTGGAATATCAGAGACATGGTGGAAGGAGGACAACCAGTGGGACACTGTGATACCTGGGTACAAACTATATCGAAATGATAGAGCTGATCAAATTGGTGGAGGGGTTGCGCTCTATGTTAGAGAGGGCATTGAGTCAGAAAGGATTAAAGTTTTGCAAGAAACAAAATTTGCTGTAGAATCTCTATGGATTGAAATTCCATGTAAAAAGGGGAAGGCGATGGCAGTGGGGGTGTACTATCGTCCGCCTGGCCAGAATGAACAAATGGATGATGAAATGCTCAAAGAAATCAAGGAAGCTAGCAAAAGTTACAGTGCAGTAATAATAATGGGTGATTTCAATTACCCCGGCATCGACTGGGTCAGTGTCACAACAGGACATGCTAGGGAGATAAAGTTCCTAGATGAAATAAATGACTGCTTCTTGGAGCAACTGGTTCATGAACCGACCAGAGGGGAAGCAATATTAGACCTAGTCCTTAGTGGAACACCAGATGTAGTGCAAGAGATAAGGGTGTTGGGGCCACTTGGCAATAGTGATCATAGCATGATCGCCTTTGATTTAATTAGTGGAGGAGGGATAGTAAGGAAATCCACAGTACTACCCTTTAACTTTCGAAAGGGAGACTATGATAGAATGAGGAAAACAGTTAAGAAAAAACTAAAAGGAGCAGTTGCAAAGGTTAAAGACGTACATCAAGCTTGGGTGTTGTTGAAAAATACTATCTTGGAAGCCCAGACCAGCTGTATTCCACGCTTTAAGAAAAGTGGAAGGAAGTCCAAAAAATTGCCAGCATGGTTTAAAGCTGAGGTCAGAGAGGCTGTTGTTGCCAAAAAAGCATCTTTCAAGAAATGGAAAAAAGAGCCAAATGATGAAACCTGGAAACAGCACAAGCACTGGCAAGTCAAATGCAAGGCATTGATAAGGCAGGCAAAGAGAGAATTTGAGAAGAAGCTTGCTGCGGAAGCAGAAACGCGAAATAAAGACCTTTTCAAGTACATTCGTAGCAAAAAACCCGTGAGAGAGTCAGTTGGTCCATTAGATGATAAAGGGGTTAAAGGAGCACTAAGAGGCGACAAGGCGATAGCGGAGAGACTGAATGAGTTCTTTGCTTCGGTCTTTACTGAGGAAGATGTAGGGATGTTACCCACGACTGAAGTGGTATTTAAAGGTGTGGAAGAATTGAAGGAAATATCGATACATCGGGAAGATGTCCTACAACTATTAGATAAACTGAAGAGTAGCAAATCACCTGGGCCGGATGGTATACATCCAAGGGTGTTGAAAGAACTGAAATTTGAGATTGCAGACCTGCTATCAGTAATCTGTGAACTATCATTAAAATCATCTCTAATACCTGAGGATTGGAGGATCGCCAATGTAACACCAATTTTTAAAAAGGGTTCGAGGGGTGATCCGGGAAACTACAGACCGGTGAGCCTGACATCAGTACCGGGAAAAATGGTAGAAACCATCATAAAGAATAAAATTACTCAGCATATAGATAGTCATGACCTAATGGGAGACAGCCAACATGGCTTTAGACAAGGAAGATCTTGTCTTACTAATCTGTTATGTTTTTTTGAAGGAGTGAATAAACAGGTGGACAAAGGTGAGTCGGTTGATATTGTGTATCTGGACTTTCAGAAAGCCTTTGACAAGGTCCCTCATGAGAGACTTTTGGCAAAACTAAAGAGTCATGGGATAGGAGGCAGTGTACTACTGTGGATCAGGAACTGGTTAAAAGATAGAAAGCAGAGGGTAGGGCTAAATGGCCAATTTTCCCAATGGAGAAAGGTGAATAGTGGTGTACCCCAGGGATCTGTGCTGGGTCCGCTGCTTTTTGACATATTCATAAATGACCTGGAAAGTGGAATAACGAGTGAGGTTATCAAATTTGCTGATGACACAAAACTATTTAAAGTTGTTAAAACCCAGGAGGATTGTGGAAAATTGCAAGAGGATCTTGATAAATTGGAAGACTGGGCATCAAAATGGCAGATGAAATTTAATGTGGAGAAGTGCAAGGTTATGCACCTAGGGAAGAACAACCCAAACTATGGTTACACGATGCAAGGTTCCACATTAGGAACCACCACCCAAGAAAAAGATTTAGGCGTCCTTGTGGATACCATGTTAAAACCCTCGGCCCAGTGTGCAGCGGCGGCCAAGAGAGCCAATAGAATGCTAGGTATGATAAGGAAAGGAATGGAAAATAAAACAAAAGATATTATAATGCCTCTATATCGTTCCATGGTGAAACCGCACCTTGAATATTGTGTGCAATTCTGGTCGCCATATCTTAAAAAGGATATAGCAATTTTAGAAAAGGTTCAGAGAAGAGCCACCAAAATGGTAAAGGGGATGGAAGGCTACTCCTATGAAGAAAGGCTAAAAAGGTTGGGGCTCTTTAACCTGGAAAAGAGACGGCTGAGGGGAGATATGATAGAAGTCTATAAATTAATGAACGGAGTGGAATGGGTAAACGTAGATCGATTGTTTACCTTATCAGAATATAGAAAGACTAGGGGACATGCAATGAAGCTACAGGGTAAACTATTTAAGACTAATAAAAGAAAATATTTTTTCACTCAACGTGTAATCAAACTCTGGAATTTGTTACCGGAGGATGTAGTAAAGGCTGTTAGTGTAGCTGGGTTTAAAAAAGGTTTGGACAAGTTCCTGGAGGAAAGGTCCATAAACCATTATTAAGAAGGGACCCAGGATATCAATGCTTGAACCAATACAAGCATTGTGGAACCTGTGTCCCTTGGGGAAACTGCTAGGTACGTATGACCTAGATTGGCCACTGTTGGAAACAGAATACTGGGCTTGATGGACCTTGGTCTGACCCAGTATGGCATATCTTATGTTCTTAACGTGAGAATTATGCTGTATAATCAAATCTTTACCTATAAATAAAGTGGCCGAAAGCTTTGGTTTGTTTTTATAATACAAGTGGGTTGTGTATTATTTACTGATTTACCAATTAACCTTCTCATTGCTTTGTGTGTGGATTTCTGTTATACCCAAGAGCCCTGCCTTGTTGTAGGTGAGGGGAGGTGCAGAGTACTTCTTCAGTATGCTGCAGGGTTGTGCGGCGCCAGTGTGGCTGAGGGCTCACTCTACTAGAGCGCAAGCGACTTCCTGGGCAGAGTACAGTCTAGTTCCGCCGGTGGAAATTTGTAGGGCGGCCACCTGGTCCTCGCTTCATGTTGTTGTTGTTGTTGTTGTTGTTAAGTGCCGTCGAGTCTGAGTCGACTCATGGCGACCCTCTGGATAGCTATCCTAAATTATGTTCGGTCTTCGGTCAGGCGGCTCATGGTTGACAGACTGGTACCCGTAGCTGCTATTATTGTATCGATCCATCTCATTGCTGGCCTTCCTCTTTTGCGTTGACCTTCTATCTTGCCAAGCATGATGTCTTTCTCTAGTGATCTCTCTCTTCGCATGATGTGTCCAAAGTCTTGTCATCTGAGCTTCTAAAGAAAGCTTAGGTTTGATCTCCTCTAGTACCGACTGGTTTGTTCTTCGGGCAGTCCATGGTATACACAGTATTCGCCGCCAGCACCATAATTCAAAGGCATCAATTTTCTTCCTGTCTGTCTTTTTCACTGTCCAGCTTTCACATCCATATGATGTTATTGAAAATACCATGGCTTGAACAAGTCGAATCTTTGTATGGAGAGAGACATCTCTGCTCTAGAGAATCTTATCTAGGTCTTTCATAGCCATTCTGCCAAGAGCAATACGTCGTTTGATTTCTTGACTGCTTGTCGCTTCTTTATTGATAGTTGATCCAAGTAGATTAAAGTTGTTCACAATTTCAATTTCTTCTCCTTCAACAATGAACCTGTTGATTATGCCAGTTGTTATGATCTTTGTCTTCTTTACATTAAGGGGCAGGCCCATTTTGAGACTATGTTCTTTGATTGTGAGAAGCAAATGTTTCAGATCATCTTCACTTTCAGCCAGTAATGTAGTATCATCAGCATAGCGAAGGTTGTTGAGTCTTCCACCAATCTTCACACCTCTGTTGTCTTCATACAATCCTGCTTCTCTGATGATTTGTTCTGCATATAAATTAAACAGGTAGGGGGAAAGTATGCAGCCTTGTCTTACACCTTTGCTTATTTTAAACCATTCTGTTTCTCCTTGTTCTATTCGAACTGTTGCTTCTTGATCAATGTACAGATTGTGCAAAAGAACGATCAGGTGTTCTGGTATAACCATGCTTCTTAATATGGCCCAGAGTTTGACATGGTTTACACAGTCAAAAGCCTTGCTATAGTCGATAAAGCACAGATATCCTTTTGGTATTCTTTAGTCTTTTCAAGGATCCATCTCACATCCGCAATGATGTCTCTCGTTCCTCGCCCTTTCCTGAACCCTGCTTGCACTTCAGGTAGTTCTTGTTCCAGGTATGGTTGTAGTCTCCTTTGAATAATCTTCAGTAGAATCTTGCTGGCATGTGGCATCAGAGCGATTGTTCGATAATTTCCACAGTCAGTTGGATCACCTTTCTTTAGTATTGATATAAACACAGATCTTTTCCAGTCAGTTGGCCATGATGTTGTCTTCCATATTTCTTGGCAGAGCATTGTAAGTATGGTAACAGCTGCATCAGATTGCTGCAATACTTCTATAGGAATGCTATCAATGCCTGGTGCTTTGTTCTTTGATAAGGCTTTCAATGCTGCTTCAACTTCTTCTTTCATCACCAATGGTTCCCGATCATAAGGTACAGGTTGAAACGGCTGTTGGTCCACTTGATCTTTATCATATAAAAACTCTGTATATTCCTTCCACCTTTTCTTGATCTTCTCAGCATCATTCAACATGGAACCTTGAGCATCTTGTAACATTCCAATTCGAGGCTGGAACCTTTTCTTTAACTCTCGTAGCTTTAGGAAAGCTGATCTTGTTCTTCCTCTAATAGTTTCTGCTTCTATTTCCTTGCAAGTGTCGCTTCATACCTTCAGTAAACACTACCGCCTAGATGTGTTGGCAGCGAATGATGCCTGTTTCGGGTCCACAGTGTTGCGTGCCAGCTGGCAGGGTCCCTCCCATTAGTACTGCTCTGTTACATCCCAGAGGTGGAGGACTAAACTGGAGGAACGATAAGGAAATTGAAATTACACTTACATGAGGGTGGTGCAGTGTTGTCTTTGGGACCAGTGTTCCCAGGCCACAGGTTGCCTCCAAGACAGTTTCGCCAGTTGGCGGATTCCCTGGTCTGGTGGCAGTCGCCCTAGCATCTCGAGATGTGCATGTCTTTTCTGACCTCAAGCCCCTCGAGGGTCCTCACCACGGATGCTTCCCTACTCAGCTGAGTTGGCCACTGAGGAGATCTCTGCGCCCAGGGCAACTGGTCACCAGACGAGGGCATCCAACAGATCAATCTCCTGGAGCTCTGAGCCATATACCTAGCCCTGAGGGTCTTCCATCACAACCTGTGTCGCCAGTCGTTTCTGGTCCAGATGGACAACCAGGTGGCTTTTTTCTACGTGAACAAACAAGGAGGCTTTAGCCCTCTGCTTGTATGCAATCCAACAGGATATCCTCCTGTGGGAAGTGTACCTGCCCGGTAAGAACAACCAGCTGGTCGACAGGCTCAGCAGGGTTCTCCAGCCGCACGAGTGGCAGCTGGACCCCAGGGTAGCCAGTCGGCTTTTCCGGCTCTGGGGAGAACCAGTGCCCCTCTTCTGCTCCCAGTGGGCCCACTCCTCCAGGGTGGCAGCAGACGCATTCCTGATCTCATGGTCGGGAGGTCTCATGTACGCCTTTCCTCCTATCCCGCTGATCGCCAAGACCTTGTTCAGGACCCTCCGCGACAGGGCCTCTCTCATCCTGATAGCCCCTCGGTGGCTCAGGCAACCGTGGTTCCTGCTGCTTCTACAATTGACGGTGGACACCCCCATCCCCTTGTGGACCGCCCTGGGACTCCTGTCTTAGGAAGGGGGTACCCTCCAGCACCCCAATCTAGGATTCCTTTCACTGACATTGTGGCTGTTGAGAAGGTAACTGGCCCCCTTCAACCTCCCAGTCGAAGGGGAGGACATCCTGCTATCCTTTCACAAGGCCTCTACTTGGAAGGCTTACGCCCTCAAATGGCACAGATTCTCTGTTTTGTGCACCGATCACGGGGCTGACCCTTTCTCCTGCCCAGTAGCTCTGGTGTTATAGTACCTTTTCCAACTCTCTGTCTGGGCTCAAGTCTAACTCTGTCCAGGTGTACCTCAGTGCCTTGGCAGCGCACCACCATCTGGTGGACGGTAAACCACCTCGGTCCAGTCATTGGTGACCCATTTTCTTTGTGGCCTGCTTTTATCGAAGCCCCTGGTTCATCCTCTGGCAACCGAATGGAACCTCATCATGGTGTTGGGGCAGTTCGCCTGCCCTTCGAACCTCTAGCTACCTGCCACCTCCGCTACCTCTCTTGGAAGGTGGCTTTCCTGGTCACGCTTACCTCCACTCGCAGAGAGCTTCAGGCCCTTGTGGCAGAGGCGCCCTATACCAGCTTCTACAAGAACAGAGCGGTGCTTTGCACACACCCCAAATTCTTGCCAAAGGTAGTGTCTCCCTTCCATCTTTACCGGGAAGTGGTGCTCTCTACCGTCTTTCCGAGATCTCACTCCGGTCAGGCGGAGACGGTCCTTCACACCTTGGACTATAAGAGGGCTCTGTCCTTCTATGTCCAGTGCACTCAGGCCCTCCGCAAAGCTTCTCAGCTTTTCATCTCCTACGATCCCATTAGGCTGGTGGAGGCAGTGGCCAAACGTACGTTGTCCACCTGGGTGCACTGTGATGCAGGCGATGCTCCCGCTGGAAGGCTGCGTCACTGTGCACCATGTTGGGGCGATGGTGGCTTCAGTGTAAACTTGCTCTCCATCCCGATGGTGGACATTTGCCAGGCCACCACCTGGTCTTCAGTCCATACTTTCGCAGCTCATTACTGCCTGGAAAGAGAGTCCCGACAGGACAGTGCCTTCGGACAGGCTGTGCTCTGTAATCTTTTCGGGATCTAGGCAACTCCTAGACCCAGTCCCTCCGGCCTGAGGTTGCTTGTCCCCATGTGGGTTCAATTCCCACATGGGGACAAGCAACCTCAGGCCAGAGGGACTGGGGTCTCTAGTCCCATGGCCACTCCTTGTGGCCTTGGGCAAGCCACTTAACCCTTCATTGCCTCAGGTACACTTAGATTGTAAGCCCTTTGGGGACAAGGGAATAAAAAGTACCTGTTAGTATACATGTAAACCGCACTGATTCTAAAGAGCGCAGTATAAAAAATAAATAAAAAATAAATACCCTCCGACCCTTTTGTGTTCAGGCTACTAGAGTGATGGTTTCATCGGACACAGGGGTCCCACGGTGGTCTGTGGACACGGACTCATTTGCTTCTGCTTGCAGCTCCCCATGAGGGAGCACTATTTTTGCTATTGGCTTTCGGTAGCCTGTAGTGGGGGAGTCCCATATGTGAGGACTGACTTCCTGCTTGTTCCTGGAGAAAGCATAGTTTCTCACTTGTAACAGATGTTCTCCAGGGGCAGCGGGAATCAGTCCTCACAACCCTCCATCCTCCCCTTGGAGTTGCTCCTTTACCATCTTTTATTTTTGCCGTCTTTTAGCTATGTCATCTCACTGAGCAAGATGGCATTTTGGCAGGAAGGAGACCACGCATGCATGGTGTCCTTTTCCAAAGGCTTTCTTTGAAAGCTGGGGGGATGCTTCTGTGAGGGCTCAGTCGGTGCCGACATCGCCCATATGTGAGGACTGATTCCTGCTGTCCCCAGAGAACACCTGTTACAGGTGAGTAACTACACTTTATGTGTATTCTAACAACACTGTTTTATATATCTTTGTGTAGTCGTCTTGCTTGCTAAACAGTTATTACTTACCACTACTAGATTCTGATATACGTCTGAGAAATATTGTTTGTTTTCCTTTTTGGTAATTTTACAATCAAAGCTTCTTCATGAATTTACTTTTTGTAGATAGTGTTCCCTACCAATCATTTAAAAAAAAAAACCTGTTATCTTTGTTGTCAAGCTAATTGGTAAGTTGCCCTATGTAGTATGGTATATGACGGCAGATAAAGACCAGCATGGTCCATCTAGTCTGCCTAACAAGGCGGCAAGAGTAGGTGCACCTGCTGCTCTTGCAGGTCACCCTTCCCATGCCTTTGTCCAGAGGTGTACCCACCGCTCCGTGCAGGTCACACCTATTTGTTGAGATATAAGAGATGGCAGGAATTCTTACATGAGGTAGGTGGAAGCTGTGTGGGTAGGGATGGATTTAACATCTAAAGAGGGCAGTAACTTCAAAGAGCTTGCCTATCTCTTTGAACCTGAAGGTTAGAAGAGAAGAAAAAAACTGTAGCAGAAGTAAAAAAGCTTTGCTTAAGAACACAGGCAGAGAGTTTCTTTCAAGAGCCATGGAAGGTTGCAGACTCTTTAGGAATGGCAGAACCTACAAGGTAACATAGACCTTTATACAACACACAAAAGAAAGATTGGACCATAAAAAGCTAAAAATATTTAGAAAAATCAGTGATTCAAACTTAATCTGACCTTGCCCTTGATATCACTGAACTCAGAGACAGTCTTAGTGGCGATCTATGTATCTACCTGCCATTCCCATTACTTCATCATCGCTCATGTGTGATGCCAAAGGCTGGGCATAGAAAGCTTTCCATATGCAAAATAATGATACAGCACAACTATCTGGTTCCTAAGCAAGCTATTTAAGAACACTGACATCTTAAGGAGTGCAGTGACTTCCAAGAACTTGCATAGCTTTTTGAACTTGGGATATAGGATATATGTTTGTTCCTCAGAAGTGTAATATGCCATACCCTTATTTTTTGCAATTTTCAATGGTATTCCAAACCATAAACTTTAAAAAAAATCATAATTGATGAGGGCTTTTGCGGCCAGCAGCAATGATCATGACCTTTCCCCATCTTCTCTGCCTGGCAAAACTTTTACAACACATCCTGAGCATCTTCCACAGTAATCCAGATGAGAACCTCTGACACAAGGTAATATCTAGATATCTAGATAAAATAATCTGCTTGAAGCCAATGTAGTGGTATTTAGCAGGATATAAGAATTTGGATCAGATAAATAAAATCTTTAGATCTCCAAATTAGTGATTTATAGTTGATAATGCCCCTTATGTTTCTCCTTCCAGAGTGATGTGCTATGTATCGGAGAACAAGTAGGCCTGCTAAAGGACCTGAATACTGTGCACAACTCTGCTGTTATAACAAAAGTGCAGATGCTTCTGGAACATGCTTATGCGAAAACAGAAGGACTCTGAGTGAAGGACATTGTGCACTCATCACAGCAATGATGATCTGTATACTGTGTGAAAAATATACAGGAGTCTGGTGTAAGGGTCATGAGCCCAGTGACAGTTCTCAAAGCTATGAGGATCACCCTGTTTCACCAAACTTTATTTACTTTGTTACAAGTCCTGCAAATAAAGGGAAAGTTAGTAAGAGAGCTGTAGTAGTTGATTTTATTTAGAAAATGAGATTCTCCAAGAACAAGCAGGAAGTCCGTTCTCACATATGGGTGACGTCGGCGCCAGTGGAGCCCTCGTGCGGAGCAAATCCCCAGTTTTCTAAGAAAGCCTTTGGGAAATGCATCACGCACGCGCGGTCCCCTTCCCGCCGAAGGGTACCATCTTCCTCAGTTTCCTTTTTTCCATGGAGCCAAACGGATGTAGTCCTATAGTCACCGTGAAAAAAGTTGATTAAAGTTAGAAATTCATTTTTCTCCAGGACCAAGCAGGAAGTCAGTCCTCACTTATGGGTGACGTCGGCGCCGACGGAGCCCTCGCGGAGCAATTTTCCCCAGCTTTCAAAGAAAGCCTTTGGGAATTGCAGCGCGCATGCGCGGTCGTCTTCCCGCCCGAAGGTGCCATCTTAGCCAGTCTTCTTTTTTCCGCGGAGCCCTACAGACGTCCCCGTCTTGTCCCCGCGAAAAAGTTGATTTTCTTCTTTATTTTATCCTTTTTCTTTCGGTTCGACGCCGATCGTTTTCCCGCCCGGACTCGCGACGCCGGTCTCGAGTCCTCTTACGTTTTTTCGGTTTTTCTGACTTAGTCAGCTTTCGTTTTCGTTTTCCCTGGCAGCCCGGTCCTTTGACCTCGCAGGGGCCCTTTTTCCCCCGATGGCTGCCAGTGGGTTTAAGCGGTGTGGTCGGTGTGACCGAAATATGTCACTAACCGACACACACGACTTTTGCCTCCGCTGCCTGGGCCCGGATCATGAGGAACTGATCTGTGGGCCCTGCAGCAAACTGTCCTCGAAGGCGTTGAGAAGTCGGCGGCATCAGCGTGAGAGAATCTTCGCTGACCCCAGCCGTACCCGGACCTCGTCGGAGGCCTCCGTGTCGAAAGGCTCCAGCTCGGACCGTCGCCGGAGCTCCTCCGACCGGGGTTCTCCCTCCGGGGACCATCGTCGGAAGGAAAAACCCGCGAGGGCGGCGTCGGTGGACGCTCCTGGCTCCGCGAGGGCCAGGTCGCATAGCCCCGACAGCCGCCCCGGGTCCTTGGAGAAGGAACACATCCCGAAGCGACCTCGCCTGGAGTCGGAGATGCCTGCCCGGGTAAGTCCTGTGGTCCTTCTGGACTCGCCTCCGCGACAGCCGACGTCGGGCCCGACGCCGTCGGGGCCCGAGTCGGGGGCTGCTGGGTCACCTGAGCTCGGACTCAGGTTGACGGCCTTGGAGAGCAGACTGTCTGCCTTCATGGACCAGCAGCAGGCACTGCTCGCTGGCGTCGCTGCCCCGACCGCCGGGACGTCGACGTCCAAGTCGACCCCGGAGACCGAGTCGATCCTCGAGTCGATGAGAACTCGAGTCGATCCTCGGTCAAGGTCGCCCTCGGCCTCCCGTTCGGGACCGAGGTCGCCGACGCCGACTCCCTCGGCGTCGGGGCGGCTGGCGCCGCACCCTGCCCGGGCCGACCCCACCGAGTCCTCGTCGGAGTCGGTCTGGGAGTCTGAGGAGGAAGAGTCACCTGATTCTTTCCGGACTCGGTGTGTCCCATCGGACTCGCCGGAGTCCGAGCCTCGGAAGCAGTCCCCCCCGGAGGATGCCCGGTTCTCGGACTTCGTTAGGGATATGGCCAAGGCTTTGGCCTTCCCTGCGGATCCCGAGGAGGAGCCTCGAGCCGAAGAGCTCGACGCCCTCCAGTATGACTCTCCCGCGAGGGAACACTTTACTGTGCCGGTTCCTCCTATGCTGGAACGACTACTCTTCCGCATGTGGGAGAGTCCGGCCTCCTCGCCGGTCCTGAGCAAGCGGGTCGATTCTATCTATCGGGTCCGCAAGAGCCCTGGCTTTCAAAAGGCACAGCTGCCACACCATTCCATGGTAGTGGAATCGGCCATGCATCGTCTTAAGAGCCAGAAGATGCACTCCTCGGTGCCTCCTGGAAGGGAGGCCCGTAACCTGGATGGCCTTGGCAAGAAGTGCTTCCAGGGCTCTATGCTCGCATGTCGTGTCCAGACTTACCAGCTATACATGGGCATGTATCTCCGGGATCTGGCTAAAGAGCTAGCCGGATTCTCCGCTGGTCTCTCCGAGGAGCCCTTGCGGAGGTTCCTAGCCTTGTCCACGGGCATTCGGGAATGCTCAAAGTTCATGTCCCGAGCAGCCTATGATGGCTTTGAAGCCTCGGCTCGAGTGGCCGCAGCCGGCATCGGTGCCCGCCGACAGGCTTGGCTTCAGTTGTCAGACCTTGAGCCCTGGGTACAGGACAAGTTGGTCGATGTCCCCTGCCGAGGCGAAAACCTCTTTGGCAAGCCCATGGCGGAAAAGGCTGCACAAATTGAGACTGAGACTCTCACCAGGACCAGGCTTTCTAGGAAGACCTCCGCCCCTTCCCAGAAAAAGAAGGGCTCGGGGAAAAAGTCCTTTTACCCGAGGAAGGCGGCTGCCTACAAACAATACCCCCATTATCAGGCCCCTGCAGCTCCCCAACAGGGCCAGCAGGCCAAGGGACGGGGTAACGGGTCCCGTAGGCAGCAAGCCTCCAAGCCTGCACCGCCAGCCCCTGCTCAGCAGGGTGGGGGTTTTTGACTCGCTCGGCATAGCCTCTCCCCCCCCGCTGGTCCCCCCCAGCACCGGAGGCCGGCTGGTTCACTTCGCCCACAGGTGGTCCAGCATCACCGCAGATGCCTGGGTGCTTCAGGTCGTGCGAGAAGGCTACCTTCTCCACTTCCATCAGGTCCCTCCCTCCTATTTTCCGGGAGAGCCCCCGCGCCCCCCTCTGCACAGGGAGTTGCTCCTTCAGGAGTTAGCAGGTCTTCTGCAGGAACAGGCGGTGGAACCGGTGCCACACCACCTGAGAGGTCAAGGCTTCTATTCAAGGTATTTTCTGATACCAAAGAGAACAGGGGGCCTCAGACCCATCCTGGACTTGCGCAACCTCAACAGGTTCCTTGTGCGGGAGAAGTTCAAAATGCTTACCCTTGGAATCCTTCTGCCCTACCTCCAGCAGGGAGATTGGCTATGCTCCTTGGATCTAAAGGATGCCTACACGCACATCCTCATCCACCCAAGCCACCGCCAATACCTAAGGTTTGTGGTGGCAGGAAATCATTACCAGTACAGAGTACTGCCCTTTGGCCTGTCCTCCGCACCGCGAGTCTTCACAAAATGTCTCGCGGTCGTGGCGGCCCATCTCCGGCTTCACGGCCTCTATGTCTTTCCGTACCTCGACGACTGGCTCATCAGAGCAGCGTCCGCTCAGGAGGTCACCAACGCCACGTGCCGCACGGTGACTCTGCTGCAGCACTTGGGCTTTGTCATAAACTTCGCAAAGTCCACTTTGCTCCCCTCACAGGATCTCGAGTTCATCGGCGCAAGGCTGCACACTCCTCAGGCGCGAGCGTATCTACCGCTCGACAGGGCTCAGCGGCTCATGGACCTAGCCGACCGCTTTCGCAGCCAGCCCCTGGTCTCCGCCAGGCGCTTCCTGAGACTGCTCGGCCATATGGCTTCCACCGTCCATGTGACCCCCAATGCCCGCCTGAATATGCGGTCTGCTCAATGGTGTCTCCGCCGGCAGTGGCGACAAGCCACGGGCGGCCTCGCAGACCTAGTGCGCGTTTCCGAGCCGCTGATCTCGTCTCTCCGGTGGTGGCTCCGGCAGCCGAACCTGATATTCGGTATGCCTTTCCAGTCACCTCAGCCGACCCGGGTGCTGACCACCGATGCATCCCTCCTGGGCTGGGGAGCGCATTGCCAAGAGGCGCGTACTCAGGGCCTCTGGACCACGTGGGAGTCTGCTCAGCAGATCAACTTCCTGGAGCTCCGGGCGATCCGCCTAGCTCTCAAGGCCTTCTCCCACCTGACTTCCCAACAGTCCGTCCTTGTCCAGACGGACAATCAAGTTGCCATGTTCTACGTGAACAAACAGGGGGGCACGGGCTCCTTTCTCCTCTGCCGGGAGGCTCAGAAGCTCTGCTCTTGGGCCGTCAGTCACGGCATTCTCCTCAAGGCAGTTTATCTCCCGGGCCAAGACAATTGCCTTGCGGACAAACTCAGCAGGGTCCTCCAGCCGCACGAGTGGCGTCTGGATCCCTTGGTAGTTCAGAAGCTCTTCCTCAAGTGGGGCCTCCCCACGATGGATCTCTTTGCCAGTCCTCGCAACCGGCAGCTTCCTCGCTTCTGCTCTCGTCAGCCACACCCCCTTCGGGTTGCGGCGGACGCCTTTCTGATCTCATGGTCGGGGAGCCTTCTGTACGCTTTCCCTCCCATCCCGCTGGTCTCTCGGACTCTTTTCAAGGTTCTCCGAGACAAAGCCTTTTTGATCCTGGTGGCCCCTCGCTGGCCCAGACAGCCGTGGTTTCCGCTCCTGCTGCAACTGGCGGTGGAGGGTCCGATCCCTCTGGGGGTACAACCGGATCTCCTCACTCAGGATCAGGGGTCCCTACTGCACCCCAACCTCCGGTCTCTCAACCTCATGGCCTGGCTGCTGAGAGGGTAGTCCTTGCTCCCCTTCTCCTGCCGGCGGAGGTGGAGGAGGTCGTCCTGGCTTCGCGACGCCCTTCTACCCGCAAATGCTACGCCCTTAAATGGCGTCGCTTTGCAGTCTGGTGTACCCAACAGTCGCAGGATCCCTTCTCCTGCCCGGTGTCGGTGATCTTGCAGTACTTGCTGCACCTCTCTAATCTGGGACTTAAGTCCAACTCCGTCAAAGTTCACCTCAGTGCTCTTTCGGCACATCATGTGCCGGTGGACGGTAGACCTCTCTCCAGCGACCCTCTCGTAGCGAGGTTTCTCCGAGGTCTTCTTCTACTTAAACCACCTCTGCGCCCGCCAGCGCCGGACTGGGACCTGAATGTGGTTTTGCAGCGGATCACCTGTCCGCCTTTTGAACCTATGGCTACATGTTCTCTCCGTTTTCTGTCTTGGAAAACACTGTTCTTGATAGCCCTCACTTCCGCTAGGCGCGTAAGTGAATTGCAGGCCCTCGTGTCTGATCCCCCCTACACTCGGTTCTACAAGAATAGGGTAGTCCTACGGACTCACCCAAAGTTTCTGCCTAAAGTGGTCTCCCCTTTTCACATCAATCAGGAGGTGGTACTTCCAACCTTCTTTCCCAGACCACACTCCAGCCGAGCTGAGACGGTCCTCCATACCCTGGACTGTAGAAGGGCATTGAACTTCTACCTTGACCGTACGCGGGAGCACCGTAAAGCTGCTCAGCTTTTTGTGTCTTTTGACCCCAATAAATTGGGACTCCCGGTCTCCAAGCGTACTCTGTCCATCTGGGTTGCGGACTGTATCTCTTGGGCTTATGGGGCAGCCGGACTCGCCTTAGAAAGTCGAGTCACGGCTCATTGCGTTCGGGCAAAGGCCACGTCAGTGGCTTACCTCCGCTCTGTTCCGCTGGCAGACATCTGCCGGGCCGCTACTTGGTCTTCGAGCCAGACTTTTGCGGTCCATTACTGTCTCGAGAGGGAGTCCCGTAGGGACAGTGCTTTCGGACAGGCAGTCCTCCGTAATCTCTTTGAGGTCTGAGCAACTCCTACCCTCCATCCCGGATGTGGGCTACCGGTGGGTGATAATTCAGCGAAGATTCTATCCTTCTGTGCTGCTGAGCTAGAGGGAGCTCATTTTTGTGCTTAGGGTCTCCGGTAGCCTTGAGCTTGGGAGTCCCATAAGTGAGGACTGACTTCCTGCTTGGTCCTGGAGAAAGCGTAGTTACTCACCTGTAACTACCAATGGAACTCAACTATAAAAAGCGCAGCAACCCCCACCCAGCTCACACAAAAACAACCTCCAAAAAGATCTGAAAAATGGTTTACTAAAAATCTCTCGACTCTAAGAAAACAATTGAGAAAACAAGAGAAAATTTGGAGAAAAGTAAAGTCTGAAGACAACAAAGCCCAATATCTCTCACTACTCAATATATACAAAAACACAATCAACAAAGCTAAAAAAGACTACCACTCTAAAGTGATAAATATGGCGATCAACCGCCCAAGAGAACTATTCAATATCGTAAAATCCCTTACCAAAACCCAAACACATGAACCGGATCACCTAGACATAAAAGTACAAACCCTAGCTACACACTTTGCTGAGAAGCTAAAAAACAGAACGAGCATCCAAACTATAACTCTGCACTCACACCCAAAACAACCATTTAAATGGACAACCTTCCACGAAATTGACCAAAAACACCTCCTCAATGTCATAACAATGATCAATACTACAACATCCCCCCTTGACCCATGCCCAGTTTCATGGATAAAAGCCTCAAAAACTGAACTCGCTGTACATATCCAACCGATAGTAAACCAATCCCTTGCCCAAGGCTTAATGCCCGATCCCCTAAAACTCACCTCCATACGACCCATCTTAAAAAACAACAAATTAGACCCAAAGGATCCAAACTCATATAGGCCTATAGCCAGCATACCATTCGTAGCCAAAATAATTGAAAAAATCATACAACTTCAACTCCAGGACCATATTGACTCTCATGCCCCCCTTGACTCCCACCAATTTGGATTCCGCCCATCTCACGGGGTAGAAACCCTACTAATAACACTGTTAGATAACCTCATTAAAGGCACAGACGATAACAATCAAGGATTCCTCCTCATTTTCATAGACATATCAGCCGCTTTTGACAGTGTCAACCACAATACACTAATTAACAGACTCCAAGATATAGGAATTAGCGGGACAATCCTCCAATGGTTCATCTCATATATAACCCACCGAGTAATACGCATTCAACTAGGCCAAAACACATCAGAACCCTTCACACAAGACCAAGGCATACCCCAAGGCTCAGCTCTCTCAGCACTCCTCTTCAACATTTACCTCCAACCTATCACAAGTATATTCAAAAAATACAAAGTTAGCCATTATATCTACGCTGACGACATCATGCTCACCCTCCCAATTAACACAAACAACCCCACATACCAGAATATGTCTGAATGTATCAAAGAGACAGACACCTGGCTTGAGAAAAACCACCTCAAAATCAACCTGAAAAAAACGGAAGCAATGTTTGTAGCAAGAAAACTAAACGCAACCTTCCCGGAAACCATCACAATAAACAACACAACAATCCCAATCAAGAAAGAGGTGAAATACTTAGGAATAATTCTAGACCATACCCTCAGTATGATCCCTCACATAAAGCAAACAGTTAAGACAATATTCTTCAAGCTAAAAACCATACAACACCTAAGACCACTCCTAGACTCCCACGATTTCAGATCGGTCATCAGTGCACTCATCACTCCCCACTTCGACTATTGTAACAGTCTCCTAAACGGTCTACCACTAGCAAACACTAACCTCCTCCAAAGAGCCCAAAATATCTGCGCTCGCGTAACAACGAAAGCTCGCCTGACCGACCACATAACTCCCATCTTATTTGAATTGCACTGGCTCCCCATAAATAGCAGAATAACATACAAAATAATCATAACCACATTTAAACTCATCAATGACATCTCTCCATCTCATCTAACCACCCTATTGCAAGCCCCACCAGAACACAGAACACGAAGACAAAATGCAACATACTCGTTAGCCATACAAAACACTATCCGTAAAACAAAAAAAACCACGAGCTCCAGAGCATTCTCATATGCTGCACCCGCCATATGGAACAAATTACCTTTAAATCTCCGAATGATAAAAGACCTCCATCTATTCAGGAGAGAACTTAAAACCCACTTATTCACAGAACACTTCTCAAACACAATACAGATCACAAACCCACCTTAAATGCAGACGATCACACCGTAACCTCAACGTTGATGATTGAATCCAACAAATGTCTACCTAAGCTACCTACTCTACTACTCCTGTATATAGTTGTTTACAATTAATAATATAGTTACTCACAATCATGTTGAATGTCAATAATTTAAAAACTGTTGATTTAAAAGTTGATTTGTAAATAATTTAAAAATCTGTTCTATGTAAAACCTGTTCATGTTACACTTGTTATATGTAAACCGCTTTTTATTTAAAAGTTGATTTGTAAATAATTTAAAAATCTGTTCTATGTAAAACCTGTTCTTGTTACACTTGTTATATGTAAACCGCCTTTGATCTATGGAAGAGGCGGTATATAAGAAAGTTTTAAATAAATAAAATAAATAAATAACAGGTGTTCTCCAGGAGCAGCAGGAATCAGTCCTCACTACCCTCCCTCCTCCCCTTGGAGTTGCAATCGTCTGCTTATGTTCTTTTTGCAAATTTTTATGCTGTCTTTTTTAGCTATGTCATCTGACTGGCTAAGATGGCACCTTCGGGCGGGAAGACGACCGCGCATGCGCGCTGCAATTCCCAAAGGCTTTCTTTGAAAGCTGGGGAAAATTGCTCCGCGAGGGCTCCGTCGGCGCCGACGTCACCCATAAGTGAGGACTGATTCCTGCTGCTCCTGGAGAACACCTGTTACAGGTGAGTAACTACGCTTTCTTTCTTCTCGATTCGACATCGGTTCCCCTTCCCGCCTTCAGCTCGATACACCGGTATCTTGGACTTCGTAAGAGACATGTCAAAGGCTTTGTCATTCCCTACGGAGTCCAAGGAGGAGCCGAAGAGCTCAAGATCCTCCAGTATGACTTCCCCCTCGGGAAGTCCTTACTATACTGGTGCCTCCAATCCTGGGACGGCTGATGCTGCATACGTGGGAGACGCCGGCATTGGTGCCAGTGATCAGCAGGCAGCTCGATTCGATGTACCGAGTCCGCAAGAGTCCTGGATTCCAAAAAGCACAACTGCCGCAGAACTCCATGATTGTGGAATCGGCCATGCGCCGGCTCAGGAGCCAGAAGACACACTCCTCGGTGCCCCCTGGCAGGGAGGCCCGCAACTTCGACGCCCTCAGCAGGAAGTGCTACCAGGGCGCTCTGCTGACATGTCGGATCCAGGCATACCAGCTGTACATGGGCATGTACCTATGGGATCTGGTGAAGGAGATCGCCGGGTTCTCGGCTGGTCTCTCCGAGGGACCCTTGCAGCGCTTCAAGACCCTTTCTACTGGAGTCCGTGAGTGCTCGAAATTCATGACTCGAGCAGCCTATGACAGCTTCGAGGCGTTGGCCTGGGTAGCTGCGACTGGCATCAGTGCACACCGCCAAGCATGGCTACAGTCGTTGGACCTGGAACAGTGGGTTCAGGACAAGTTGGTCGATGTCCCATGCTGTGGGAAGAACCTCTTCGGCAAACCCATGACCGAAAAGGCTGCTGAGATCGAGTCCAAGTACCTGACCAGGACACAGCTCTCGAAGAAGACTTCTGCCCCTTCTTTAAAAAAGGGCTCGGGTAAGAAGCCCTTTTTCCCGAGGAAGGGTGCTGCTTACCAAAGCTACCCCCCATTTCTCCAGGACCAAACAGGAAGTCAGTCCTCACATATGGGTGTTATCGGCACCGATGAAGCCCTAGCGGAGCATTTCCCCAGCTTTCTATGAAAGCCTTTATGAATGCAGGCATGCATGCGCGGTTCCCTTCCCGCCTAAAGGTGCCATCTTACCTCAGTCTCTCTTTTTCCGTGAAGCCCACCGGACGTGTGTTCTGTTCTCCCGTTTAAAATTAGATTTTTTTGGCGATTTTCGCTATTTTTTTCTCCCGGTTCGACGCCGGTTCCCCTCCCGCCGGATTCGGTACACCGGTATCGAGCCTGTTTTCTTCATTTTTCGGTTTTTGCCCTTCGTGGCTGGCGTTCACGCCCTTTTTTCCATTTTTCCCTGGAAGGCCGGTCCTTTGACCTCGCGGGGACTCTTTTTTTTCCCCAATGGCTTCCAGCGGTTTTAAAAAGTGTGATCAGTGTAAGAAACTGATGTCTCTCACCGACACACATGACTGCTGCCTTCGGTGCCTCGTCCCCGACCACGACCCTAAGAAGTGCGGGCCATGTGGAAAGATGTCTTCCAAGGCACTCCGAAGTCGCCAGCAGCAAAAAGAAAGGCTTTTCTTGGACTCAGCCTCCGGCCGGGCCCGGACCTCGTCCGAGGCCTCGACATCTCGGGATTCCGATCCCGAGCACCATTGAAGCTCCTGAGACAAGGGGGTCCCCGGATCGGGAACGCAAGAGGAAGAAGCGGCTCGCGAGGGCGTCGGAGGAGGAGGTCCCTGGCTCCTCGAGGGCCAGGTCTAAGACCCCCGACCGTCGCCGCGGGCCTGTGGAAATCGAGAAGCCTGCAAAAGTTCCTTGCGTGGAGCCAGAGTCTGCTGGACACGTAAGCCCCGTAGTCCTTGAGGACCTTCCTCCCAGGGAGCCGACGTTGGGCCCGGCGCCGCCGCCGGGGCCCGAGTCGGTGGCTGCTGCATCTCCCGAGCTGAGTCTCAGGATGACAGCCTTGGAGAGCAGATTGTCTGCCTTCATGGAGTAGCAGCGGGCACTGATGGCCAGCCTGTCTGGCGCATCTGCCCCGACCACCGGGATATTAACTTCGAAGTCGACCCCGGAGACCTCGGTCGCGGTCTCCCTCGACCTCCCGTTCGGGACCGAGGGCGTCGACGCCGGTGCCTCCGGCGTCGGGGTGGGTGCTCCAGGGCCCCACGGGGTCGGACCCTGACTCCTCCTCGGACGAGTCAGCTTGGGAGACGGAGGACGAGGAGTCTCCTGATACCTTCAAGACTCTGTGCGTCCCTTCGGACTCACCGCAGTCTGAGCCCCGGAGTAGGTCCCCCCCGGAGGATACTCGGTTCTCGGAGTTCGTCCGGGATATGGCCGCTGCCTTGGCTATTCCGGCGGACCCCGACGAGGAGCCTCGACCCGAAGAGCTCGAGGCCCTACAATATGACTCTCCTCCGAAGGAGGCCTTTACTGTTCCTGTTCCTCCGATGCTGAAACGGCTCCTCTTCCGTATGTGGGAGGCACCGGCCTCGGCGCCGGTTCTCAGCAAGCGAGTCGATTCGATCTATCGACTCCGGAAGAGCCCTTTCTTTCAAAAGGCACAGCTACCACACCATTCTATGGTTGTGGAATCGGCCATGCATTGTCTGAAGAGCCAGAAGATGCACTTCGCGGTGCCCCCTGGCAGGGAGGCCCGGAACCTCGATGGCGTCAGTAGAAAGTGCTTCCAGGGCTCGATGCTTACTTGCCGTGTTCAGTCCTACCAGCTGTACATGGGCATGTACTTGCGGGATCTGGCCAAGGAATTGGCCGGGTTCTCTGCTGGTCTCTCCGGGGAACCCTTGCAGAGATTTAAGTCCTTGTCCTCGGGGATTCGGGACTGCTCGAAGTTCATGTCCCGTGCCGCCTATGATGGTTTCGAGGCTTCGGCCCAAGTTGCGGCAGCCGGCATCGCGGCTCGACACCAGGCATGGCTGCAGTCATCGGACCTCGAGCCTTGGGTTCAGGACAAGTTGGTCGATGTCCCTTGCCGAGGTGAAAACCTTTTTGGCAAGCCCATGACTGAGAAGGCTGCTCAGCTCGAAACTGAGCACCTCACACGGACAAGGCTGTCGAGGAAGACCTCTGCCCCTTCTCATAAAAAGAAGGGCTCGGGTAAAAAGCCCTTTTACCCGAGGAAGGGCACTGCCTACAAACAGTACCCGCAATATCAGGCTGCCCAAGCTGCCCCCCAGGGTCAGCAAGCCAAGGGCCAGGGTAATGGGCCCCGTAGGCAGAGGACCCCCAAGCCTCAGGCCCCTGCTACCACTCAGCAGGGTGGGGGTTTTTGACTCCTTGAGCGTAGCCTCTCCTCCACTGCTCTCCCAACCCTGCACAGGAGGTCGCCTCGCCCTCTTTGCCCACCAGTGGCCCCTTGTCACCTGGGACAGTTGGGTGCTGGAGATAGTCCACAAGGGCTATGCCCTCCATTTTCAACAACTGCTTCCACCTTATTTTCCTGGGGAGCCTCCAAGGCCTCCCCTGCACACAGACCTTCTTCTACAAGAGCTTCATGGTCTGGTGGTGGACAGGGCGGTGGAGCCTGTGCCTCCCCACTTACAAGGTCACGGTTTCTACTCCAGGTATTTCCTGGTGCCCAAAAGAACCGGTGGCCTTTTACCCATTCTAGACCTCAGGAACCTCAACAAGTTCCTAGTGAAGGAGAAGTTCAAGATGCTTACTCTTGGGACACTTCTGCCCTACCTCCAGCAGGGAGATTGGCTATGCTCCTTAGATCTAAAGGATGCGTACACTCACATCCTCATTCATCCAGACCACAGAAAGTACCTCAGGTTCATTGTGGGAGGAAACCATTATCAGTACAGAGTGCTGCCTTTCGGCCTCACCTCCGCCCCCAGAGTCTTTACAAAGTGCCTAGCAGTGGTAGCAGCCTACCTGAGAAATCAGGGAATCTTTGTCTTCCCCTATCTAGACGACTGGCTCATCAGGGGTCAGACGTGCCAAGAGGCCAATCAAGCCACCCTCAGGATTATTGCTATTCTACAAAGCCTGGGGTTTGTCATAAACTTCGCAAAGTCCACTTTGCTCCCCTCCCAGAACTTAGAGTTCATAGGAGCAAGGCTGGACTCGCTGCTGGCAAAGGCTTTCTTGCCAGCAGACAGGGCCCAAAGGTTGATGGCCTTGGCAAATCAGTTTCTCAGCAGGTCCCTGGTCTCCGCCAGACTCTGCCTGAGGCTTCTAGGCCACATGGCTTCGACAGTACATGTGACCGCCAATGCCAGGCTCCATATGAGGCCTGCACAGTGGTGCTTTCGGGCTCAGTGGTCACAGGCCACAGGCATCCTCAGAGACAGGATAAAGGTGTCCAGACCGTTTCTGCACTCCCTCACCTGGTGGCTTCACCCACCCAATCTTCTGAAGAGGGTGCCTTTTCAGATTCCAGGGTACACAGTAGTGGTGACCACAGACGCCTCCCTGCAAGGCTGGGGAGGTCATTGTCTGGGCAAGTGCACCCAGGGCCTGTGGTCTCCCTGGGAAGCTGCGCAGCAGATCAATTTCCTGGAACTCAGAGCTATTTGGTTAGCACTCAGAGCTTTCACTCCTACCCTGGCTCACCAGTCTGTCCTGATTCAGACAGACAACCAAGTTGCCATGTTTTATGTGAACAAACAGGGCGGATCTGGGTCCAGGATCCTTTGTCGTGAGGCTCAGGACCTTTGTTCTTTTGCCCTCAAGCACAACATGCTCCTCAGGGCTGTGTACCTTCCAGGCCAGGACAACTACCTGGCAGACAGATTAAGCAGAATACTGCAGCCCCACGAGTGGCAGCTGCATCCTTCAGTTGTTCAGAAGATCTTCCTGAAATGGGGTCTCCCTTTGATAGATCTCTTTGCCAGCCCAACGAACAAACAACTGCCAAAGTTCTGCTCCAGGCAACCGCATCCTCTGCGGATAGCAGTGGATGCTTTTCTGATATCCTGGTCTCAGGGCCTCCTCTATGCATTTCCTCCCACGCCCTTGGTGGCCCGAACTCTCTTCAAGATTCTTCAGGACAAGGCCTCGGTCCTGCTGGTGGCTCCCAGGTGGCCGATACAGCCTTGGTTTCCTCTTCTGCTTCAACTGGCGGTGGATCCTCCTCTACCTCTGGGGTTGCAACCCGATCTTCTCTCACAGGAGCAGGGTTCCCTTCTGCACCCCAATCTCAAAGCTCTCAATTTGATGGCCTGGAGGCTGCAAGTGTAGTCTTGGCTCCCTGGGGCCTGCCTCAGGAGGTTGAGGAGGTTGTCCTAGCCTCTAGGAAACAGTCCACTAGGAAAACCTATGCTCTCAAATGGAAGAGGTTTTCTGTGTGGTGTTAGCTGCGTACAGAAGATCCTTTCTCCTGTACTGTGCCAGTAGTCCTTCAGTACTTACTGCACTTGTCAAATCAAGGTCTTAAATCCAATTCTTTTCGGGTCCACCTTTCAGCTCTAGCAGCTCACCACTCTCTGGTGGAGGGACATTCTCTGTCTGGTCACCCCTTGGTGTCTCGCTTTCTTAGAGGCTTGCTTTTGCTCAAGCCTCCTATCCGTCCTCCTACCCCTGAGTGGGAGCTGAATGTGGTCTTGCAGCAACTGACTCGCCCACCCTTTGAGCCGATGGCTACTTGTCCACTACGCTTCCTCTCCTGGAAGACACTCTTCCTGATAGCCCTTACCTCGGCTAGGCGAGTAAGTGAGCTTCAGGCCCTGGTCTGTGATAGGCCTTACACCAGGATTTATAGGAACAGGGTAGTCCTTAGGACTCATCCAAAGTTCCTCCCTAAGGTTGTTTCCTCTTTCCAACTCAACCAGGAGGTGGTTCTTCCAACATTCTTCCCTAGGCCTCATGCAAGCCAGGCTGAAGCAGTCCTGCATACCCTGGACTGTAGGAGGGCCTTATCCTTCTACCTTGACCATACGCAGTGGCATAGAAGGGCTACCCAGCTCTTCGTCTCCTTTGACCCCAATAATTTGGGGTTGCCTGTGTCCAAGCGTACCTTGTCCATCTGGGTAGCTGACTCTATCACCTGGACTTATAAGGCGGCTGACCTTCCTTTGCAGGGTAGGGTTACGGCCCACCGAGTCAGGGCAATGGCTGCCTCAGTGGCTCATCTCCGCTCTGTGCCGTTGGTAGACATCTGCAGGGCTGCAACTTGGTCTTCAAGCCAGACGTTTGCGGCCCATTACTGCCTGGAGAGGGAGTCCCGTAGGGACAGTGCTTTTGGCCAAGCAGTACTCTGGAATCTCTTTGAGGTTTAGGCAACTCCTGCCCTCTGTTGGGCTACCGGTGGAGGTTCTGTCCTTGAAAAGCCTTTCTTTGCTGCTGAGACTAGAGGGAGTTCTCTTGTTCAGCCTGGGTACCTCGGTAGCCCAGAGCTTGGGAGTCACCCATATGTGAGGACTGACTTCCTGCTTGGTCCTGGAGAAAGCGTAGTTACTCATCTGTAACAGGTGTTCTCCTGGAGCAGCAGGAATCAGTCCTCACAACCCTCCCTCCTCCCCTTGGAGTTGCAGTTGTACATAATTTATTTTTCATTTTTGTGTGCTGTTCTTAGCTATGTCATTTGACTGAGGTAAGATGGCACCTTTAGGCGGGAAGGGAACTGCGCATGCGTGCCTGCATTCCCAAAGGCTTTCATAGAAAGCTGGGGAAATGCTCCACTGGGGCTTCATCGGCGCCGATGACACCCATATGTGAGGACTGATTCCTGCTGCTCCTGGAGAACACCTGTTACAGGTGAATAACTACTCTTTCAAGCCTCCCCGGCTCCCCAACAGGGGCATGGCCCGTGTAAGCAGAAAGCCCCCAAACCCTAGGCATCGGCTCCAGCCCAGCCTGTTAGTGGCTTTTGACTGTCAAGGCATAGCCCCTCTCACCACAGGAGAAAGGCAGTGCACAGGGAGAAGGCTTACCCTGTATGCCCACAGGTGGCCAGCCATCACCACAGACACCTGGGTTCTTCAGCTAGTCCATCGAGGCTATCTGCTTCACTTCACCCAGGTGCCTCCTCCATATTTTCCAGGAGAGCCTTTCAGATCTCCCCTTCACCTGAAGGAATTAGCAGGTCATCTTGAGGATCAGGTGGTACAACCAGTGCCCCACCACCTGCAGGGAAAGGGCTTTTATTCCAGGTACTTCCTGATGCCAAAAGGACAGAAGGCCTAAGACCCATCCTCGACCTGCACAACTTAAACAAATTCCTGGTGAGGGAGAAGTTCAAAATGCTTCCCTTGGAATATTGCTGCCTTACCTCTGCCAGAGAGACTGGCTATGATCCTTAGACCTAGAGGATGTGTATACACATATCCTAATTCATCCAGACCACAGGCAAGATCTACGCTTTGTGGTAGGGGGAAACCACTATCAGTACAGAGTGCTTCCCTTTGGCCTGGCCTCTGCCCCCAGGGTATTCACAAAGTGCCTGGCAGTGGTGGCCGCCTTCCTCAGAATACAAGGAGTTTTTGTCTTCCCCTACCTAGACGATTGACTCATTAGAGCCACGTCAGCCAGGGAGGTCCAACAGGCCACATCTCACACTATTCAGGTGCTTCAACATCTAGGGTTTGTAATCAATTACCCAAGTCTATCCTAGTCCCCACTCGACAACTAGAGTTATTGGGGCCAGACTAGATACCATTCAGGCAAGGGCCTGCCTTCCAGTAGACAGGGCGCAGAGACTCCTGGCCCTGGCACATCAAGTGAGTCGCAGGTCCCAAGTATCAGCAAGACATTTCCTAGGCCACATGGCCTCCATGGTGCATGTGACACCAAATGCCCACCTCCACATGTGAACAGCTCACTGGTGCCTCAGGGACCAGTGGACACAAGCCACAGGCAGACTCCGAGACAGAATCAAAGTGTCCAAAAGGCTGGTGCAGTCCTTGGCCTGGTGGCTTCAACCAAAACAGTTGGAGGTGGGGGTGGCCTTACAGGCTCCTCAACACACGAGGATCCTGACTACAGATGCATCCTTGCTGGGCTGGGGAGCCCATTGCCAGGGATTGTGGACTCAAGGTGTGTGGCCTCCACACGAGAGCACAGAGCAGATCAATTTCCTGGAACTTCGTGCCATTCGCCTAGCTCTACGAGCTTTTTGCCAAACTTTGGCTCATCAACCTGTCTTAATACAAACAGATCTGGGGACAACCAACACTGGATTTGTTTGCGAGCCCACACAACTACCAGTTCTCCAGGTTTTGCTCCAGGCAGCCACATCCAAACAGAGTGGCGGCCGATGCCTTTCTCATCTCATGGTCGGTGGGCATCCTGTATGCTTGTTCCCCGACGCCTCTGGTAGCCAAAACCCTTTTCAAAATTCTCCAGGACAAGGCCTTGGTCATTCTGATAGCCCCCAGATGGCCGAGGCAACCCTGGTTTCCGCTTCTACTTCAACTAGCGGTGGAGGCCCCAATCCCTCTGGGCTCCTATCCCAACCTCCTGTCTCAGGAGGGGGGCACTCTTCTGCACCCCAACCTCAGCTCCCTCGACCTGATGGCATGGCTGCTGAAAGGGTAGTTCTTGCACCATTCCTCCTTCCCAAAAATGTGGAAGAAGTTCTGCTGGCCTCAAGGAGGCAATCAACTAGACGGACCTATGCTTTGAAGTGGCATAGGTTTGGGGAGTGGTGCAAAAAAGCAGAAAGAAAATCCTTTCTCCTGCCAGGTTGCAGTGGTCCTGCAGTATCTTCTCCATCTTTCGGATTTGGGCCTTAAGTCCAATTCCGTCAGAGTTCACCGCAGTGCCTTGGCTGTACCCCACTTCCCAGTGGAAGGAAAGCCTCTTTTTGTACATCCTTTGGTGTCCAGTTTCCGAAGAGGCCTACTTCTGCTGAAACCCCCAGTTCACCCTCCAGCAACCGAGTGGGATTTTGAATGTGGTCTTAGGGCAGCTTACTCGTCCGCCTTTTGAGCCAATGGCAACTTGCCATCTACGCTACCTTTCTTGGAAGGTAGTTTTCTTAGTGGCACTCACGTCGGCTTGGCGAGTGAGTGAGCTTTAGACCCTGGTGTCCGATAGGCCTTATACAAGGTTCTATAGGAACCGGGTAGTGCTCCGCACTCACCCCAAGTCCCTCCCGAAAATGGTCTCCTCTTTTCACCTCAACCAGGAGGTAGTTCTGCCTACCTTCTTTTCCAGGCCACATACCAGTCGGGCAGATATAGTTCCTCATACCCTGGACTGTAAGAGGGCATTGGCCTTCTACATTCAGCGTACGCAAGGCCATAGAAGGGCTTCTCAGCTCTTGGTATCCTATGACCCCAGTAAGCTGGCGATGGCCGTCTCCAAACATATGCTATCCACGTGGGTAGCGGACTGTATTACCTGGGCATACAGGGCGGACGATCCTCCATTGCAGGGTCGAGTTATGGCCCACCGGGTCAGGGCTATGGCGGCATCAGTGGCTCATTTCCACTCCGTTCTGCTGGCAGACATCTGCCGAGCTGCCACCTGGTCTTCGGGTCAGACTTTCGCAGCCCATTACTGCCTGGATAGGGAGTCCCAACTGGACAGTGCTTTCGGCCAGGCTGTACTCCGTAACCTTTTCGAGGTCTAGGCAACTCCGACCCTTTGGTGTCAGGCTACCGGAGTGTTACTCTCTGTTAGATTCCTGTTGTGGCTATTTGTGGCTCTCGTAGATGGAGCCTATTTTTCAGCTGTGGGTACTCAGTAGCCTATAGCTGGGAGGTCCCATATGTGAGTACTGACTTTCCTGCTTGTTCCTGGAGAAAGCGTAGTTACTCACCTGTAACAGGTGTTCTCCAGGGACAGTAGGAATCGGTCCTCACGACCCTCCCTCCTCCCCTTGGAGTTGCAGTCCTCTTATTATATATTGTTCTTTTTGCCGTCTTTTAGCTATGTCATGGAGGGAGGAGTGGCCTAGTGGTTGGGACAAGTTACCTCAGGCCGGAAGGTCAGGGTTTCAAATCCCACTAGAGGACAGCAACCTTGGGCCGAATGGACTGGGTTTTCTAGTCCCACAGGTGCTCCTTGTGGTCTTGAGCAAGCCACTTAACCCTCCATTGCCCATGTTCCCTGGAAAATAGTTATCTCCAAGTTATAATGCCCTGTTCAATGTAATTTCAGTTTGTTCAATGTAAACCACCTTGATATCATGAAAGGCGGTATATAAGAAATGTTACATAAATTAATTAAATTAATAAATAAGCAAGATGGCACCCTTGGGCGGGAAGGGGACCGCGCATGCATGATGCAACTCCCAAAGGCTTTCTTAGAAAGCTGGGGATTTGCTCCGCATGAGGGCTCCGTCGGCGCCATCGTCACCCATATGTGAGGACTGATTCCTGCTGTCCCTGGAGGACACCTGTTACAGGTGAGTAACTACACTTTCTTTTCAAGTTCTTATGTGTAAGAAATACCATCATTGGCTATTACCTGCTGGAATTCTGCAAACCAGATTTAAACTTCTGTGTCAAAGTTTGTAGTATACAAAATTCTGCATGCTTTTTTTGTCCAAATAACAAAGTGTAGCGAGTGATTTTAGAAAGGGCATCCAGGTTAAATGGGGGACATGGAGGGTGGAATGTGGACAAAAACACCAGGGACATTTTCTCCACTGATTTGAGGAAGATAGGCGTTCCTGATATGGATGCGGGCAAGCACATTGACGTCCTTTTGAGGGATGCATGGGTCGGAGACATCCATCTCAGTGAAGCTAGCATAAAGCGATGTCTAGCACCATAGCAAAATTCAAACATGAACCCCCATTCCCCATTGATGTTCATTGGTTTATGGTAAAATATAGGAGGTATTAGTGTAACTCCTTCAAACCTTCCTGACAAAACACACATTCTTCAGATGTGTGTTTGTGCCTGGTTTAACTTTAGACATGATTCGGGACGTCCAGGGCATTTTTGGGATCAGCTAGGGACGTCTAGATTTGCAGGAATGCCTCCGCCACACTGACTTGGATGTCCATATACTCGGTTTCTAAAATGTCTCTGGAGACATCTGCATGCCCGTTTCCAGATGCCCAAATCTCAAATAATGCTTTTATTGTTTTTGAGTGATATTTAATTTAAAGTACAATACAGAAAAAAAAATCACAATGTGCTAAATTTTGAATTATTGTGAGCAGGATTCCAGCAGGAGTAGGATATGAATGCATTCAAGCACACAGTCAAATAATGGAAACACTTGCTCACATGCAGCAATTGCAAATGTAAGCCTACAGAATAAGCTGTATAACAGGGTGGAATCTGTACTCTATATCTTTACCCTTTCTCTCTTCCATTGCCCTCTCCCTAGATTAGTACATGCTGGCTTTAGAGAAGAGTTTGGCTGCACTTCTGGCAACCTTGGTACCGATGACATCGAGAGCTCCAGGAGTGCAGGCTTCGGCATTGAGCCTAAAGCCAGGTGTATCGACCCGGATCCCGACCCTCAAACTGACATTGTCGGAACCCCGAGACTGATGCCTTCATTGGAACCGTTGGTACCCAACAGGCTCAAACTTTTGATTCCAATACCTTTGGTATCTTGGTATTGGAATCAAAAGTTTGAGCCTGTTGGGTACCAACGGTTCCAATGAAGGCATCAGTCTCTGTTGGGTGTCAGCGAACTGAAATGGACTGGCATGGGGCACTTTGCATCAGATGATCACATGGTCTACTATGCTGGAAATGAAAGACAAAGAAGAAATGGTGTTGCATTTATAATAAAGAAGAAACTTGCAAGAACTGTAATGAAATACAATGCAGTCAGCGAACGCTTAATCTCTATTCGTCTACGAGGCTTGCCTATCAACACAGCTATAATTCAAGTATACGCCCCAACAACAGCTGCAGAAGAGAATGAAATTGAAGAGTTCTATGAACAAGTACAAGCTGAAATTGACAGAACATGCAAACAGGATATCCTGATAGTCATGGGTGACTGGAATGCAAAAGTTGGCAGCAAAGAAGAAGGCAAAGTAGTTGGAAAATATGGACTTGGCAACAGAAATGAAGCTGGAGAAAGACTGATAGAATTCTGCAAGACCAATGATCTATTCATCTCAAACACCTTCTTTCAGCAACACAAGCGGCGACTGTACACATGGACTTCACCCAATGGATTGTATAAAAATCAAATTGACTACATCTGTGGAAGTCAACGATGGAAAAGCTCTGTAACATCAACAAAGACAAAACCTGGAGCTGACTGTGGTACAGATCATCAACTACTAGTATGCAAACTCAAGCTAAAGTTGAAAAAGAGCAAACCACTCATGAATGCAGCAAAATATGACCTTGAGAATATACCACTGGAATTTAAAGACTGCCTGCAAAATCGATTTGCTGCTTTAGATACAAATTGTTTATTGTTTATCAAACATTTGATATACCGCCCCCCATTACACCGGGGCGGTTTACAATTCAAAAAAAAAGAAAGAGAGAAAGGAAATACAATCAATATAGACAGGAAAGATAAAAGAGCGAAAAGGAGGTGGTGGGACTCAAAATAAAGGGGAAGGAGAGTCAAGGGTTAGGAGGGAGGTTGAAAGCGGAGGAGAAAAGGTGGGTCTTCAGGAGGGAACGAAATTTGGGATAGGACTCTTCCAATCTTAAGGCAGTAGGCAGGGACAGAGCTCCGGAAGAGTTATGGAATGACATCAAGAAGGTTGTGTTGGAAGAAAGCAAGAGAAGTCTCTACAAAAGGTGAAAAAGCAAAAACGGCCAAAATGGATGACGGAAGAAACTCTGAAAATTGCCCAGAAACGCAGAGAAGCTAAAGCCAGAGGAGAAAGAAAGACAGTCGCAGAACTCAACAGAGATTTCCAACGTGCAGCAAGACAGGACAAGGAAAAGTACTACAATGACACTTGCAAGGAAATAGAAGCAGAAACTATTAGAGGAAGAACAAGATCGGCTTTCCTAAAGCTACGAGAGTTAAAGAAAAAGTTCCAGCCTCGAATTGGAATGTTACAAGATGCTCAAGGTTCTATGTTGAATGATGCTGAGAAGATCAAGAAAAGGTGGAAGGAATATACAGAGTTTTTATATGATGATCAAGTGGACCAACAGCCGTTTCAACCTGTACCTTATGATCGGGAACCATTGGTGATGAAAGAAGAAGTTGAAGCAGCATTGAAAGCCTTATCAAAGAACAAAGCACCAGGCATTGATAGCATTCCCATAGAAGTATGGCAGCAATCTGATGCAGCTGTTACCGTACTCACAAGGCTCTGCCAAGAAATATGGAAGACAACATCATGGCCAACTGACTGGAAAAGATCTGTGTTTATACCAATACTAAAGAAAGGTGATTCAACTGACTGTGGAAATTATCGCACAATCGCTCTGATCCCACATGCCAGCAAGATTCTACTGAAGATTATTCAAAAGAGACTACAACCATACCTGGAACAAGAACTACCTGAAGTGCAAGCAGGGTTCAGGAAAGGGCGAGGAACGAGAGACATCATTGCAGATGTGAGATGGATCCTTGAAAAGACTAAAGAATACCAAAAGGATATTTATTTGTGCTTTTTATCGACTATAGCAAGGCTTTTGACTGTGTAAACCATGAGAAACTCTGGGCCACATTAAGAAGCATGGGTATACCAGAATACCTGATCGTTCTCTTGCGCAATCTGTACATTGATCAAGAAGCAACAGTTCGAACGGAACAAGGAGAAACAGAATGGTTTAAAATAAGCAAAGGTGTAAGACAAGGCTGCATACTTTCCCCCTACCTGTTTAATTTATATGCAGAACAAATCATCAGAGAAGCAGGATTGTATGAAGACAACAGAGGTGTGAAGATTGGTGGAAGACTCATCAACAACCTTCGCTATGCTGATGATACCACATTACTGGCTGAAAGTGAAGATGATCTGAAGCATTTGCTTCTCACAATCAAAGAACATAGTCTCAAAATGGGCCTGCACCTTAATGTAAAGAAGACAAAGATCATGACAACTGGCATAATCAACAGGTTCATCATTGAAGGGGAAGAAATTGAAATTGTGAACAACTTTAACCTACTTGGATCAACTACACAGGTACACTACCAAAAAACTGCCTCCAGTTTTGCAACTGATTCCTATAGATTTTGGGGTGCTGAATCCAGGAAAAATAGCCAAAATGTTCCATCACGTCACGTTTTCTTGCAAAATTAGATTTCTTACCCATATAAGGAATGTTCACATAATTTCTTTTTAGCCGACTGCAGTTTATTTTCTTGGCCCAAAATAGAGGTTGTAATGGTTAACTAACTAGAAACACTCCCTCATGATATTTTAGAGTGTTTTGTATTCATTTTATACATTAACAGGACAATTGGGAGGCGGGGAGCTAAATCCAGTACTCGCGCTGGCTCATGTTCTTTCCTGTTCGCCTCGCCTCGTTCGCTCGCTCAAACACGGTGGTTGCGACATGAACGTTCCTGTCAAATTTCAGTTTCTTGCAAGTTCATTATTACCTTTTGTTTGCTCAGTCGTAATCCAGCTTTATTCCGAAGTGGTTCACTACAGTTGTAGTTTGCAGTGCTGTGTATTTGTGATGGCTCACAGAGCCAGAGGTTGAGTCAACTCTCCGGACAGTTTTTGTTTTATTTGTGGGGAATATACCGTGAAAAAGCGGCAGAGGAACATTTCTGCATTTATTAAAAAAGTATATTTCGCCTATTTCGGTTTGAAGTTAGGCGATCAAGACAAACCGTGGGCTCCTCACAAAGTGTGCAAGACATGTGAGGAAGATCTACGCTTATGGATGAAAGGTAAAAAACAAGCATTTCATTTCGGAATACCTATGATGTGGCGTGAACAAAGAGACCACAGCAGTGACTGCTATTTTTGCTCTTGCATTGTGAAGGGATACAACTTAAAAAATAAGAACGTAATAAGTTACCCCAACCTTCCCTCAGCAATTAGGCCTATGCCTCATAGCAACGAAGTACCTGTGCCTGAACCACCAAAATCTTTGGCTCATATTTGTGTGGACGGTTCTGATCATGATGAGACTCATCAGATGGCTTTTCCCGATGAGTCCAGTACTTTCGAGTTTAAAACTGAACCAGATCCGAAACCTGAACTTTTCTCTCAAGCTGAATTGAATGATTTAGTCTGGGATTTAGGACTCCCAAAAGATGCTGCCCAACTGCTAGGTTCTCGGCTTAAACAGAAAAATCTATTGTCACCAGGAACAACTTTTTATCGGTACCGCAACCGCGAGACACAATTTTTGAAGTATTTCAGCAAAGAGGAAGATGTGGTATTTTGCAACGATATATACGGAGTGATGTAAAAGTTTAAACTCAAGTATGATCCTGCTGAATGGCGGCTGTTCATTGATTCGTCAAAAGACAGCATAAAAGGTGTTGTTCTTCATAACGGCAACACATTTGCTTCAGTTCCTATTGCTCACTCTGTTATTCTCCAAGAAAAATACGAGAATTTGGCC
Organism: Ichthyophis bannanicus; assembly: GCA_033557465.1. Taxonomy (NCBI): domain Eukaryota; kingdom Metazoa; phylum Chordata; class Amphibia; order Gymnophiona; family Ichthyophiidae; genus Ichthyophis; species Ichthyophis bannanicus. The sequence goes on along the minus strand of CM066043.1, from coordinate 26,794,926 downwards.
CTGATTCTTCAGAAGATTCGTTATGATCATAAGTGGATGATTTGTGGAGGCTTTAAAATTCTATCCATGCTATTAGGGCAGCAATCCGGTTTCACCAAATATCCCTGCTTCCTTTGCTTGTGGGATAGCCGGGCCCGCGACCTACACTGGGGGAAAAAAGACTGGCCAATTCGGGAGTATTTGAGACCCGGTGAGAAAAATGTTCTTCATGAGAGCTTGGTACCTCGTGATAAAATTCTATTACCACCTCTCCACATTAAGTTGGGTCTCATTAAGCAATTCATAAAGTCCCTTCCAAAAGATGGTGAGTGCTTTCGGTACCTTTGCTCAAAGTTCCCCCGACTTTCTGAAGCAAAGCTAAAGGAAGGAGTGTTTGTTGGCCCTGATATAAGGAAACTCATTTCAGATGGAGCATTCGCTGAAACGATGTCTGAGAAGGAAAAAGAAGCCTGGGATTCCTTCAAGGATGTTGTTCTCAAATTCTTGGGGAACAGGCGGGATGAGAACTATAAGGATATTGTTGTCAGGATGCTCAATGCCTTCAAAGAACAAGGCTGTAACATGAGCCTGAAAGTCCATTTCTTGCACTCCCATGTGAACTACTTTCCCGAAAACTTGGGGGCGTACAGTGAAGAACAAGGTGAAAGGTTTCACCAGGACATCAAGGACGCAGAGAGAAGGCACCAAGGAAGATGGAACACCACTATGATGGCTGATTTCTGCTGGTTGCTGCTGCGGGAAACCTGTCAGACGGCTGCCTGGGTGATAATCTTCACAGTCTTGGCAAGTGCATATTATCTATATGATTTGCAAGGGATTGTGGGCAATGCATTCATTCACACCAGACACAGCTGCTGACAATAATTTAGTTGTGCTCAAGTGTTAAAGCCAATAAGATATTTATTTATGGGGTTATTTCTCCCAACACAGATATGCTTGGTAGCACATAAATCAGGTTATTGCTTCCAGTGTTTAACTTGGAAAAACAAAATCAAAATCAGGAAAACAACATTCAAACTTGTCAGGCATTAGCTAATGTTTTCTTAGCATATATCAAACAACAAACCAAAAGCCACAAAGCAAGAAAAAAACTGTTCTTTTCAGGTTAACTTCTGATAACTTCCCACATAGATTCAGAAGTGATTCTCTCCTAGCTCACAAGCAATTAGGTAAGGCTCAATTGCTAGCAGTTATCCAGCTGAAACCCCTTAGCTGGCTTGCTTTCTACAGCGTGGCCAGAAATCCTACACAGGAACTTTTCTGAGTAGATTAAAGAACAAGTTTGTATTTCTTTGTGATGGTTGCTGTACTTTATAACAGAAAATCACCAAAGGAGTTTAGACAGAGAGCAGTCCATGTAAACAGATTCTTCATCTGCTATCATTCCCCCTTCTTCAACAAGCATGGGTTCAATATCATGGTTTGGCACAAATGAATGTCCCAATGGAGCACTTTCAGGAGAATACTTGTTTCCCTGCTGTCTTTCAAGGTTATAGCTAGGGCATAGATCAGTGTTCATACTTGAGCTTCCATTGCTGTTAGAGTTCCTCTCTATATAGCCTGGCCAGTATGTAGTCCAGTTCTTATGTCCAGCCTTCCAATCCAGATCCCTGGACACTGGATCTCTCTTCACATACCTTCTGGCACGGGTCTTAGGGTCCCTTCCACGTGCAGCCGTCCCCCTCACAGGTAGCGTCTGGAGTTTCCTAGCTCTGCGGCACCATTCCTCTGGCTTTCCCCAGTCCAATGGTGTATGCTGGCCCTTGAAATGCCTCCCAGTATACGTACTGCTCTGGACTCTTCTAGACCTCTCAAAGGCTTTTTCTCTTCCTTCTTCCAAAGGGTTTCTTTCCCTCTCTGTCCGTCCGGTTTGGCTTCTGCTTCTGATGATCTTTCAGATGAAACTGATGATCAAGCTCAAGCTGATTCTCAGGATAAGGATAATTCTCTGTAGAATAAACTCTACCTTTATTCTGCCTAGATGAGTGCTCCCCCCTAATACAGCGCAGCTGTGCTGAATCAGGCCCTGCCCTTTGAGATGAGTGCTTAGGGATTACCTCATAGCCCTCCTGATTGAACACACGTTTCCCCACTTCAGCTCCTCTAATGGCTGTTGGAAACCTGGTGCATTCTGGGACTGGTAGTCTTTTATGGGAAAATTCTGTTTTCTTCTTTCTACCAGAACTGACAGGTTGCTTGTTCAGAGTCACTTCACCTTTTCTATAGCTCCTTCCTGAGCTATGATAAGCTTCCTTATCACAAACCCCAGATGAAAAATACGCCAAGCAGCGCACCAAGAGAAGCATTCGGGGGAAGAAGAAACGGGCCCACCAGGAGATTGATTGACCCAAGAATGACTTTAAAATCTAAACTGTGTTGACAAATATCGTGTTTTTACTAAACTTTGAAATAAAAATTTGCTAGTTATTACCACAGTGTCAGATGTCATTTATTAGAATTTTATTTTCACACCATCGGGTGTTTGTCTTCATGTATTGCAATGGTGCGGTTTGCGTTTTCTATTCTTACATACATACCTGTACAACATTTTTTGCACATTTCTTTGCTTTGCTTTGTGTCTAGCCTCGCTCTTATATGCTCAATGTTTGTGCACATGTATGTGGCTGTTTTAAGTGCAGACAATTTTGCTACCATCACAGTGTGTTTTGTTGACAATACTCTATTCTTATGTGCTGCCTTGTTACAATTTTCTTTATTCTTATTTGAATAACTACTAAACAATTAGTATAAAGAATTCATCCAAGAAACGTTTATCTTGATCGCACTCAATCTGAAACGTTCACCTCAAACTGCTAACCCAATGTAGCAAAAAATCTGTACGTGATGGAGCAAATTGGTTACCAGATTTGGATTCAGCGCACCAAAAAGCGTAAAAATCAATCGAAACATTAGAGGCAGTTTAAAAAAAAATTTTTTTAGTGTACCAATAAAGAAGCAACAAGCAGTCAAGAAATCAGACGACGCATTGCTCTTGGCAGAATGGCTATGAAAGACCTAGATAAGATTCTCAAGAGCAGAGATGTCTCTCTCCATACAAAGATTCGACTTGTTCAGGCCATGGTATTTTCAATAACATCATATGGATGTGAAAGCTGGACAGTGAAAAAGACAGATAGGAAGAAAATTGATGCCTTTGAATTATGGTGCTGGCGGCGAATACTGTGTATACCATGGACTGCCCGAAGAACAAACCAGTCGGTACTAGAGGAGATCAAACCTAAGCTTTCTTTAGAAGCTCAGATGACAAGACTTCGACTTTCATACTTTGGACACATCATGCGAAGAGAGAGATCATTAGAGAAAGACATTATGCTTGGCAAGATAAAAGGTCAACGGAAAAGAGGAAGGCCAGCAATGAGATGGATCGATACAATAACAGCAGCTACAGGTACCAGTCTGTCAACAATGAGCCGCCTGACTGAAGACCGAACACAATTTAGGATAGCTATCCAGAGGGTCTCCATGTGTCGACTCCGACTCGACGGCACTTAACAACCTTTGGTATCTCCATTGACTCTCAACATCCATGAAGCATCGAGGTCAAGCACAAGACCGTCGATACTTCAACATCTTACCAGACTCTGATTCCAATTCTACACAATCTGACGAGGGATCACTCAATTCCCAAGAACTTCCAGACATCCCTTTGAACCCTTCGCCACCTCAAGAATGGTGTCTGTCCCCACCAAAGGATATGTCTTTTCAGAATTTCATTCATGATATATCTTTTCAGGGATTGTCATCACAGTAGCCTCTGAAAAGGAACCGAAGGCAGATACTCACTAGTCTTCCATTTATGGCCAAGATATTGGAAAAGATCCTACTCCTTCAGTTATACACTCCCCTCTCGACCCCCAACAGTATGGCTTTTGACCCCACCATGGAGTAGAATCTCTTACAACAGCACTCCTAAAGAATTTAATAACAGGCACAGAGAGACCATACACCAGCTACTTATTTCTATTCCTCAACATCAAGGCAGCATTCAACTCCATATCTCCCACCCTAATCATCAAGACTGCAAACAATAGAACTAAAAGGAATCCCTTTGATCTGGTTCAAATCCTATCTATCAAACCAGCAACTTCAGGTAAAATTAGGTTCTACAAAGTCAAGACCATATACTCAAACCCAAGGAGTCCCCCAGGGATCTGCCTTTTTCCAGGAACAAGCAGGAAGTCAGTCCTAACTTATGGGTGACGTCAGCACCGACAGAGCCTGCGCGGAGCAATTCCCCAGCTTTCAAAGAAAGCCTTTGGGATTGCTGCCACACATGCATGGTCCTCTTCCTGCCCAAGGATGCCATCTTGCTCAGTCTCCCTTTTTCCGCGGAGCCCTTCGGATGCACGTCCTCGTCCCTCGGAAAAAGTCTTTCATTTTTGGCCTACTGTCCTTCTGTTTTCCGGTTGCACCGGTCCTCTACTCGTCCTTCCTCTACTCTGTCTTTTTAGAGCCCTTAGGAAACTGTTTTCTTCTCCTTTTTTGCCAATGGGCTTCACGCTTTTTTCTTTGCCTAACTGCTGGCCATGTGGGTCTTTGACCTCGCGGGGGCCATTTTTGCCCCTATGGCCACCAGATTAAAAAAATGCGATAGATGCTCCAAGAACATGTCGCTTACAGACACCCACGACTGTTGTCTGCAGTGCCTCGGAGCTGATCATGATCCAGAGCTCTGTTCACTCTGTAAGCAAATGTCCTCTAAAGCCCTGCTCAGTCGTAAACAGAAATCTGAAGACATTTTCAGAAAGGCCGCCTTGGAATCCCCGGTGGCGCCTTCGGTCATCTCTCCTCCGGTGGATTCCCCTGCCTTGGCCCTGCGCGCTCGGCGACACTCCGACCAGGAGTCCCCTGAAGTGGAGTGGTGCAAGAAGAAGGCCTCGAAGTCGCTGTTGGGGGCTCCCGACAAGCGTGAGCATTCCCGCGCTCGGTCGCTTAGCCCTCTCGGCGTTCCCGAGAGTCAGATAAGGAATGGCCCCACAAGGTACCCCGTACTGATACGGAGGCCTCCAGCGAAGGCGCCTGGTCTCCTGAGAGCCGTCCCGGTGAGGACCCCTCTCCTCCTCGATGCCCGACCCGGTGACCCCGGGGTTGACGTCACAGGGCCCAACGCTCATGTGGGTGTCCCACATGCTGGCGCTGGAACGCAGTGTTTCTGCGTTCATCACTTCCCAGCAGGCGCTCACAGCCAGCTTTGCTGATTTGCGCCCAGAGACTGTGGGTCCTCGACGTCTTTCTCGCTCGCCCTCCCATTCCTCGGGGCGAGGTCATGCAGGGCCTTAGGCTGCAAGCAGGCCTCGGCCGCTGGACAGGGCGACCTGCCCGGCTCGGACTCCTTATCCGAGTTCTCGGACTGGGAGTCCAATGGGGACACCTCCCCGGAGACCTGTACTCACTGGGATCTTCCGTTGGACCCCTCCCCGCCCACTTTCCAGCGGCGCTCGCCACCCAAGGACACCACCTTCCTGTTTGTCCGGGACATGGCACGGGCTCTCAACCTGACCACTCAGGACACTTGAGCTGAAGAGCTTGACATCCTTCAGTATGAGTCCCCATCTAGGGAGTCTCTCACTGTTCCGGTCCCTCCCATCCTTCCCGGCTGCTGCTACGCATATGGGAGGCACCCGCCTCGGTCCCCGTCGTGAGTAAGCGGCTCGACACTATGTACAAAGTACAACGAAGCCCTGGGTTTAGAAAGACCCAACTTGCCCACACCTCCATGGTGGTGGAGTCGGCCATGAGGAAACAGAAGAGCTCGAAATCGCACTCGTCGGTCCCTCTGGGTTGGGAATCAAGAGCCCTTGACGCCCTGGGCCGCAAGGCTCACCAAGGCTCTATGCTTGTCACATTCTCAAGCATACCAACTATACATGGCAATTTTCTTGCGCGACTTGGCTAAGGAGCTTGAAGGTTTCTCCGTGGGCCTCAAGGGCAAGCCTCTCAATAAGTTCAGTGCTCTGCTGAAGTCCATCGCAGACTGCTCAAAGTACCTCTCCCGAGCTGCCTACGATGGATTCGAGTTCCTGGTTCGGGTGGCGACCACAGGCATCGGGGCCCGCCGCCAGGCATGGCTCCAATCATCAGATTTCAAGCAGCGGGTGCAGCAGAAGCTCCAGGAAGTCCCCTGCTTTGGCGAGCAGCTCTTCGGTAAGCAGATGGAAGATAAAGCCACGGAGATAGAGACTGAGTTCGTCAACAGGACCCATCTCTCGCGCAAGACCTCCAGCCTCCCCCAGAAAAAGCCACAGACCAAACAGCCTTTCTTTCCCAGAAAGGGCCTTCAGTACCGTGGCTACCCACTGTACCCAACCACCCGCACGCTGACCACTCCGGCGCAATGGGCATTGCAAGCTGAAAGGACCCAAGGCCCAAACCCCAGCTCCACACAACCCGCACAGGGGTTTTGACACCATTGGCATAGCCTCTCGCCCTCTGGTGGCTCAGCAGCCAGTGGAGGGATGCCTGTCTTCCTTCGCCCGTCTGTGGGCTTCCATCTCCTTGGACACATGGGTCCTCCAGGTCGTCCGAGACAGCTATCGCCATCGCTTCAACAGGCTTCCACCTCCCTTCTCCCTAGCGGAGCCTCCTCGCCTCCTTGCACACCAGGTTTTCCTGCAGCGGTAACTAGTCTCTCTCCTTGCCCAACGGGTGGTCGAAGGTTCCTCTGCACCTTCGAGGTCGGGGCTTCTATTCCTGCTACTTCCTCGTCCCGAAAAAGATGGGAGGTCTGCGGCCTGTCCTCAACCTCAGAAAGTTATACAAATTCTTGGTGCAGGAGAAGTTCAAGATGCTATCACTTGGCGTCCTACTGCCCTTCCTCCAGTAGAGCGACTGGCTATGCTCCTTGAATCTAAAAGACGCTTACGCCCACATTTTAATCCATCCTCAGCACGGGCAGTACAGGGTGCTCCCCTTCTGCCTCATGTTCGCCCCATTGGTCTTCACGAAATGCCTCTCTGCGGTCGCCGCTAACCTCAGGCATCAGGGTGTTCCGGTCTTTTCCTACCTCGATGACTGGCTCATTACAGGACCCTCGGTCAAGGAAACCCAGCGAGCAACGTTGCTCACAGTCAGTCTGTTGGAAGGCCTGGGGTTCTTGGTCAACTATCCAAAGTCCCACCTTGAGCCGGTGCAAGCCTTAGAGTTCATTGGGGCACGCCTCGATACTCAGCGGGCGACTGCATTTTTGCCAGCGGATCACACCGACCGCTTCCGAACCCGGGCGGCTTGGGTCCAGAGCACCCTCTGAGTCACAGTTCAGACTATGCTATGCCTCTTGGGCCACATGGCCTCCACTATCCATGTGGTTCCCCCATGCCCACCTACACATGTGGACAGCTCAGTGGTGCCTCAGTGGCCAGTGGAGCACGTCCATCGGTCACATCAGGGACCCCATCAGGGTCCTTCTCGACCTTTGTTTGTCTCTGAGTTGGTGGCAAAACCCCCACAACCACCTCTGGGGGTTGCCCTTCCAGGCCCCACAACATAGTACTGACAACGGATGCCTCCCTGTTAGGGTGGGGTGCCCACTGCGGGTTGTTGTGCACGCAGGGGCAGTGGTTGCCCGAGGAGTCGCAGCAGCAGATAAACTTGCTCGAACTCCGGGCAATTCAGTGGGCCCTGAGGGCCTTCGAGGACCACCTCAAGGGGCGGTCGGTACTCGTGCAGACTGACAACTGTGTGGTGATGTTCTACGTCAACAAGGAGGAGGGTACCGGATCACGCTCCCTCTGCCGGGAAGCGGTCCTCCTCTGTTCCTTCGCCGTCCGTTGGAGGATATCCCTCTGAGTGGCCTACCTTCCGTGCCAGGAGAATGTCCTAGTGGACAGGCTCAGCAGGCTCCTTCGCCCTCACAAGTGGTGGCTGGATCCAGGAGTGGCGAGTTGGCTGTTTCTTCGATGGGGGACGCCGACGATCGACCTATTCGCCAGTCCCCAGAACGCGCAGCTTCCACGCTTTTGCGGGCCGGTACCGCACCCAAATAGGGAGAGTCCGGGTGCATTCCTTCTGAGCTGAGCCTCTGGCCTGCTCTATGCATTCCCTCCCATTCCTCTTATTGCGAGGACCCTCAAGGCTCAGCGGGACCGAGTATCGGTGATCCTCGTGGCCTTGGCAGCCCTGGTTCCTGCTTCTGCTCTGGCTGTCAACGGAGCCTCCTGTTCCCCTGGGCTCTGCCCTGGGCCTGCTGACGCAGGAGGATGGGCAGGTGCAGCACCCAAACATGACCACCTTATCCCTCATGGCCTAGCAGCTGAACATGTCTTCCTAGTTTCGCTGGCTCTCCCAGAGGAGGTCCTCCTCGCGTCGAGGAAGGACTCAACTAGACGAGCCTACGCCTTCAAGTGGAGGCGCTTCTCGGTCTGGTGCTCAGGACTCCAGATCGACCCATTTTTGTGTCCCATTTGATGGGTCTTTCGGTACCATCTCCATCTCTCGAGGGAAGGTCTCAAGTCGAACTCAGTCATAGTACACTTAAGCGCCATCCCAGCAAACCACCTCCCCGTTGAGGGAAAGCCCCACTCGGGGCAGCCATTGGCCTCCTGCTTTATGCAATGTCTTTTGCTATCTAAGCCACCCATCCGGCCTCCCCTGGCAGAATGGGATCTGAATGTGGTGCTTATGCAGCTGACACGTCCACCCTTCCAGCCAATGGTGACGTGTTCCCTTCGGCATCTGTCCTGGAAGGTGGCCTTCCTGATGGCACTGACCTCGGCCCACTGAGTTAATGAGCTCCTGGCTTTTATGGCCGATGCTCCTTACACCAGGTTCGATAGGAATAGGGTGATCCTCCGCACCCACCCCAAATTCCTGCCTAATGTTTTCTCGGATTTCCTTCTCAACAAGGAGATAGTCCTGCCAACCTTCTTCCCAAGACCTCACGCCGACCAGGTGTCGGCGCTCACACCCTCGACTGCAGAAGAGCTCTTGCCTTCTACGAGGGATGTCCGATATTAAAGGTACAGGTGGCAATCATACCGGCTCCGCATGCGAAATAGTACTGTCATAAGCAGGACTACTTGTACTCGTAGTAGGAGAGCCTGTAGCGTTGGTTTTTTAAACACTCAAATTACGAGTAGTTTTCGGGAAGCAAACAAACATGATGTGTGTAATCGCAGAGTATTTGAAGTTTGAGGTGCATGGCGTTATCATATTTTTGCAAGCCGAAGGAGTTAAGCAGAGTGAAATTCATTGCAGATTAGAGGGCATGTATGGCCCGAATGTTTTAAGCTTAAAAAAGTCAGCGTCTGGTGTAACAAGTTTAAAGATGGCCAAACGGAGTTGAATGATGATCTGGAAAAGAAAAGAGGCAGACCAAGGACCTCACACCCGGATGACAACTGTGCAATTGTCGAAGTCTGATTAGGGAGGATCGTCACATTAAAGTTCGTGATATTGCTGAAATGACTGGCATTCCTAAGAGTTCTGTTCATGAAATCATATGCGATCTCAACTTCCGCAAGATCAGGAGGAATTGCAAGACACCGTTATGGACTACTTCAAGCAACTTGACACGCAACTGTACCATGAAGGGGTGTTCAAACTAGTGTCACGCTGGGATAAATGTCTCAATGTTTACGGCGATTATGTGGAGGAGTAAACAAAAGTATGTAGTTTTTGGTGGAATGTATTAAATAATTTCTTTAAATACAAATGTTAGTATAATTTTGGCCTGTAACTTTAATATTGGACACCCCTCGTATTTGCAGCACACCTGAGCTCGTCGCAAGTCTGGCCGACTCTTTGTGACCTATGGTCCCAATCGACCGGGGCAGACAGTTACCAAATGCACCGTCTCTATTTGGGTGGCGGACTGCATCACCTTTGCTCACATGAAGGCGAGTCACTGTGCACGGGGTCCGGGCCAAAACAGCCTCAGTGGCCTTGCTGCGCTCCATGCCCCTAATGGACATCTTCTGGGTGGCGACCTGGTCTTCAACGAACACCTTCGCTGCACACTACTGCCTGGAGAGGGAGTCCCGCCAGGACAGCACCTTTGGGCAGGCTGTACACCATAATCTATTCGGGGTATAAGGAACCTCCTGCCCTCCAACCCTTCTTCACGGCTACTGAGGGCATCGCCCTGAGGACTTGGGCTCCTTCGAGCATTGACTTCTGCTCACGACCTCACGGAGGTGTTTTTTGGTTACAGGTTCGGTGGCCTGTAGCTGGGTAGTCCCATAAGTGAGGACTGACTTCCTGCTTGTTCCTGAAGAAAGTGTAGTTATATGTCTTGATGGATGCATTAATCATGACATTATCAGCATATATGTGGTAGAGGACATTGAAGATTTGTATGATAGTGCAGTTCGGCTGTATGAAGATGTTGAATAATAGTGCAGAAAAGCGTAGTTACTCACCTGTAACAGGTGTTCTCCAGGGACAGCAGGAATCAGTTTTTGCTACCCTCCCACCTCCCCTGATGAGTTGCTGGATTTTTGTCCTTCCCTTGCCATCTTCTTGGTACAGCTCAAGCTAAGGGACCTGACTGAGCAAGATGGCACCCTTGGGTGGGAAGAGGACCACGCATGCGTGGCAGCAATCTCAAAGGCTTTCTTTGAAAGCTGCAGAATTTCTCCGCGCGGGCTCCGTCGGTGCCAACGTCACTCATAAGTGAGGACTGATTCCTTCTGTCCCTGGAGAATACCTGTTACAGGTGAGTAACTACGCTTTTCTGCACTATTATCCAACATCTTCATACAGCCGAACTGCACTATCATACAAATCTTCAATGTCCTCTATCACATATATGCTGATAATGTCATGATTAATGCATCCATCAATACATATAACCCTGACATTACAACCTTAACAGAATGCTTTACCGCAGTCAAATCATGGCTCATCATCCATAACATGAACATGAACATCAATAAAATGGAAGCTCTATATATCACCAGAGAGCAGTTTCATCCCACTGGACACCATAAACCTAAATGGCATCCAACTTCATGTATGACAAGAGATATGTTATCTAGGTATCACCCTTGATCAACATCTAACATTCTCTGCCCACATAAGAAACATCACCAGGTGCATATACTATAAACTCAAGACTGTACAACATCTCAAGCCTCTCCTAACTCAACAAAACGTCTGCAAAGTCCTTCAAGCTCTCATCTTCCCACATCTGGACTATTGCAATCTCATCCTCCAAGGCCTACCTAGGAAAACAATCCACCCACTTCAACTAGTCTTCAGTACAGCAGCATGTACTCTTTGCAATACCAGCATAACTGAGCACATAACACCATTGCTCAAACAGCTTCACTGGCTACCTGTCATCAAACACACAAAATTTAAAGCCATCCTTACAGTTTTCAAGATCCTGAATGGCCTATCAGCTACTCACCTACAAACAGTAATGCATGAGACCAAAGATAACACACAAGAAGAATCGGTGCCCAGAACACCCTAGCAACTCCAGCATCCTTCACCAGATCCAGCATCACCATATCTATTTCTCCCTATATGCACCTTCTCTCTAGAATTCAGTCCCATACAAACTCTGGGCCACAAAGGATCTACTAACATTCAGAAAGGCCCTCAAGACTCGCCTAGCAATGGTGTTATGTGCTCAGTTATGCTGGTATTGCAAAGAGTACATGCTGCTGTATTGAAGACATTTATCCCAGCTTACTTCACCAAGGACAAGACATAATGCAACCACCTTTGTCCCCCCTCCCATTCCCTCTCCCCCTTCCTCCCACTCTCAACTGTTGTTCGCCCCTTGTATTAACTCCTCTCCAAGTTCTTTGCCCTGTTACAATGTATCAAGTTTTGTTTCAATGTAAACCGTCTTGACCTTAGGATAAAGCAGTATAGAAAACCTGTTAAATATTTCAATACTAGGGTGTGTGAATTTTAGAGATTTCATAATTTTAAAAAGCACTATTGAAAAAATGGTACAATTTCATGTGGTAAATCAACAATTAGCTTTAAATTTTGTGTAATATGTTAATCTCCGAGAACAAGTAGGAAGTCGGTCCTCACATATGGGTGATGTCGGCACTGATGGAGCCCTCGTGGGACCATCTCCCCAGCTTTCAAAGAAAGCCTTTGGGAGATGCCACCATGCATGCATGATCCCCTTTCCGCCCAAGGATGCTATCTTGCTCAGTCTCCTTTTTTCCGCAGAACCCTTCAGACGTCATCTGTCTTTCCCCTGAAAAAAAAGTCGATTTTTTTTCTTCTCGAGTTCTTAACTCATCTCCGGTATCGTACCGGTACTCTTGGTTCCGTTTTTGTTCTTTTTTGGCACTTTCACGCCTTTTTTCCCCGCTGGCAGCCTGGAGGGTCTTTATCCTCGCAGGGGTTCTTTTTTCCCCTATGGCTTCCAGTGGCTTCAAAAAGTGTGATCGGTGTGCTAAGCTCATGTCCTTAACTGACACACACGACTGCTGGCTACATTGCCTTGGGCTGCACCATGGCCTTCAGCTTATGCAAACTGATGTCTACAAAGGCCCAAAAGAGCCACTAGCAGCAGCTTGATCAATTCCCCCCCCCCCCGACTCCCCGATGCCTCTGAAGGCTAGGGCCTTGTCTGAGGCACCGACATCTCGTGAGGCATTCTCCGAACCCGAGCACCATCATGGGTCCTCAGAGAGGGGGTCCCCTTCGAGGGAACACAGGAGAAAGAAGAAACCCTCGAAGACAGTGTCCTTGGATGGCTCCGACAGTCAGGGTTCCTCCTGGGCCTGTAGCCCCAGGCGCCTGCCCGAGGCTTTGGAGAAGGAGCGGCCGGCGAAGGTCCCCCGGAAGCATCCGGAGGTAGATTTGCCTCGATCCTCGAAGGCTATCCTCATTGAGGATTCCCCTTCAGGGGAGCCGGCGTCGGACCCGAGTCCCTCGGTGCCCATGCCAAAGGCTGCATAGCCTTCTGACCTGGAGTCCACAATGGCGACCTTGGCACGCAGCTTGTCTGCCTTCTTGGACCATTAGCGGGTGCTGTTGTCTGGCACGTCTGGTTCCTCCGTCCTGACCACTGGGCATTCGACGTCAACGACGTCCCCAGAGGCCGAGCCGATCCTCCAGGTCCTGCGACGAGTCTATCCTTGGCCGAGGTCACGCACGGTATCCTGCTCAACGGGGCCATGGTGATCCTCGATGTCCCCTTCGAGGGTGGACTGTGCGGCCTCAGGCCCTTCGAAGCCTGCAGAGCAGCCCACCCTCAAGTCTTCCTCGGACTACTCAGAGTGGGAGACGAGGGATGATACCCGTTGACACTGTAACGTCCCCTCGGACTCCCCAATCTCAGAACCCTGGAGAAGGTCCCCACCGGAGGACATGGGATTCTTAGACTTTGTAAAAGACATGTCTAAGGCCTTGGCATTCACAACTGAGTCAGAGGAGGACCCTCAGGCTGATGATCTCGAGATCCTCCAGTACGAGGCTCCCCCTGGGGAATCGCTCATGGTGCCCATTCCTCCCATCCTGGAACGAGCCGCATGTGGGAAACGCCGGTGTCTGTGCCGGTAGTGAGCAAGCGACTCGACTCAATGTATCGAGTCCACCGGAGCCCTGGCTTCCAGAAGTCGCAACTGCCTCACAACTCCATGGTTGTGGAGTCGGCCATGCGTCGGCTGACGAGCCAGAAGATGCACTCCTCGGTGCCCCCCCGCCCCCCCAGGAGGGCGACCCGAACCTTGGACGCCCTCGGCAGGATGTGCTACCAGGGCTCTGCTCATTTGCTGTGTCCAGGCCAACCAGCTGTAGATGGGCATGTACCTGAGGGATCTGGTGAAGGAACTCACCGGTTTCTCAGCTGGTCTCTCCAAGGAGCCCTTGCAGCGCTTCAGGGGCCTGTCCAAGGCCATCCGTGAATGCTCAAAATTTGTCTCGAGCAGCCTATGACTGGTTTGAATTGGCGGCCCTGGTAGCCACGGCAGGCATCGGTGTGCACTGCCAGGCTTGGCTCCAGTCTGACCTCGAGCAGTGGGTCCAGGACAAGTTGGTTGACGTCCCCTACCAGGGAGAAAACCACTTTGGCAAGTCCATGACCGACAAGGCCACTGAGTTGGAGACAGTTCATGACGAGGACCAAACTCTCTAAGACCGCTGCCCCTCCCCGAAAGAAGGCCTTGGTGAAAAGCCCTTTTACCCGAGGAAGGAAGCTGCTTACCGTAACTATCCACATTTTCAGGCCTCCTCGGCTCCCTAACAAGTGCAGCAGGCCAAGGGACAAGGGCATGGCCTGTGTAAGCAGAAGGCTCCGAAGCCCCAGGCACTGGCTCCGGCCTAGCCATGGGGGAGTTTTTGACTACTCCAGCATAACCATTCTACCCCAAAGAGGTCACCAGCCTACAGGAGGACGACTGACCCTCTATGCCCCAAGGTGGGTAAACATTACCACCAATACCTGGGCAATGAGGGTGGTCATGGAGGGTTACCTCCTCCACTTGACCCAGATCCCTCCTCCTTATTTTCCGGGAGAGCCCTCCAGATCTCCCCTCCAACAGGGCCACCTTCTGAAGGAACTGGCAGGTCTTCTCGAGGACAATGCGGTGGAACCGGTGCCCCACCATCTCCAGGGCAAGGGGTTCTACTCCAGATATTTCTTCGTCCCAAAGAGGACAGGGGGTCTAAAGCCCATCCTCGACATGCGCAATCTCAACGCATTCCTAGTGAGGGAGAAGTTCAAGATGCTCTCCCTTGGAACATTGCTGCCCTACCTCCAGCAGGGAGACTGGCTATGCTCCTTAGACCTCAAGGATGCTTATACTCACATCCTCATCCACCCAAACCACAGGCAGTACCTGCAGTTTGTAGTAGGGGGCAGGCACTTTCAGTACAGGGTGCTCCCATTCGGTTTCACCTCTTCTCCAAGGGTGTTCACAAAATGCCTGGCAGTAGTGGCCACCTTTCTCAGGCTTCAGGGGGTCATCTTGTTTCCCTACCTGGATGACTGGCTCGTAAAAGGGGACACGGCGTCCGAGGTACAGCAGGCCACCGCATGCACCCTCCAGGTTCTACAGCACTTAAGCTTTGTCATAAACTACCCCAAGTCCCACCTTCTTCCGACACAGTGCCTGGAATTCATTGGAGCAAAGCTTGACACTTGCCCGTCAAAGGCTTTCTTGCCCTCCAACCGTGCAGACTGCCTCAAATCTCTGGCCTGGGACATACAGCACCGTCCCTCGGTGTCTGCCCGTCATCTTTTGCACCTCCTCGGACACATGGCCTCTACAGTCCACGTCACTCCAGGTACCCATCTCCACATGAGAACGGCGCACTGGTGTCTCGGGGACCAGTGGTCCCAGGCCACGGGCTGCCTCAGGAACAGGATTCGGGTGACCTGCCAGTTGGCAGACTCGCTTGAATGGTGGCAGTCGTCCCAGCACCTGGAAACGGGCATGCCTTTCCAAGGCCCAGGGCAATCGATTGTCCTCACCACGGATGCCTCCCTACTTGGCTGGGGAGCCCACTGTGTGGGTCTCCGCATCCAGGGTGGCTGGTCGCCAAATGAAAGCACCCATGAAATTGATCTGGAGCTTCTTGCTATTCACCACGCCCTGGGAGTTTTTGCCATCGCTTCCACCATCGGCCAGACCTGGTCCAGACGGACAACCAGGTGGACATCTTCTATGTGAACAAGCAAGGGGTCACAGGGTCACGTGCCCTCCGTCAGGAGGTTACTGGCCCTCTGCTCTTACGCAGTCCAGGAGGGGATCTTCCTCAAAGCGATGCACCTGCCAGGACAGGACAACCTCCTAGCTGACAGGCTCAGCAGGGTTCTCCGACTGCACGAGTGGCAGCTGGACCCTATGGTAACCAGCCAGCTTTTACATCTATGGGGGGAACCCATGATGGACCTGTTTGCCAGTCCAGACAACTTCCAGTTACCCTGCTTTTGCTCTTGGCAGGCTCACCCCTCCAGGGTAGCAGCGGACGCGTTTCTAGTCCCATGGACGGAGGGCCTCATGTACGCTTCCCTCTGATGCCGTTGATTGCCAAGACCTTGCTCAAGACCCTCCGTGATACAGCCACGTTCATCTTGATAGCCTCCGTTGGCTCAGGCAGCCGAGGTTATCGCTGCTGCTGCAGTAGTTGGTGATGAAAGCCCCCATCCCCATAGGGACTGCCCAGGACTTCTATCTGAGGAGGGGGGCTCTCTCCTACACCCCAACCTGGGGTCTCTCGCTCATGGCTTGGCTGCTGAGAGGGTAGCCTTGGTCCATCTCCACCTTCCCACTGAGGTTTAGAATGTTCTGCTGGCCTCATGTAAGGCCTCTCCGAGGAAGGCATACGCCTTCAAATGGCATAAATTCTCAGCTTGATGTGCCGAGTGAGGGGCTGACCTTTTCTCCTGCCCAGTTGCCATGGTGTTCAAGTACCTATTTCACCTTTCCCACTCCGGGCTCAGGTCTAATTCAGTTAGGTTCCACCTCTGTGCCCTGGTGGCTCACCACCACACATAAGAATATAAGATATGCCATACTGGGTCAGACCAAGGTCCATCAAGCCCAGTATCCTGTTTCCAACAGTGACCAATGTAGGTCAAAAGTACCTAAAAGTTTCCCCAAGACACAGGTTCCACAATACTTATATTGAGGCAAGCAGTGGATATTCTGGGTCCCCTTTAATAATGATCTATGGACCTTTCCTCCAGGAACTTGTCCTAACCTTTTTTGAACCCAGCTACACTAACAGCTTTTACTACATCCTCTGGTAACAAATTCAAGAGTTTGATTACATGTTGAGTGAAAAAATATTTTCTCTTATTAGTCTTAAATAGGTTACCCTGTAGCTTCATTGCATGTCCCCTAGTCTTTTTATATTCTGATGACGTCAGCAATCGATCTACGTTTACCCGTTCCACTCCATTCATTAATTCATAGACCTCTATCATATCTCCCCTCAGCCGTCTCCTTTCTGGGTTGAAGAGTCCTAACCTTTTTAGCCTCTCTTCATAGGAATATCCTTCCATCCCCTTTACTATTTTGCTGACTTTTCTATGTACCTTTTCTAATAACGCTATCTTTTTTAAGATACGGCGACCAGAATTGCACACAATATTCAAGGCGCAGTCGCACCATGGAACGATAGAGGCATTATAATATCCTTTGTTTTAATTTCCATTCCTTTTCTTATGATACCTAGCATTCTATTTGCTCTCTTGGCCGCCATTGGAGATGAATGCATGGCTGCGTGGATGGTGTCATCGAGAGTCAATGTCCAAGATAAACTCATAGCAGATGTTGCATCAGTAACATATCATACATTAACTTTTGATGAAAGCACAGACATTTCTGCATTTAGTGCAGCAGCATTGTGTTGCCCATTATGAAGATTTGGGAATCTCTGAATCATGGAAGGAAGTAAAGTTGATGAAAGAAGTTGAAACTTTCATGAGAACTGTTTACACAACCTTTTGTCGATCTTCAAAAAGGTCACAATTTAAAGAATTAGCAGATGCTTCTGAATGCGAGTCAATTGCTTTTAAACCTCTGAAGGAAGTGTGGTGGTTATCTAGACATTTTGCCCTTCAAGCAATTATTCGAAATTATGATCCATTATTAAAATACTTTGAAGAAGAGAAGGATAATGATCCCATTGCAAAGTACTGTTATAAAAAGCTAAACTGCCATCAATTCCATATAACACTGCAAATTTTGAATGATGTTTTATCTGAACTACGGTAGCTTGATTAACAATGGCATTTCAAAAACGTGGGCTAACACCAATGGAAGCATATCATCTTGCACAGGGTAAACTGAACAAAATCCGAATGCAATACTTGGGTGACACAGTGATAGTGATAATGTTAAAAATCTTCTCGACAAGATACCTGGAGGCGTTTCAGTGGATACTGGTTCCACACTTATTTTCATTAATATGCTGTGTCTGCATTTAGAGGAAAGATTTCCTGAAAATGAAATTGAGGAATGGTCTGCTTTTGACTTGACAGCAATAGCACAGTGTGATTATGAATTTGGAATTGAAAACATCCGATTACTCTGCTTAAAGTACAAACAATTTCTTATGGAGGAACATATTGTTATTCAACAGTACAATGACTTCAAGTTCTTAGTTGCAGAAAAAATCAAAAGCAAACTGATAAACAGTTTTCCGGATATGGTGACTTTGGCATTTCAGAATGCTCACTTTGCAGATTTAGCGAAATTGATGGATATTGGTGGAACATAGCAATATTTCTTTCAATTCTTCTGCAGCATCACCTTTAAATACCACTTCAGTCATTGGTAACATCCCTATATCTTCTTCAGTAAAGACCGAGCAAAGAATTCATTGTCTCTCCACTATAGCCTTGTCCCCTCCTACTGCCCTTTTTACCCCTCTATCATCTAATGGGCCAACTGACTCTCTCAAAGGTGTTTTGCTATGAATGTACTTGAAAAAGTCTTTATTATGCATTTTCGCTTCCACAGCAAGTTTCTTCTCAAATTCTCTCTTTGCCTGCCTTATTAATGTCTTGCATTTAACTTGCCAGTGGTTGTGCTTTTTACCATTTTCGTCATTTGGATCTTTTTTCCATTTCCTGAAAGATGCTTTTTTCGCAACAAACTCTCTGACCTCACCTTTAAACCATCCTGGCAGTTTTTTGGACTTCCTTCCACTTTTCTTAAAACATGGAACACAGCTGGCCTGGGCTTCCAAGATAGTATTTTTCAACAACACCCAAGCTTGATGTAAGTCTTTAACCTTTGCAACTGCTCCTTTTAGTTTTTTCTTAACTACTTTCCTCATTTTATCATCATCTCCCTTTCGAAAGCTAAAAGGTAGTAATGTGGATTTCCTTACCATCCCTCCTCCATTAATTAAATCAAACGCGATCATGCTATGATCACTATTGCCAAGTGGCCCTAACACCCTTATCTCTTGCGCCAGGTCTGGTGTTCCACTAAGGACTACGTCCAAAATGGCTTCCCCTCTGGTAGGTTCATGAACCAGCTGCTCCAAGAAGCAGTCATTTATTTCATCAAGAAACTTTATCTCCCTAGCATATCCTACCATGACATTTACCCAGTCAATACCGGGGTAATTGAAATCACCCATTATTATTGCCGTTCTGTAACTTTTGTCAGCTTCCTTGATTTCTTTGAGCATTTCATCATCCATTTTTTCATTTTGGGCAGGCGGTTGATAGTACACCCCCACTGCCATCGCCTTCCCCTTTTTACATGGAATTTCAATCCATAGATATTCTGCAGGAAATTTTGTTTCCTATAGAACTCTAATCCTTTGTGACTCAATGCCTTCTCTAACATAGAGTGCAACCCCTCCACCAATTTGATCAGCTCTATCATTACGATACAGTTTCTACCCAGGTATCAGTGTCTCACTGGTTGTCCTTCCATCGTGTCTGTGAGATACCAATCATATCTAACTTCTCATTTAGTGCTATATATTCTAACTCTCCCATCTTATTTTTTTAATTTCTAGCATTTACATACATGCATTTTAAAGACTATTTTATTCATATTTCATCTGGTAATCGGTAGGCAGGGATAATTTGGAATCTTTAAGCTCTGTCTGCTCTATACTCAAAGGCATTTGGGCTACCTTTGTCTTTATTGGAACCTCTCTGCTGATGTGCCCTAACTTCATTTTTTTGGTAGTATCCTTCAAGGATTCAGTGTTCTGAACCATGCGCTCTTCCCTGTTTTAAAGCTGCTCTATCTTCTTTTTAAAGGTTAAAGCCAGCAGCTTGGTTCCATTCTGGTTATGGTGAAGCCCATCCCTTCGGAAGAGCCCCTCCTTTCCCCAGAATGTTCCTCAGTCCCTAACAAATCCAAAACCCTCATCCTTGCACCATTGTCTCATCCACGCATTGAGACTCCAGAGCTCTGCCTGCCTTTTGGGTCCTGCACGTGGAACGGGAAGCATTTCAGAGAACGCTACCCTGGAAGTTCTGGATTTCAACTTCCTACCTAAAAGCCTAAATTTAGCCTCCAGAACCTCCCTTCCACATTTTCCTATGTCATTGGTACCAACATGTACCAAGACAGCAGACTCCTCTCCAGAATTATCTAAGACCTTGTCTAGGTGGTGTGTGAGGTCCGCTACCTTCGCACCAGGCAAGCATGTTACCAAGCGATCCTCACGTCCACCAGCCACCCAGCTGTCTACATTCCTAATGATCGAATCACCAACTGTAAAGGCTGTCCTAAACCTTCCCTCATGAGGACATGGCCCTGGAGAAACTTCCTCAGTGTGAGAGGGTTTTACATCACCTGGAGGACAGTTCCTAGCTATAGGATCACTTCCTGCCACACCAGGGTGGTGATCTCCTGTCATGTGACCTCTCTCCTCCATGGCAACAGGGATGCTGCCAGACTGGAGTTGGGACTTCATGACTATATCCCTGTAGGTCTCATCTATGTATCTCTCAGTCTTCTTTATGTCTCCCCAGTTTTCTTCTCTTGCTTCTAGAGATCAGACTCGTTTCCTGAGAGCAAAGAGCTCCTTGCACTTTATGCACACGTAAGACCCCTTCACCAACTGGGAGAAAATCATACATGTGACACTCAGTACAAAAGACTGGAAAGCCCCCATCTCACTGCTGATTGTGCTTAGATATTTAAGTTCTTTACTTACTAAGGATTGCTGGGGATGCTTATACTAATAAATCTATACCTAATACGTTTAATGTACTTTGTTCTCCTGAAATTTAATTAATCTCAGGTCCTTAATGTATGCTGATGAGAATAAAAAGCTGCACCTGAGGGTGACTATGACACCTCCTTTCCTTTAAGAAGTTTAAGCACCTATAAAGCGATTATCCCAGGGGTGGGTGGGTGTTGGGGAGGGAGAGAGGGAATCAGATTTGTCTGACAAGACCTGCCTCTGGTGAATCCATGCTGTCTCTGATCCTACAATCCGCTGGACTCCAGAAACCTCACTATTTTCTCTTTCAGCAGCGCTTCCAATAATTTACTCACCACCAATGTTAAACTAACTGGCCTGTAGTTTTCAACCACACCCTTACTTCCGCTTTTGTGTAAAGGGACCACATGTGCCTCTCTCCAGTCCTTTGGCACCACTCCCAACTCCAACAAGACATTGAAAAGGTCAGTCAGTGTAGCTGCTAAAACGTCCCCAAGTTCCCTCAGTATTCTAGGGTGCATCCCATAACAACATAAGATATGCCATACTGGGTTAGACCAAGGTCCATCAAGCCCAGTATCTTGTATCCAACAGTGGCCAATCTAGGTCATAAGTACCTAGCAGTTTCCCCAAAAGACACAGGTTCCTCAAAGCTTGTATTTGGTCAAGCAGTGATATCCTGGGTCCCTTTTAATAATACTTTATGGACCTTTCCTCTAGGAACTTGTCCAAAGCTATTTTGAACCCAGCTACACTAACAGCTTTTACTACATCCTCCGGTAACAAATTCCAGAGTTTGATTACACATTGAGTGAAAAAATATTTTCTCTTATTAGTCTTAAATAGTTTACCCTGTAGCATCATTGCATGTCCCTTAGTCTTTCTATATTCTGATGACATAAACAGTCGATCTACATTTACCCGTTCCACTCCATTCATTAATTTATAGCCCTCTATCATATCTCCCCTCAGCCATCTCTTTTCCGGGTTGAAGAGCCCTAACCTTTTTAGCCTCTCCTCACAAGGGTATCCTTTCATCCCCTTTACCATTTTGTTCGCTCTTCTCTGTACCTTTTCTAATAACGCTATATCCTTTTTAACATACGGCAACCAGAACTGTACACAATACTCAAGGTGGGGTCGCACCATGGAACGATACAGAGGCATTATAATATCCCTTGATTTATTTCCCATTCCTGTCCTTATGATACCTACCATTTTATTTGCTCTTTTGGTCGCTGCTGCACACTGGGCGGAGGGTTTTAACATATCCATGATGACACCTAAATCTTTTTCCTCGGTGGTGGTTCCTAATGTGTAACCTTGCATCGTGTGACCATAGTTTGGGTTTTTCTTTCCTATGTTCATAACTTTGCACTTGCCCACATTAAATTTCATCTGCCATTTGGATGCCCAGTCTTCCAATTTATCAAGATCCTCTTGCAATTTTCCACAGTCCTTATGGGTTTTAACAACTTTAAATAGTTTTATGTCATCTGAAAATTTGATGACCCCACTCGTTATTCCCTTTTCCAGGTCATTTATGAATATGTCAAAAATCCAGTCCCATCGCTTTGTCTACTTTAAGCTTAGCTAGTTCCTCATGAACACAGTCTTCTGAAAATTGTTCAAGATGCCCCTTGCTTCTGTTCCTGCTTTTGGGTGTTTTCTGAGGTCCTGCTCCTGGTTCTTCGTCTGTGAACACAGAACAGAAATATTTGTTAAGCAATTCCACTTTATCCTCATCAGCTTCTACATATTCCTCCCCTTCACCCTTGAGTTTGACAATACCACTTTTGCCCTTCCTCTTCTCACTAACATATCTGAAAAATCTTATCCCCCCATTTTATTGCATTGGCTATTTCCTCCGCTTTTTGAATCTTTGCTTTCCTGATTAATTCTCTAGGTTTTTCCAAATATAGATGCCTGTCTTTCTTTCTCCGTGATCTCTTGTATTTTATGAAGGCCTCCCTCTCTTTCTTGACCTTTTCAGCTAATGCTTTAGAAAGCCATAGTGGTCTCATTTTCCTTTTACCTTTATTTACCATTTTAACAAAAAGATTGATTGTCCTTAAAATATCCCCCTTCAGTTTTGCCCACTGTTTTTCTACATCCCCCAGCTGTTCCCATCCTGCTAACGGCTCCCTGAGGTATTGGCCCATCTTGGCAAAGTTAGTTTTCCTGAAGTCTAAGACCCTTGTTTTTGAAAGGATTTTAACAGCACTAGTGCTAATACTGAACCACACCATCTGATGATCACTGGATGCAAAATGATCTCCCTGTATAACATCAGAAACACTTTTACCATTGGTAAGCACCAAGTCCAGTATGACCCCTGTTACCAGTTACCCGAATAGTTCTCCTTGTAAAAAGTCCAGGATCTCCTTGCTTCTAGATGATACTGCAGCAGGAATGTCCCAATCAACATCCAGCATATTGAAATCCCCTATCAGTAGCACGTCCCCTTTCCAAGCAATGTTGTATATGTCTTCAATTAACTCTCCGTCCACCTCTTCCTCTTGTGAGGGAGGTCTGTATATCACACCAATGCAAATAGATTTCTCTTTCCCTCTTTCTGGTTTAACCCACAGTGCCTCCTCTCTCCCTTTTAAGCTCTGTAGTCCACTCCTCCTCCCCTTCTTCCTTCCCTGTCCTTTCTAAATAAAGTATAGCCTGGTTTAGTTACATCCCATTCATAGTTTTC
Organism: Ichthyophis bannanicus; assembly: GCA_033557465.1. Lineage (NCBI taxonomy): Eukaryota > Metazoa > Chordata > Amphibia > Gymnophiona > Ichthyophiidae > Ichthyophis > Ichthyophis bannanicus. The sequence goes on along the minus strand of CM066043.1, from coordinate 26,771,639 downwards.
TGTGAACCATGTTTCTGTAACTGCCACTAAATCCAAGTCAGCCTCTCCCATTAAAGCTTCAACATCTGGGATCTTATTTCCAATTCTACAGGCATCTATATACGCCGCTTTCCATATGTTGTTCCTTTTACCCATTTCCATAAAGGTATTTAATGTTTCACTTACCTGCGGGCTTTCACTTACCTTGGGGCTTTTTCACCCATCCCCAACAAATCTAGTTTAAAACCCTCTTCAGTAGATTAACCAGTGATACTGAAGGCATGTTGACCTGTCTTAGACAGATGGACGCCATCTCTGCTCTGCAACCCTTGGAACAGCATCCCATGGTCCAGGAAACCAAAATACTCTTGATAACACCATCCACGCATCCATGCATTCATCTCCAAGATGCGAGCTTCTCTGCCTTGGCCTTTACCCTCAACAGGGATGATTGAAGAGAGCACCACCTGCGCCCCTGTCTGCTTCACCCACTGTCCTAGAGCCATGAAGTCACTTTTGATATGCTCAGAGGGATACCTGGCAATATCATTTGTGCCTACATGAATTAACAACATTGAGTAATAGAGGGCTTGATGAGTCTCGGCAAACTCTCCGTAGCATCTCTGATTTTGGCACCTGTCAGACAGCATACCTCTCTGGACATCAAGTCTGGTCGGCAGATAGATGCCTCAGTACCCCTCAGAAGAGAGTCACCAATGACCACTACCCTTCACTTCCTTGTTGTCACTGATTCTGCAACTTTGGGGTGCTTGAGCTCTGGTTCTTTCCTTTCTCCAGGACCAAGCAGGAAGTCAGTTCTCACATATGGGTGACGTTGGCGCCGACGGAGCCCCCATGCGTAGCATTTCCCCAGCTTTTAAAGAAAGCCTTTGGGAATGCAGCGCGCATACGCGGTCCCCTTCCTGCCGAAGGGTGCCATCTTGCTCAGTCTTTCTTTTTCCACGGAGCCCAACGGACGTAGTTCGTGTCACCCGGGAAAAGTAGATTTTTTTTCTGCGATTTTTCACGTTTCTTTATCTCGTTCAACGCTGGTTCCCCTCCCGCCTCGGCTCGGTACACCAGTATCGAGTCCGGAGTTTCTTTTTCGGTTTTTGTCCTTTGTGACTAGCGTTCGCACTTTTTTCTTTATTTTCACTGGCAGCCCTGTCTTTTGACCTCACAGGGGCCCTTTTTCCCCCGATGGCTGCCAGCGGGTTCAAAAAGTGTGATCTGTGCAAGAAGCTTATGTCTCTTTCCGACGCACACGACTGCTGCCTCCGATGCCTTGGGCCCGACCATGACCCGCTGGTCTGTGGCCCGTGCGGCAAGATGTCAGCAAAGGCACTTCGGAGCCATCAGCATCAACGTGAGAGAATTTTTTTGGAGTCCACGTCCAGCCAGGCCCGGACTTCATCAGAGGCCTCAACATCTCGGTAGTCTGACCCTGAGCGCCATCGTGAGTCCTCTGAAAGGGGGTCTCCTGCCCGGGAGCACAAAAAGAAGAAGAGGCTCGTGAGGGCGGCGTCAATGGAGGCATCTGGATCTTCCGGGGCCAGGTCGCAAAGCCCTGACCGCTGTCCCGGGATCTCGGAGTCAGAGCGACCGACCGACCAAACTACCTCGCTTGGAGTCAGGTAACACCTGTTGTCCTTGTTGACTCTCCTCCGGGAGAACCAACGTTGGGCCCGATGCTGTCGGGGCCCAAGTCGGGGGCTGCGGAATCTCCTGATCTCGGACTCAGGTTGACGGCCCTGGAGAGCAGCCTGGTTGCTTTCATGGAGCAGCAGCGGGTACTGATCGCCGGTCTGACCGGTGCATCTGCCCCGACCACCGGGACCTCGATGTCCAAGTCGACCCCAGATGCTGAGCCAATCCTCGAGTCAATCACACCTCGAGTCGATCCTCGGCCAAGGTCTTCCTCAACCTCCCTTTCGGGGCCAAGGTCATCGATGCCTGTGCCCTCGGCGTCGGGGTGGGTGGCATTGAGGCCCACATGGCCGGAGCCGTCCAACTCCTTGGAGGAGTCGGTGTGGAAGACGGAGGACGAGGAGTCTCCCGACACCCTCCGGACCCGGTGCGTCCTGTCCGACTCACCGGAGTCCGAGCCTCGGAGAAGGTCGTCCCCCCCCCCCCCCCCCTTCCTGGAGGATACCTGGTTCTCGAATTTCGTCAGGGACATGGCCAAGGCTTTGGCATTCGCAGCGGACGCCGAGGAGGAGCCTCAAGCAGAAGAGCTCAATGCCATCCAATATGATTTTCCTCCGAAGGAAGCGTTTACTGTACCGGTTCCTCCGATCTTGCAACGACTGCTTTTCCGTATGTGGAAAGCACCGGCCTCAGCACCGGTTCTTAGCATGCAGGTCGATTCTATTTATCGAATTCGTAAGAGCCTTGGGTTCCAGAAGGCACAGCTACCGCACAACTCCATGGTTGTGGAATCGGCCCTGCAGAGGCTGAAAAGCCAAAAGATGCACCACTCGGTGCCTCCCGGCCGGGAGGCCCAGAACCTGGATGCCTCCAGTAAAAAGTGCTTCCAGGGCTCGATGCTGTCTTGCCATATCCAGACTTACCAGCTGTACATGGGCATGTACTTACGGGACCTGGCAAAGGAGATTGCCGGGTTCTCGGCTGGCCTCTCCGAGGAACCTTTGCAGAGATTCAAGGCCTTGTCTACAGGGATCCGAGAGTGCTCAAAGTTTATATCTCGAGCATCCTATGACGGCTTCGAGGCTTTGGCCCGGGTAGCCGTGGCCGGCATCGGTGCATGCCGTCAGGCCTGGCTACAGTCGTCAGACCTGGAGCAATGGGTGCAGGATAAGTTGATCGATGTCCCGTGCCGAGGTGACAACCTTTTCGGCAAGCCCATGACTGAGAAGGCTACAGAAATCGAGACCGAGACTCTCACCAGGACAAGGCTGTCCAGAAAGACTTCTGCCCTTCTCACAAAAAGAAGGGCTCTGGGAGGAAGCCCTTTTTCCTGAGGAAGGGTGCTGCCTACAAAACCTACCCTCAATATCAGGCCTCTCCAGCTCTCCAACAGGGCCAGCAGGCCAAAGGGCAGGGGCATGGGCCCCGTAGGCAGAAACCCCCAAGGCTCCGGCTCCTGCACAGCAGGGAGGGGTTTTTTGACTCCCAAGGCATAGCCTCTCCTTAGCTGGTGGCCCCACTCAGCAAAGGAGGTCAGCTGACCCTGTGTGCCTACAGGTGGCCAGCCATCACAGGGGATACCTGGGTACTGAGCATAGTCCAGAAGGGCTATATGCTCTATTTCCATCAGCTACCCCCCTCCTACTATCCAGGGGAGCCTCCAAGACTCCCTCTGCACAGGAACCTCCTCCTTCAGGAGTTGGCAAGTCTTCTAAAGGAACAGGCGGTAAAACCAGTGCCGCACCACCTGAAAGGGCAAGGCTTCTACTCCAGGTACTTCCTTGTACCAAAGAGAACAGGAGGCCTCAGACCTATCCTAGACTTGCGAGATCTGAACAAGTTTCTGGAGAGGGAAAAGTTCAAGATGCTTACCCTTGGGATACTGCTGCCCTACCTCCAGCAAGGAGACTGGCTATGCTCCTTAGATCTAAAGGATGCTTATACTCACATCCTCATCCATCCAGACTACAGACAATATCTCAAATTTGTGGTGGGAGGAAACCATTTTCAGTACAGGGTACTTCCCTTTGGCCTAACCTTTGCCACCAGGGTTTTTACAAAATGCCTGGCGGTGGTGGCGGCTTTTCTCAGGAATCAAGGGATCTTTGTCTTTCCTTATCTGGACGACTGGCTAATCAGGGGCCAGTCACCCCAGGAGGCCCGACAGGCCACTCTTCGCACTGTGTCTCTTCTTCAGCATCTGGGCTTTGTCATAAACTACGCAAAGTCCACTTTGCTCCCCACTCAGAACCTAGAGTTTATAGGGGCTAGGCTGGATACCCATCAGGCACAAGCTTACTTGCCCGAAGACAGGGCCCACAGGCTGCTAGATTTGGTCACCCAGATCCAACACACATCTCATATTTCCGCGAGGCACTCCCTGCGTCTCTGGGCCACATGGCATCAACAGTGCATGTGACCCCACATGCCCGTCTTCATATGCAAACTGCTCAATGGTGCCTCAGAGATCAGTGGACACAAGCCACCGGCGACCTCCGTGACAGAGTAAAGGTGTCCAGACGACTTCTGAACTCCTTACAGTGGTGGCTACATCCACCAAACCTTCTTGTTGGTGTATCTTTTCAGTCTCCAGCACACACAAGGGTGCTGACGACAGATGCTTCCTTGAAGGGCTGGGGTGCCCATTGCCAGGGCTTATGCACTCAAGGCCTGTGGTCCCCACAGGAGGCCACTCAACAAATCTACCTTTTAGAGCTGCGAGCAATCCGCTTAGTTCTGCAAACTTTCTGTCATGCCCTCTCACAACAGTCTGTCCTAGTTCAGACAGACAATCAGGTAGCAATGTTCTACGTGAACAAACAAGGGAGCACAGGCTCCAGGCTCTTATGTCAGGAGGCACTGGACCTCTGCTCCTTTGCGGTCAGGCAGGTTAGGGTATGTTTCTCAAAGCAGTTTACCTACCTAGTCAAGAGAATTTCCTACAGACAAGCTAAGCAGGATTCTCCAGCCTCACGAATGGCAGTTGAATCCACTGGTGGTCCAGCAGATCTTCCTCCTCTGGGGACTTCCGTCCATCGATCTCTTTGCAAGTCCACAAAACCGTCAGCTGCCCAGGTTTTGCTCCAGACAGCTGCATCCCCTGAGGATGGCGGCAGATGCTTTTCTGATCTCTTGGTCTGTGGGCCTCCTTTATGCATTTCCTCCTACACCTCTGGTGGCCTGAACTCTGTTCAAGATCCTTCAGGACAAGGCCTCGGTCATTCTGGTAGCCCCCAGATGGCCGAGGCAGCCTTGGTTCCTGCTTCTCCTGCAGTTGGCGGTAGAAGCTCCGGTTCCTCTGGGGGTGCAGCCAGATCTCCTGTCTCAAGAGCAGGGTTCCCTTCTGCACCCCAACCTCAGGTCCCTCAATCTGATGGTCTGGCTGCTGAAAGGGTAGTGCTAGCTCCCTTCTACCTAAGGAGGTTGAAGAGGTGATATTGGCCTCTAGGAGGCAGTTCACCAGAAAGTCCTATGCCCTCAAGTGGCGTAGGTTTATGTTATGGTGTGCGCAGCACAATGAAGATCCTTTCTCTTGCCTTGTGCCAGTAGTACTGCAGTATTTTCTTCACCTTTCAGACTTAGGCCTTAAGTCTAACTCTGTTCGGGTCCACCTCAGTGTTTTGTCAGCGCACCATTCACCGGTGGAAGGACAGCCTCTGTCGGTTCACCCCGTGGTGTCCAGATTTCTCAGAGGTCTGCTTCTACTCAAGCCTCCCGTTCGTCCACCGGCAACTGAGTGGGATTTGAACGTGGTCTTGCAGCAACTTACTCACTCACCATTTGAGCTACTTGCCATTTGCGCTTCCTTTCTTGGAAAGCGTTCTTCCTAGTGGCTCTTACATCAGCCAGACGTGTGAGTGAGCTACAAGCTCTGGTTTCTGATAGACCGTACACGCGGTTCTATAGGAATAGGGTGGTCCTACGGACCCATCCCAAGTTCCTTCAAAAAGTGGTCTCCTCTTTCCACCTCAATCAGGAGGTGGTTCTTCTGACCTTTTTTCCCAGGCCACATACCAGCCGGGCTGAAATAGTCTTGCATACCCTGGACTGTAAGAGGGTGTTGTCCTTTTACATAGAACGTACGCGGGAGCATCGAAGGGCTGCTCAGTTCCTCATCTCGTTTGACCCTAATAGTATGGGGTTACCTGTCTCCAAGCGCACATTGTCCACTTGTGTAGCAGATTTTATCGCCTGGGCGTACAGGTCAGCCGACCTCCCCTTGCAGGGTCGGGTCACGGCCCACTGTGTCAGGGCGAAAGCCACGTCAGTAGTTCATCTCCGCTCTGTTCCGTTGGCAGACATCTGCCGGGCCGCAACTTGGTCTTCAAGCCAGACGTTTGCAGCCCACTACTGCCTGGAGAGAGAGTCCCGGCAGGACAGTGTTTTCGGCCAGGCGGTACTCTGTAATCTCTTTGAGGTTTAGGCAACTCCTACCCTCTGGCCCTTGGTGTTGGGATAACAGACGGGGTGCATTCTCAGTGAAAATCCTTTTCACGGATGCTGTGGCTCTCGAGAGGGAGCCCTTTTTTCAGCTTTGGGTTCACAGTAGCCTACAGCTGGGGAGTCCCATATGTGAGGACTGACTTCCTGCTTGGTCCTGGAGAAAACGTAGTTACTCACCTGTAACAGGTGTTCTCCAAGAGCAGCAGGAATCAGTCCTCATGACCCTCCCTCCTCACCCTGGAGTTGCAGTCATGTACTTCATTTTATTTTTTTGCTGTCTTTTGACTATGTCATCACATTGAGCAAGATGGCACCCTTGGGCAGGAAGGAGACCGTGCATGCGCGCTGCATTCCCAAAGGCTTTCTTTGAAAGCTGGGGAAATGCTCCGCACGGGGGACGTCACCCATATGTGAGGACTGATTCCTGATGCTCCTGGAGAACTCCTGTTACATGTGAGTAACTACACTTTCCAGGATGCTTTCATCTCCTCCACTTCCAGGGCTGCATAATGGTTCTTCAGTTCAAGGACTGGAAAAGTTGGATTGGTGATTCTGCAGACTCTGGTGGCTTGTGTCCAACCTTCGTCATTCTGTAGGCTCCCATCTTCTCCTCTGCTGGAGAGCTTGGATGTTGCAAGAAGCATCTCATCAATGTACTTCTTACTCTCTTGAATGCTCCTCAGCCTCACCACCTCCTCTCTGAGTTCCTCAACTTGTTTCCTGAGAGCTTCTGCCTGCAGGAATCCTGCACATGGAACTGGTCCTTCAACTGGCATTGCGACCGCTGTCTGGATAGATGCAGAAGCTGTAACGGGGGCAACAGCTTTTGCGACACGATTTTTCCCAGCCATTGATCAGTCGGTGGAGCTTAAGTATCTGTTAAAGCAAAAGAGAGAGACCTACCAAAGTATCATTTGGTTTCCCAGCTGTCCTTTCAGAGAAAAAGAAGTTAAATCTCTTTGTGTGTTCAAAATGTGTTCCAGATCTCTCTGTAGTTAATTAGGAGGTGCCCTATAAAGCAAGGCTGCTTACTAGGGGTGGGTGGGAGTTGGGGGGGGGGTAGTGAGAAAACTAACACCTGATGGTTTTAGAAGCTCAAAACTTCTACAATTACAACTGATGCATATCTTGTTTACATTTGCTAGGTCAATTGATCTACATCTGCTAAGAGAATTGTTCAAAGGCCAGGAGAAGAACTCTGTCTCCCTCACCCTAGGACATTTGCATTTGTTAGAAGAAGAACCAGATAAGAAGAATTCTGTCTCCCTCTCTGGTCTTCCAGCATTCCCTAGGCTAGATGTGTAAACGATCTCTCACTAGACTGTAAATACAGCTTTGGTCTCTGGGCTAGCAAGCTGGCTCAGCATGATTCCTCACAGGCAGAATGGCTCAAAGCAGAATGGCTCAAGAGTTCAATTTCCTTGCAAAGTTCAATATTCCTTGCTGATCCAAATAAATCTTTAATTAGTAATACACAATGACAACTGAATTTCTATGAATGCATTACCTTTTCTGGAGCATATTTTAGAATTCTATGCAATGACCCATATGTATTTTGATCTGTTTTGTTTTTTGTCCTGATGTCCGTCCTTTGTGAGCTGAGATGTCTATGTCAATCAATGTTCAGAGTAATGTGAGTCAAACCATTACCTGAGAGAGTTTTCCTAAGAATTTTTGATGAACAATTGAAATGAGTTTAATTTATTTTCCATAAAACTGTCAGTTTGTGTTTTGATGTTTGTTACCCCTTAAGTAGTAAGATTAACTATACGTTGTATATTGTCGTGATTGGAGAATAAATTACAAACATAATTAGTGATACAGCTTGTAAGTTGTGCACTTGATAGGAGAGGTGTGTCTATTAGGTCACATGCTAACTTTAATTTGATAGATAAAGAGAAAAATTTATAAAAACATAAATAAGAGTAAAAAACGTGTCTTCGGTAGTAGACTGGCTAATCTACTGAAGAGGGCTTTAAACTAGATTCGTTGGGGATGGATGAGGAAAGCCCCCAGGTAGGTGATACATAAAATACCTTTATGGAAATGGGTAACAGGGGTAACAAATGGAAAGCAGTGTGTATAAATGCCCATAGCATGGGAAATAAGATCACTGATGTTGAAGCTTTGGTGGGAGTGGCTGACTTGGATTTAGTGGAAGTTACAGAAACATGGTTCACAGAAAACCATGACTGGGATGTAACTATACCTGGCTATACTTTATTCAGAAAGGACAGGGTAGGAAGAAGGGGAGGAGGAGTGGCACTATATGTAAAAACTACTATCAAAGCTTTGGAATTACAGAGCTTAAAAGGGAGAGAGGAGGCATTGTGGGTTAAACTAGAAAGAGGGAAAGAGAAATCTATTTGCATTGGTGTAATATACAGACCTTCCTCACAAGAGGAAGAGGTGGACAGAGAGTTAATTGAAGACATACGCAGCATTGCTAGGAAAGGGGCAGTGCTACTGATAGGAGATTTCAATATGCAAGATGTTGATTGGCACATTCCTGTTACAGTATCATCTAGAAGTAAGGAGATCCTGGAATCTCCAGGAACAAGCAGGAATGTAGTCTTCACATATGGGTATCGTCGGTACCGACGGAGCCTGCGCGGGAACGCTCCCCAGCGTCCAATTAGAAAGCTTTTGGGACCATCCCACAGTGCCTGCGTGCTGCCTTCCCGCCTTTCCCAACTGCCTCTCTCCAGTTCTTCGTTTTCCGCGGAGCCAGCAGGTCGTCGTTCCTGTCACCGCAGAAAATGTTTTCCTTGTTCTCCACTTTTTTGTGTTTGCGTCTGCCTTCCTTGACGCTATACCGGTGCCGCCGGTTTTTCTTTCTTTCTTTAAAAAAAAAAAAAATATATATATATAGGTTTGTTTGTTTTTTTCAAAACTTTTCTTTTCCAGGTGCATGCGCCATTTTGGGCCTTAGGCCCAAAATTTCCTCTACCATGGAAAAACCCGCTTCGGGTTTCAAAAAGTGCACTAAGTGTGGCGGTACCATCTCTGTCACCGACACACATGAGTGGTGTCTGAAATGTTTAGGTCCTGACCACTCCATCTCAGAATGTATGGCTTGTGCCATGATGTCCAAGAGGGGTCGACAAAACCGAGCTGCTAAGCTCAGCACCCTTTTTCCCTCCGATGCAGCTTCTGTGGCATCGACGTCTTCCAGGGCTTCGTCTTCCTCCCATGGATCTCAGGTAACTAAACATAAGTCTAGCCGGTCCTCAAAGGGTAGATCTCCTTCCAAGCATCGAGATGCCTCTGGCGTTGCCCTTGAGGGTTCTGTACCGGCAAAATTGCCCCGGCGGGAGGCTTCGGCTTCCAAAGCATTATTGGGGCTCCAGGATGTTCTCGAGGCCTCAACCTCGGCAGAACTACTGGTGCCATGCTCTGGGGTACCGGCTTCTTTCTCTAGTACCGATACCTAGGCATCGGCAGCATTGATAGACCAGAGGTTCCTGGCTGTTGAACGCAGTCTGGTGGCTCTCCTTGCGGCATCAACACCCTCGGAACCGCGTCAGATAGTTCAACCGGTACCAGCATCGACTCCGGTACCGGTACCGACAGCATCGACATCGGTGTCTGCTTTGCCGGTACCCAGTCATACTATGACTTCCGGTACCGATACACCGGTACCGATTTCCCCCCGGTACCGACTTCGGTCGGTACGGGTATCATGCTCTACAAGAGCATCCGGACAGAAGATACTTTGAATCCTCGGAGGAGTCTGAGGATTCGGACGACTCGGTCGGTACCGGAATACTTCTCCCAGAGGAGCCTTCCTATCCTAAACGTAGGATGTCTCCTCCAGAAGATATCTCCTTTCAGAATTTTATCAGAGAGGTGGCTCGAGGTCTTTCCATTACTGTGGCTCCTGAAACAGAGCCCAGGACAAAGGAGTTGGAGATTCTACAATATCCCAAAGCTCCTAAGGAGGCAGCTACTTTGCCTATCCATGAGATCTTACATGATCTCATGCTAAGAATGTGGGAAACACCTCTTACCACCTCTCCTCACTCTCGTAGACTGGATACCATGTATCGAGTCCCTCCTTGTCCTGGTTTCCAAAAAACTCAGCTTCCTCACCATTCTATTGTAGTGGAATCAGCTATGAGAAGGATCAGGAGTGCAAAGAGGCATGCCTCTAATCCTCCAGGACGTGAGTGTAGAACTTTGGATGCCTTTGGACGTCGTACTTTCCAGGCTTCCATGCTTTCTGCCAGGATCAGTTCCTATTTTTTATATATGGGAATGTTCCTTAAAGAAGTCACAGGAGATTTAGAGGTTTTGAGCCCTCTTCTTCCTGAAGATAAGAGGCAGGATTTTCTCACTCTGGTTAAACATGCCCAGGATGTTTCTAAATTTGTTAATCGTGCAGCTTTTGACTGTTTTGAGTGCATAAGTAGAACCTCTGCCATTGCCATAGTTGCACGTAGAATTGCCTGGCTCCAGGCATCCGATTTGGAGCTCTGGGTGCAGGACAAACTGGGCAATATCCCTTGTACAGGTGAGAATCTATTTGGCAAAAATTGGCACGAGAAAGCCAATGAGTTGGATGCTGACGACTCCACTTTGGATAGGTTATCCAAAGCCACAGCTGAATCCTGCAAGGAAGAAATCTTTCAAGAAACCATTCTTCTCAAAAAAGGAGGTTTTATCCCTCTTATTCCCAGCAGGGACGTTCTGCAGGTCAGCCTGCCCAAAAGAGTCAGCAACCACCTAAACAAAGGAAAGCAAAGACTGCTAAGCCTCAACCGTCTCAGCAGTCTCAGCCTCCACAAGGCCTTTCACTTTCATCTAGAGAACTTAGCTTTCCTGGCCCTCAATGGACCAGAGCCTTCCACCATTCCAGGAAGGTTGTGTCACTTTGCCCCCAGATGGGGGCAGATAACAGCAGAACATTGGACTCTCTCCATTATAAAAGAGGAGTACAGGCTTCATTTTGTCCGCATGCCCCCTCCTACAATGGTAAGACAGTTCAATTCTCAGACCTCTCTCATCAGCCTGTTAGATCAAGAGGTCACTATGCTTCTTGCCCAAGGGGCAATAGAAGAGGTACCCATTCCTCAACAAGGTACAGGGTTTTACTCCCCCTATTTCCTTATCCCCAAGAAAACAGGGGGACACAGACCTATTTTAGACCTCAGAGAATTGAACAAATTCCTATTCAAAGAGAAATTCAAGATGGTTTCTCTGGGAACTCTGCTGCCATACCTTCAGAGTCAGGATTGGCTTTGTTCTCTAGATCTCAAGGATGTGTGCACTCATGTTCTCATCCATCCAATTCACAGACAGTTCCTTCGGTTCCTTTTTCAAGGAAAGCACCAATACAAGGTGCTTCCTTTTGGCCTGGCCTCAGCACCAAGGGTTTTCACGAAATTCATGGCTGTGGTAGCAGCATTTCTTCGCACTCTAGGAATATTCGTCTTCCCCTACTTAGACGACTGGCTCATTCGAGCCCCATCAGAGTCAGAGGCCAGGTTTTCTCTATCTTGCACAATGCGTATTCTTCAGTATTTGGGTCTGGTCATAAACATCCCAAAATCCAGCCTAACTCCCACTCATTCTCTAGAGTTCATAGGAGCTTTGCTGGATACCAGAAAAGCAAGGGCCTATCTTCCCCAGGCCCGTTGCCTTCGCATGGTGCAATTAGCTTCTCAAGCAGTGCTAAAGCCTCATCTCACTGCTCGAGAAATGTTACAACTACTAGGCCACATGGCATCTACCATGCATGTGGTTCCCTATGCTCGCCTCCATATGAGAGCAGCCCAGTGGACTTCATCCACTCAGTGGACCCAGGCATCAGGGTGCTTGTCAGACAAAATAGCAAACACAAATCACCTTATTTTGTCCCTCCAATGATGGCAGTCCACTCAAAACCTGTTGCTGGGGTCCCCACTTCAACAACCTTTACCAAAGGCAACTCTCACAACAGATGCTTCTCCAGTGGGTTGGGCAGCTCATCTGCAAGACCTCTCCACCCAAGGCACTTGGGCTCCACAGGAGACTCATCTACACATCAATCTCTTGGAGCTCAGAGCAATCTTTCTTGCTCTGCGAGTGTTCCACACCCTGTTCAGCTACAAGACAGTCCTCATTCATATGGACAATCAAGTAGCCATGTTCTATGTGAACAAGCAGGGAGGAACATGCTCTCTGTCGCTTTGCAACGAAGCTTTGTGACTATGGGCCCTCGCCAGAGAGCATCAGATTCATCTCCTGGCAGTGTATCTTCCAGGTATCCAAAAGTCTTGGGCAGACAGACTCAGTCGAGTTCTGCTTCCACACGAATGGTCTCTACATGCAGACCAGGTGGCCAAGATTTTTCAAATTCGGGGAACCCCAGACATAGACCTCTTTGCAAGTCGGTTGAATGCCAAACTTCCCCGGTTCTGTTCCAGAATTCCGGCTCAGGACTCTCAGGCCAGGGATGCTTTCCTCCTTCATTGGGGTCAAGACTTCCTGTATGCCTTTCCACCCATTCCCCTGATTCCCAAAATCCTGTTCAAGCTTCAGAGAGACAGAGGCCGTATGATTCTCATAGCTCCACATTGGCCACGGCAAGTGTGGTACCCTCTTCTCCTACATCTCTCTCAAGCACCCTCTCTGGAGTTAGGCCCTGCTCCAGATCTCCTGTCTCAGGAGGACGGAATGTTATGGCATCCCAATCCCCAGTCTCTGCATCTCAGGGCTTGGTTGCTGAAGGCCTAGATCTTCAGGATCTTAACCTTCCTCAACAAGAAAAGGATATCCTTTATGCTTCTAGAAAACCTTCCACAAGACGCTGTTATGCTTTCAAGTGGAAAAGGTTTACCATATGGTGCTCGTAGAAGGGTCTTAACCCCCTTGCGATACCTCTGGAATCATTACTGGAGTATCTCCTTCATTTATCCAATGCAGGACTTAAAACTAACTCAGTAAGAGTCCATTTAAGTGCTATTGCGGCTTCTTTCAAGCCTTTAAATGGACAACCTATTTCTTTCCATCCTCTCATAGCAAGATTTATGAGAGGCCTTCTTCTAACTAAGCCTCCCATTAAGCCACCACCGGTGGCATGGGACTTAAATCTGGTTCTTGGCCAGCTCATGAAGCCACCTTTTGAACCCTTAGCTACTACCTCCTTGAAATTCCTTTCTTGGAAAGTTATCTTTCTCATTGCAATCACATCAGCACGTCGCATCAATGAGTTGCAGGCACTAGTGGCTGATCCACTTTATACAAGGTTCCATCATGACAAGGTAGTCCTTAGGACTCATCCACACTTTATGCCAAAGGTGGTCTCGCCTTTTCATCTTAAACAGGCGGTCTACCTGCCTGTGTTTTTTCCAAGGTCTCATGCATCAAATACAGAAAGGAATCTTCATACTTTGGACTGTAAAAGAGCTTTAGCTTTTTACTTACAAAGAACACAGCAACATAGAAAGTCCTGTCAACTCTTTGTTGCTTTTGATCCTTCTCATTTGGGACTTCCAGTCTCGAAGAGAACAATGTCCAACTGGATTGCACAGTGAATTTTATTTGCCTATCAGAGTAAGAATCTTCCTCTGAAGGGCCATGTCACAGCTCACAATGTGAGAGCCATGGCAGCTTCAATGGCTCATCTTCACTCTGTGTCTATCGACGACATCTGTCGAGCAGCCATTTGTGCCTCAGTTCATACCTTCACAGCCCATTACTGCTTGGACAAGGACTCCCGCCGGGATGCCTTGTTTGGTCAGGCTGCTCTCCAACACCTGTTCCATACTTAATCAACTCCTACCCACTATCCCTGGTTGGATGCCAGAGATCCATGGGGGGAAGTGGAGCCCTTTCACAGGGACACACAACTTCTAGGGTCTCTCCCTGGCATCTAAAGCTAGGGAGTCCCCATTTGTGAAGACTACATTCCTGCTTGTTCCTGGAGATAGCATAGTTACTCACCTGTAACAGGTGATCTCTGGGAACAGCAGGAATTTAGTCTTCACAACCCACCCACCTCCCCTAGGAGTTGGATATCTCTTTCTCTTTCCTTCTCTCTCTCTCTCTCTCTCTCTTTGTCTCAGCTTTAAACTCAACTGGTGAGAGACAGTTGGGAAAGGCGGGAAGGCAGCACGCAGGTGCTGTGGGATGCTCCCAAAAACTTTCTAATTAGACGCTGGGGAGCGTTCCCACACAGGCTCCGTCGGTACCGACGATACCCATATGTGAAGACTAAATTCCTGCTGTTCCCGATGATCACCTGTTACAGGTGAGTAACTATGCTTTCTCTACAGGGAGAATTATTCAGGCAATTGGTAACAGACCCCACACGTGAAGGGGCCATACTGGACTTGGTGCTTACCAATGGTGAAAGTGTTTCTGATGTTGTAGTGGGAAATCATTTTGTATCCAGTGATCACCAGATGGTGTGGTTCAGTATTAGGACTAGGGCTGTTAGAATCCATGCAAAGGTGAGGATCTTAGACTTTAGTAAGACTAATTTGCCAAGATGGGCCAATACCTCAGGGAGTCGTTAGTGGGATGGGAACAGCTGGGGGATCTAGAAAAACAGTGGGCAAAACTGAAAGGGGATATTTTAAGGGCAACCAACCTTTTTGTTAAAATGGTAAATAAAGGTAAAAGGAAAAGGAGACCGCTATGGTTTTCGAAAGAAGTAGCTGAAAAAGTGAAGAAAAAGAGGGAGGCCTTCATGAAATACAAGAGATCACAGAGAGAGGAAGACAGGCATCTGTATTTGGAAAAACAGAGAAGCTAGCAAAGTAGTCAGGAAGGCAAAGATTCAAAAGGAGGAAGAAATAGCCAATGCAATAAAATGGGGGTTTAAGACATTTTTCAGATATATTAGTGAGAAGAGGAAGGGCAAAAGTGGTATTGTCAGACTCAAGGGTGTAGGGGAGGAATATGTAGAAGCTGATAAGGATAAAGCGGAATTCCTTAACAAATATTTCTGTTCTGTGTTCACAGATGAAGAACCCGGAGCAGGACCTCAGAAAACACCCACAAACAGGAACAGAAGCGAGGGGCATCTTGAACAATTTTCAGAAGACTGTGTTCGTGAGAAACTAGCTCAACTTAAAGTAGACAAATCAATGGGTCCAGATGGGATAGACCCTAGAATACTGAGGGAACTTGGGGATGTTCTAGCAGCTCCACTGACTGACCTTTTCAATGCCTCATTGGAGTCGGGAGTAGTGCCAAAGGACTGGAGAGAGGCTCATGTGGTGCCTTTACACAAAAGTGGAAGTAAGGATGTGGTTGAAAACTACAGGCCGGTTAGTTTAACTTCAGTGGTGAGTAAATTATTGGAAACGCTGCTGAAAGAGAAAATAGTGAGGTTTCTGGAGTCCAGCGGATTACAGGATCCGAGGCATCATGGATTCACCAGAGGCAGGTCTTGTCAGACAAATCTGATTGATTTCTTTGACTGGGTGACCAGGGAGTTGGACCAAGGGAGAGCCCTAGATGTGGTGTATTTAGATTTCAGTAAAGCCTTTGACACTGTTCCTCACAGGCGACTTATAAACAAACTGAGCACCCTAGGGATGGACCCTATAGTTATTACTTGGGTTAGAAATTGGTTGGGTGGGAGGCGACAGTACAAGTAAATGGAGCTCACTCTGAGGAGAAGGATGTTACCAGTGGTGTGCCCGAGGGATCTGTCCTTGGTCCGATTCTTTTTGAAATCTTTGTTAGTGATATAGTGGAAGGGCTGTTGGGTAAGGTTTGCTTCTTTGCGGATGATACCAATATCTGCAATAGAGTAGACACCCAGGAAGGTGTAGATAACATGAGGAGGGATCTAGCTAAGCTTGAAGAATTGTCTAGAATTTGGCAGCTGGGATTTAATGTTAAAAAATGTAAGGTCATGCATTTGGGCTGCAGCAATCCAAGGGAGCAATATAGTATAGGGGGTGAAGTACTTTTGTCCACTAAAGAAGAGCGGGACCTAGGCATGGTTGTGTCTGATGACCTTAAAGTAGCTAAACAGGTAGAAAAGGCGACGGCAAAAGCTAGAAGGATGCTTGGGTGCATACGGAGAGGAATGGCTAGCAGAAAAAAGGAGGTGATAATGCCTCTGTATAAGTCTTTGGTGCGATCTCATTTGGAGTATAGTGTGCAATTCTGGAGACCGCACCTTCAAAAGGATGTGAACAGGATGGAGTCGGTATAGAGGGTGGCTACTAAAATGATTAGTGGTCTTCATTATAAAGCATATGAGGACAGATTGAAGGATCTTAATATGTACACCTTAGAGGAAAGGCGGGATAGAGGTGATATGATTGAGATGTTTAAATACCTCCATGGCATAAATGTTCATGGAGAGAGCCTCTTTCAATTGAAAGCAAGTTCTGCTACGAGGGGACATGGGATGAGGGTGACGGGAGATAGATTCAGGAGTGATATGCGGAAATATTTCTTTACGGAAAGAGTAGTGGATCCGTGGAATAGTCTCCCAGTGGACGTGGTAGAGATGAGGATAGTAACTGAATTCAAAAAAGCATGGGACAAACACAGAGGATCTCTAAAGTTAAAAAGGGGACTGTTGTAGTTGTTGTTATGGAAGGACAGACTAGGTAGACGATGTGGTCTTTTTCTGTCATCATATTTCTATGAAGTAATTCAGAAAAATTGGAATACATATCAGCAAGCAAATGTTGCTTGCAAGAATAAAATGAAGTCTTTTTAGGTTTTGTCTAAATTTAAGAATTTCATGTTCATGTTAAACAATAAAGATAACTTTTTTTTATTTAGAAGGTTGCTATTTTCTCAGTGAATAATGTTAAGCTTTAATAATTGTTTGTGTTTGAAGAGCCTTATGAAATAAGGATACATTAATATGTGTTAGACACAAAGACCTATGCATGTAGTTTGATGGAATGATGTAAGTGGAAAAAAAGGGTGTTTGGGAGGAGTGTGATGGAATATTCATGTTGGAAAAGAGAACTCAGATTGGCAGTAAAAATGTTGAAGGTAAATTGAGATGTGAAATGATATATCCACCTAAGAAAAAAATTGACAATGGAACACTCTATAATATTTGATTATGCCTTCACCATTAACTCCAATTTCGGAAGTCATCCAGCCCAGATACATATTCAATAATTGGAAATAGACACTTGGAGATAGGCTAGGCGTAGTTTTCATCCTGATGAGCTTTGGAGAGATCCACACTGGCCACCTGGTGCTTCCAGATGCTTTTATCCCTTTTTTTGCCTCTATGTATCCTGGACCGACACATGAAGGCAAAGGAGGAAAGATACCTACACAAATTTTTACAAGGTTGGTACAATCCTAAATTTGAAAAAAAATTGAGGAAGTGTGGGCATCTTGTCTGCAATTTTTCTAATCTGTTAAAAAATATATATATACAGGGTGGCCCAAAAAAAGTGAGAACATCTCGTAAATTAAAAGCTTAAATAGTTTACTTATTTACCTTTTTTAGCTATTTCGACAATTTCCGGTCGCCAACTTTTTTAAAAATCTGTCAATCATTTACATCTGTCTTTTTGAATTTTTAAATAACTTATAGGCTACAAGATGTTCTCACCTTTTCTGGGCCACCCTGTATATTGTTATCTAATTGAGTTGCTTAGGATTGGCTGCTGTATTCAAGCAGCAATCCAATTGGGGAGAACCTCCAAAACCTTAAAAACATTGTAAAGAAACTAAATTGTCTTGCCTTTCACTCTGTTCAACAAAAAAAACAAAATATTGCCCCAAGGGGGTAGACTGAAAGTTCCCCCCTTTGAACTGTTATATGGAAGACTGCTTACTTTTTACACTCCTGAGCCTCACATTTGAGCTCTTGTATTTCCTAGCAGCAGAGGCAACTCTCTTCCCTCCACAGATTTGCTCAGCAGTTCCAGTCCCTTCTGCTAGATGTCTCGACTCATTCCTTTCAACCCATATTTTATTTATTTATTTATTTATTTACATTCTCTTATATACCGCGCTATTCTGCATCAGTGCGGTTTACATTGAACAAACTGAAATTACATTGAACAGGGCATTATAACTTGGAGATAATTATTTACAGGGAACATGGGCTATGGAGGGTTAAGTGGCTTGCCCAAGACCACAAGGAGCACCTGTGGGACTAGAAACCCCAGTCCTTCCGGCCCAAGGTTGCTGTCCTCTAGTGGGATTTGAACCCCCGACCTTCCGGCCTGAAGTACCTTGCCCCAACCACTAGGCCACTCCTCCACTCCATAGACTGGATACTGGTAAAGACATAATACCAGCACACATTACAAGACCCTTTTCCAGTATGGGACCGTTCCAAGTTCTTCTGACAACACTGACTGCAGTGAAGATGGCTGCTAAAGGATCCTGGATCTATTGCCCTCGCTGTAAACATTCTAAGAACATAACATAAGATATGCCATACTGGGTCAGACCAAGGTCCATCAAGCCCAGTATTCTGTTTCCAACAGTGGCCAATCTAGGTCATATGTACCTAGCAGTTTCCCCCAAGAGACACAAGAGACTCCATTTCCAGATCAAGCTTCAGGACCAGGATGAGAAGTAGCTGATGCTGGGACATTCAAGGCCCTAGCTGCTGGAAAGAGAGAGGAGAAGACTCCTGAAGAAAAGCAACTATGGGCCTGAAGGTACCGAACCAACACATCCCTTCAAGGTTGCTGGTCAGAGCGCTTCATAAGCATGGTACCCTAGACCCACCCTATGGACCACCAACTGCATTGATCGCCATCACCCAGACAGCTATCTTGTGTGACTCTTCGTGGATCCATGCATCAAGAATCAAGCGTGCACCGCCTCCACTGATGCCTTCTTCGGTTTCAGGCCACCCTCCAGTCTCCTGACCATCATGCGCAAGACTGCGTTGACTCTCCTTCTGACATAAGTCTGGTGCCTCCCTCAGCCCACCTCTGGAACCGTTAATACGGCAATATTATTCACCCAAACTGCTCTAAATGTGTCAGACCTTTGTATGCGCAGCTCGCTCCAAGCTGGATCTTTTAACATAGTGACATAGTAAATGACGGCAGATAAAGACCAGTATGGTTCATCTAGTCTGCCCAGTAAGATGGCAAGAGTAGGCGCACCTGCTGCTCCCCATGTAGGACACCCCTATTTGTTGAGAAATTAGATAGTTCAGTTTTATTTTGATTTTATCCTGTTGCTGTAAAGGGATCCACAAATTTAAAAAAAAAACAAAGATGGCGACCGGAAATTGTCAAAATAAAGACGTTAAAAAGGTAAATAAGTAAACTATTTAAGCTTTTAATTTACGAGATGTTCTCACTTTTTTGGGCCACCCTGTATATAGGTATTTTTGCTCATACAATCAAAATATGCAAAATGTCTTTCCCCTTTGCTTTAAGATGACCCTAAATTCTTCTACTACCCTTTTCTATATTAAGGAACGAGGAGAAAAGGAAAAAAAAGACATTAAAAAAAATTCAGACACAACTTATTTTGGTAAACATGCTTTATAGACATTAAAAACACAAATGTCTCTTTGGACAGATGAGAACTCCAACTAGGAGTTTTCTATCAACATGTCTTATTGCTGTACCTTCCAGCCTGCGTGAAATGCAGAATTTTACTGTACTCGCTAATTTAAATTGCTCCCAGCCCTGTGTTTTTTTTCTAACACCTTCTGGTGGTGTTCGCCCCTTTTCAGGTCATAACCAGGTCCCTTTTTCATTGCAAGTTGTCTCTAGTCTCAGTGCTGCTGATTGTTTTATTTTTGTAAATGCTACTACTCATGTTTTTAACTTGTCTAATACTGCTCTACATTGTTTTTCCACTACGAATGTTTCTTATGCTTATTCTATGTTTCTCCCCTTGGGATGGTTCTTACTATGTGGCCGCACTGCTTATACCTGTGTCCCCATATTGTACCTTTGCTAGGCTGACTACTGCTGTTATGCTTAAACCATGGATGTGACAAATTTGAGGGCATGTGTTGTTTTAATCTTACTGATGAGAGCATCCCAATTGAGCGCTCTGTTCAGGACCTCTGTAACCTTGCTTCCCATATTACTGTTCCCTCTGCTGATAATTGGTGGTTCTCTTTCTTTCAATTCTTGGTTTTCTGGTTTAGGGGCTGGTGGTCATAGATTGCTGATGTTTGCTATTAGCTTTTTGCTCATTTCTCTCATTGCCTGCTGTTCTTTTGTCCCTTATCTGTTCTCTATGCTGCCGCCCTCCTTCGCCCCAGGGTGCCTTTCATTATTCCTGTGTTCTGCCCTCCCCTACCCTGGCCTCTGTTGAATCTGTCTCTTCCTTTACTCTTGCTTGATGATTATCCCTTTCGGGATAACAGGAGGGATTGTCATGTTTATCACAAGTGATTATAAGAATGGAATAAAATTAGCTTGCTGTCAGGTTCATTTGCAGATCTTGCAAACAGCTCTAGCTTAGCTTTGCAAAAGAATGTACAACACACTGTATGGGGAAATAGACGAGAAAGAACAAGTGTGGTAAGATAGGCTAGTTCCCCTTTTCTATATCCCCTTTTCTGGGAGTGCTATAAATGTAACTTTCCAGCTCTGCATCTGTAACTTTCCATGACGTATAATGTGCAGCTTTTATGCTATATAAGCAATCCTTTACCCTAAATAAAGTTAAAAACTTGTACCATACTCCTTGTGTGTTTGCTGGTTGTTCCCAAGCGCTTGTACTAAGAAGCAGGATCCAGGGAGACAAAACCAAAGTCATATCATCAGATTGGATTCTTCTATTATATATATATATCAGTTACCCAATCTGTTATGGTAACAAAACCTACCCCACTAAAGAAAATATTTCCCCTTTTAAACTAAAGCACCAAAAAGAATGTAACTTTGTTATAAAAATGTACTAAAACTCTTTTAAGAGCTCTTGGGCAGAGAACTGTAATTTTAAAATCCACAAACTCTTACCTTTGCTTGAAATGTATAGCTCCTGTTAGGAATGCTCTTAGACACTCAATAGGCCCGAGTTTTCCTCCCGCAGGATCACTTTTCCAGAGGGGTACAACAGCAAAGCCAAGTAACAGCTTGAGAGATGCTACGTCTATTTGGGATACATGGCCTCCACAGTCCATGTCGTTCCCTAAGCTCTATTACACATGCGACAAGCACAGTGGACTCTGTCTTCCCAATGGACACAGGCAATGCGGCGTCTCAGATACAAGATCCAAATCACCCCTCAACTGATCAAGCCCCTTCAGTGGTGGTAGTCCCCCACAAAACCTACTCGTCAGATCACCTTTTCAGTTGCCTCCTTCTCTATTCACCCTGACAATGGATGCTTCCAAGCTGGGTTGCAGAGCACATCTAAACTTTGGACACTACAAGAATCTGCCCTGCAGTTCAATCTACTAAAACTATGGGCACTGACAAATGCTTTTTGAGTTTTTCATCCCCAACTTTCTTGGCACCCTGTTCAAGTCAGGACAGACAACCAAGTTGCCATGTTCTATGTGAATAAACAGGGGGGAGCGGGGTCCTGTCCCCTTGGCAAGGAAGCCATTCACCTTTGCCCTTTCACACTGCATTCACCTCAGAATGGTGAAGGGCGAAATCCATGTCCTTAGAGACAAGCTAAGCTGTATCCTTCATACACACAGATTTACCTTGCATCAGGAGATGGCTACTCGGCTCTTCCAGATGTGAGGAACCCCACTCATAGATATTTTGCCACTCCACAAAACACACAGCTTCCTCGCTTCTGCTCCAAGGTTCCATCACTGCACAGACAAGCGCTGGACGCCATCCTTCTCCACTGGGGACAGGGACTGCTCTATGCATTCCCTCCCATCCCCTTGATACCCAAGACACTGTTTAAACTACAAGTTGACAGGAGCTTGATGATTCTCATAGCCCCCTTCTGGCCCCGTAAACCATGGTTTCTTCTGCTTCGCTTTGCGCAGACTCAGTCACTCAACCCAGGATGTGCACCTGACCACCTCTCTCAGGACCATGGGATGCTCCTACATCCTGATCTTCACTCACTATGCATGGAAGACTAGTGCTCACCGACCTCTACATACCACAGGCAGTCAAAGATGTTCTAGTATCTCACAGGGATTCCACCAGGCGATATGCATTCAAATGGCATAGGTTTGCCCTCTGATGCTTCCCAATGGACATTGACCCTTTTTCTTTCCCGGTAGAGTTGCTTCTACAATATCTCTTCCACTTATCCTTGACAGGTCTAAAGATTAATGCAGTGAGAGTTCATCTTTGTGCCATTGCAGCCTATCTCCTGTCACCCCCTAGTAGCATACTTCATGCAGAGTCTCTTGCTGTCCAAGCCACCTGTTAAGCCGCCTCTGATGGCCTGGGATCTAAATGTGGTTCTGGCGCAGCTTCTAAAGCCACCTTTTGAAACTTTAGCCACCACCACTAAAGTTTCTGTTTTGGAAGGTTCTCTTTTTTTTATTGCCCTTCAGCTTGCCACATCAGTGAGCTGCAAGCTATCGTAGCGGATCCCCTCCCCCCCCATATTCTGTTCCATCCTGACAAGGTGGTTCTCCATACTCTTCCACACTTCCTCCCAAAGGTAGTTTCCTCTTTCCATCTAAACCAGTCGGTAATCCTCTTGATTATTTTCCCTAGACCACAAGTGTCTCGAGCTGAAGCAGCGCTACACACCTTAGATTGCAGGCGAGGGCTGGCTTACTACTGGGATAGAACTAAGAATCACAGAAGATCTTCGCAATTATTCATCTCCTTTGATCTTAGTCACCTAGGTCTACTGGTGACGAAATGTACTCTATCCAGATAGCAGATTACATTTCTTTCACTTATGTTCAGGCAGGACTCTCTTTGGAGGGTCATGTCACTGCTCATAAAGTGAAGGCTATGGCAACCTCTGTAGCCAATCTCCATTGAGTATCCATTGAGGAGATCTCTCGGGCAGCTACTTGGTTCTCCATTCATATCTTTGCTGTGCACTACTGTCTAAACAGAGATTCCTGTCGTTATGCTGTCTTTGGCCAAGCTGTACTCCAGCACCTCTTTGAGACTTAAATTCAACTCTTACCCTTCTATCCCAGACTTCGACAAGATACCATTTGGGGTGTATCGCCTCCCAGAATGGCCCACAACTCTTCCAGACTCTTCAGCTACATATTTTTTCCCTCAGGGATCACACTATTTTACACCCCAAACCAGTCTGGGATCTTGGAGCTAGTGAGTCCCATATGTGAAGACTTCATTCCTGTAACAGGAACATCAGTAATTAGTCTTCAAAACCCGCTCTCCTCCCCAGGAGTTGTAGGGTTCTTTTGTTTTCTTCCTCTCAGCTGCAAACTCAACTGAGGAGAGGAATTGGAAAGGCAGACACCCAGGCGCAATGGAGTGCTCCCAAAGGCTTTCATATTGGATGCTGGGGAGCATTCCCGCATAGGCTCCGTCGGTGGTGTTTGCCCATGTGTGAAGACTGATTTCTGCTGTTCCCAGAGATCACCTGTTAAAGGTGAGTAACTACACTTTCCATGCTTTAAGAAAAGTGGAATGAAGGCCAAAGAATTGCCAGCAAGGTCAGAGGGGTTGTTGTAGCCAAAAAGCATCTTTCAGGAAATGTTAAAAGTAACCAAATGATGAAAATGGGAAACATAAGCACTGGCAAGTTAGATGCAAGGCATTGATAAGGCAGGCAAAGAGAGAATTTAAAAAAAAAAGCTTGCTATGGAAGCAAAAACACATATTAAAAATGTTGCCAAATACATTCATAGCATAAGAACCTGTGTGTCAATTGGACCATTGGATGATAGAGGGGTAAAAGGGGGTGCTAAGGGAAGCCAAGACAGTAGCGGAGAGATTGAATGAATTCTTCGATCTTTACTGAAAAAGATGTAGGGAAGTTCTCTGGGAGCAAGCAGGAAAACAGTTGTCACATATGGGTGAAATCGGCGCTGATGGAGCCCATGCGGAAGCATCTCCCCAGCTTTCAAAGAAAGCTTTTGGGAGATGCACCACGCATGCATGGTCCCCTTCCCACCCAAGAGTGGCATCTTGACTCGGTCTCCTTTTTTCCACAGAGCCCTTCAGATGTCTAGTTTTCCCCATAAAAAGCATAATTTTTAAGTTTTGTTTGGTTTGCGTACCGGTTCCTTCCCGCCCCTGAGCCAGTTCACCTTTGCCTCACTCCTCTGGTTTGTTCAATCATTTTCTCATTTTTCATAGAGGTGACCTTCGAACCGGCATTCATGCCCTTTTTTAGCTGAAGGTCTTGGGCCCCCGCTGGGTGGCGGCGACCCCCCCCCCCCCTTTTTACGATGGCCTCAAGTGGCTTCAAGAAATGCGACCATTGTGGCAAAGTAATGTCACTCACTGATCTGCATGATTGCTGCCTCCGGTGCCTTGGCCCAAAGCATAATGACTCTGACTGTGAACTCTGCAGAACCGCTACCTCAAAGGCCCTAAAGAGCCACCATCAGCAGCAGGAGAAATTTTTCCAGAAGTCTGATTCCGCACTGAAGTTTCTGGCAACTCTACACTCCAGGGCCCCCCTCTGATACCTCAGTGCTTCATGAAGCCCGAGCCTCTTTGGAGTACCGCGGCCACAGTTCCTCTGAGCAGAAATCCCTGGAGGTGGAGCGCAAAAAGAAACAACCCACTTAGGCTAGCCATGAATTCTGCAGCAAGAATACTCACCGGAACATCTAGATCGGACCACATAACTCCAGTACTGATGAGCCTACACTGGCTGCCTCTACACGCTAGAATCATATACAAAGCCCTCGTTCTAACTTTCAAGGCCTCAAAAAATCAGCCCCCCACCCTGCTCACCAAGCTCATCCAACCTATGCCACCCAACAGAAGCAGACGCTCGTCATGTTTGAACAAACTAGAAATGCCTAAAACACTCACGAAATGTTCAAAGACAACATCCAATAGAGCCTTTTCACTATTTGTACCAGGAGCATGGAACTCTCTCCCCCCAGAAATTCGTTCCATCACTAATATTTCATTCAGAAAGGCGATCAAACATCATCTGTTCCTAAAATACTATTTCAATCTCATTCCCCCCAGCCAATCCCAACATAATGGTCAAGTCTGTTTGGAAGGACTGAGCTGTGGTGGTATGATATTCTGCCTCTCTGGTGTTATAATGAACCTTTCCTCTTGTCTCTTCTATTTCTTTGACTATCACTATCTCTTACTCTGTCCTATCTTATTAATGGCGTTCTTTTCATATTTTCAGTATCATTTATGTAATATTGTAAACTGCTCTGATGCTTTGCCCTGAGCGGTATATCAAATGTAATAAACATAGACATAATGCACATCTTCACCAAAACTCACACTTAACACAACCCCAACTAGAAAATTCGTTAGCCTGACACTCCTCCTGTTACTTATCCGTTTTTCACATTACAATGCCTAACCATGCCCTTCATATGATGTTTAAACCTCTACTTACATAACACTGTACATAGTTTTTCTCCCCTTTTCATCCAAGTTTGTATCCCCTGTTTGTTGTAAACTCAGTGTAACATGTTACATTGTTGTATACTTTGTTCAAATGTAAACCGAACTGATTGTAATAGCGCGGTATATAAGAAATGCAAATAAATAAATAAACCCTCAAAGGACAGGTTCGGGAAGAAGGGAAAATCCCACCCCAGGCCCTGCAGTCCCAGGTGTAAGTCCAAGGATTCAGAGTGGGAGCGGTCTTCCAAGCTGCCCCGCAAGGAGTCGTTGGCACCCGCTGACCGGCCTTGGGCCTCTGAGGCCATCCTCATCGAGGACTCTCCCTCGACAGTACCAACGCTGAGCCCGAAACTCTCTGTGCCCGTGTCGAAAGCTATGGATCTGTATGGACCAGGATGGCAGCTTTGGAGAGCAGTATATCTGCTCTCTTTGCCATGCAGTGGGCATTTATGTCCGGTTCATCTGCCCTGACTACGGGACCCTCAACATCAAGAGCTTGCCTATACATCGAGCTGGTTTTCAAATGCCACTGACCTTGAGAGAGCCCCCGGCAGTGGACGAGGTCCCAGTCCCGTTTCTTGGGGCACCGGTCCTCCACGCTGATTGCCTTCTGCCGAGCCCCAAGGCTACTCACAGGAGCAGGGCTCTCTTCAACACCCCAACCTTGGGTCCCTATCGCTCATGGCTTGGCTGCTGAAAGGGTAGCTCTAGCCCCTTTCAGTATCCCGCAAGATATGAAGGAGATTCTCCTGGTCTCTTGTAAGGCCTCCACAAGAAGGGTGCATGCCTTAGAGTGGCACTGATTCTCAACATGGTGCACAGGAAAGCAGACGAACCCCTTCTCCTGCCTTGTATAGGTTGTACTCCAATACCCGCTTCACCTCTTGCAGGGGAACTGAAGTCCACCATCTGAGCACCATTGCAGTGCATTCCACTCTGTCGAAGGAAAATTCCTCTTGGCTCAGTCCCTTGTGTCTCAATTCCTACAGGGCCTCATGTTGTCCAAACCTCCCATCTGCCTGCTGGCAGCAGAATGGGATCTTAATTTGGTGCTATCACAGCTCACTAAGTCTCCGTTCAAGCCTTTGGCCACTTGCCACCTGTGGTTCCTTTCGTGGAAGGTCATCTTCCTAGTAGCACTTAGTAGTACACCCACCCCTCATCCCATCCTCTTCCAATCACTTCTCACCATCATTAACTCCAGTTTGTCATGTGGTACTTTCCCCAGTCCTTGGAAGCATGCCCTGGTTCGCCCTCTCCTGAAGCATCCATCTTTAGACTCCTCTGTTCCCGCCAATTTTCGTCCAGTGTCCAACCTTCCTTTTGCCTCTAAGCTTCTAGAAAAGGTAGTTTTCTCACAACTTTCGCATCACCTGGACTCCACACACTTTCTGCACCCTCGGCAATCCGGATTCCGCCCCGGGTATAGTGTTGAAACCACCATCACAGCAGTCATAAATGAAATACGCACTTCTCAAGACCAGGGTAACATCACGTTGGCTGTTTCCCTCGATCTCTCCGCCGCTTTCGACCTGGTAGATCACACCCTTCTTCTCTCTCGACTGCGGGACATGGGTATTCGTGGTGTTGTCTATCGCTGGTTTCACTCTTTCTTATCCTCTCGCTCGTTTGCGGTCACTTCTGCCCTTTCTACCACTGACCGCTTCCCCCTCACTTGCACTGTTCCCTCTAAGCTGTGCGCGTGTGTGCGCGCACTCACCTCGCCGAGCGAGCGCACATACTTTACAACAGAGCGCACAAAAATTACGGTTCTGATTCTGATAGAAAACAACACAGACGTCTTAAAATTTAAAAGTTGTTATGTATTTACGGTTTTCACAAGTTCTACAATGTTTTCTAGTGCAATCAATGTGATGGTACATACTGTATTCTGATGTGTAGTCAAATTTTAAAGTATATAACTCAGAGTGTCGTTATGTGGCGCACAAAAATTTAACCTTCCTTCAAAAACTGCACACAGCTGATATTTTATTCGCACACAGCCTACAGAAAATTAGAGGGAACATTGCTCACTTGTGTCCCACAAGGCTCAATTTTGGCTCCCTTGTTGTTTAACATCTTTCTGGCCCTCTTGTCCTTACTTATCCAACAGCTGAGGATCTCGGGCTACTATTATGCCGACGACATCTTTCTTCTACATCATACTTCCTCATCCCAGCCTGATATCACTCCCCTCGAGACCTGTCTATCCTTAGTTTCCTCCTGGCTCTCCTCCAACTGCTTGGTTCTTAATGTTTCTAAAACGGCAGCTATCTGGTTCACTCACGGCTCTCCCGCTCCGTCTCTTACTCCTTCCTTTTCCGGTACCCCTATTTCCACGGTCTGTAAACTCCGTTATCTCGGTGTCATTCTCTATAGCGCTCTCACTTTTCATGATCACATTTCCCATGTTTCCCAGCGTTCCTTCTTCTGCCTTAGGCAGATTCGTGCAATCCGGCCTTTTCTGTCTTCTCAAGCTCTCACTACCCTCCTTCTTTCTTTGGTCATAACCCGGCTAGACTTCTGTAACTCCATCTATGCCGGTATTCCCCAGTATCAGTTACATCGCCTACAATTAATCCAGAACACAGCTGCCCGGATGATCCTGCACGCCTCCCCACGCGATCACATCACCCCTCTGCTACAGCATCTCCACTGGTTACTACTGCAGTTCCGGATTCCCTTCAAAATCCTCACTGTAGTACACCATGCTATCTACCTCCACAGGCCCCAATACCTCTCCGATTTGCTCACTTTCCACGTCCCTACTCGTAGCCTTCGGTCCATTCATGTCAACCGCCTCCACCTTCCAGCCCCCTCTCGTGCACACCTCCAATCTACCCGCAAATCAGCTTTTTTCTACCTCGGTCCCTCCCTCTGGAATTCACTACCCACGGCCCTCCACTTAGAAGAATCCTACCCCAAATTCCGTTCTCTCCTCAAAACCCATTTTTTCTCCTCCGCCTTTCATGACCCTCTATGACATCCCATAACCTTACTCTCCTTTCCATCTTTATACCCTCTCTCCATCTCTCCTTTCCTCTGATTTGTTGTAATTTCTTTTTCTCTCTCCTACTAATGTTTTATTCCTATTGTAAGCCGCCCCGATGTAATGGGGGGCGGTATATCAAATGTTCTGTAAACAATAAACATTGGCTTGCACCTAACTCCAGGCTCCAATGGCAGAGCCTCCCTACACGAAGTTCTATAAGAAGAGGGTGGTGCTCCGCATACACCAAGTTTTTGCCAAAGATGGTGTCCACTTTCCACCTCAACCAGGAGGTGGTACACTCCATCTTCTTTCCGAGGCCTCATGCCGATAGGGCGGATACCATTCTCCGTACTATGGATTGCAAGGGAGCCATGTCCTTCTACCTGCAATGGACCCAGGGCCACTGCAAAGCGCAACAGATTTTCATATCCTATGACTCCAGCCGACTGGGGCTCCCAGTGACAAAGCAAACTCTGTCCACTTGGGTAGGAGACTGCATTATCCTTGTTTGTAAACAAGCAGGGATTTCACTGGACCAGAGAGTCATGGCACACCGCGACAGGGCCATGGCTTCTTCTGTGGCCAATCTGCGCTCCGTCCCTATGACGGAAATATGCCAGGCTCCTACCTGGTCTTCAGTCCATACCTTTGCAGCTCACTACTGCTTGAAGAGGGAGTCTTTGACTAGGCCATACTCCGTAATCTCTTCAGGGTGTAGGCAGATCCTGCCCTCCGACCCTTCCATGTTCAAGCTATCAGAGTGTTGGTTCTCTGCCAGATACCTGGGTCTTACGAGAGTCTCTA
This sequence comes from Ichthyophis bannanicus, assembly GCA_033557465.1. Taxonomy (NCBI): domain Eukaryota; kingdom Metazoa; phylum Chordata; class Amphibia; order Gymnophiona; family Ichthyophiidae; genus Ichthyophis; species Ichthyophis bannanicus. Next base: position 26,742,395 of record CM066043.1, on the reverse strand, counting down.
TTAGGGATTCAACTGCTGCTGATCACGGCTCACTCTTGCAGGTCACCATGATATTTTTGTATAGGTTCTTGGTAGCCTGTAGCTGGGTATGCCATATGTAAGGACTGACTTCCAGTTTGTTCCCTGAGAAGCGTAGTTACTCATTTGTAACAGGTGTTCTGCAGGGACAGCAGGAATCAATCCTCACAACCCTCCCTCCTCCCTTTGAAGTTGCGTCTTTGCCATCTTTTATTTTTGCTATCTTAGCTATGTCATTTGACTGAGGCAAGATGACACCCTTGGGCAGGAAGTGGACCATGCGTGCGTGCTGCATCTCCCGAAGGCTTCCTTTGAAAGCTGGGGAGATGCTTCTGCATGGGCTCAGTTGGTGCAGACGTCACCCATATGAGTAGACTGATTCCTGCTGTCCCCGGAGAACAACTGTTACAGGTGAGTAACAAGATGGGTTTCAAGTTGGTGAACTGGATCAGAAATTGGTTGACTGACAGACAACAGTAGGTGGTGGTAAAGGAAACGCACTCACATGAAAGGAAGGCGAGTAGTGGTGTGCCTCAGGGATTGGTCCTGGGACCAGTACTGTTCACTGTATTTGTGAGTGATATTGCTGAAGGACCGAAGGGAAGAGTATGCCTTTTTGCAGATGACATGAAAATTTGCAAATGAGTGGACTTCTCTGAGGGAGTAGTTAACATGAGGAAAGATCTAGAAAAGCTGGAAGAATGGTCTAATGCTTGGCAGTTAAGATTTAATGTGAAGAAATCCAGATTCATGCATTTGGGATGCAGAAATCCATGGGAATTGTATGCGATAGAGAGCGAGAGGTTAGTGTGCATGGACCAAGAGAAGGATCTCGGAGTGATTGTTCATGGATCTGAAGGTGGCAAAACAATGTGACAAGGCAATTGCCAAAGTTAGAAGGATGTTGGATTGCATACAGAGAGGAATAACTAGCAGAAAGAGGTGGTATTAATGCCCTGTAGAGGTTGATGAGGCCTCACTTGGAGTATTGTATTCAGTTTTGGAGACCATATTCATTTATTTCTTTATTTATTTATTTAACTGTATTTATATCCCGCTTTTCACTGGGTCAAAGCGGTTTAACATTAAAGGGTGGGGGACAATAATCAATTCTAGGGTTGGGGCTATCACCGGGGGGGCCAACATTAATGATCTGAACAGATATTAAGGACATAGACAATGGACATCAGTCTCTTAGAAAATAGATCTGAGGGTATGATTAGGGGGTCTGGGGGGTAGTCAGTAATGGGTGTTTGTTTCTGGTCGGAGGTATTCCTGGAATAGGACGGTTTTTAGTTGTTTCCTGAATGTCAAGGGATCTCCGTTGCTTCTGATATGACTTGGTAGAGAGTTCCAGAGGGATGGTGCGTAAAGTTCGAAGGCTCTGTTGCAGGTCCGTTGATTGTATTGGTCCGTTTATGGGGGATGGTGAGGGAGTTGCTGGTGGTTTGTCTGGTTGTTCTGTTGTGGGTGGGTTGGAGCAGTAGAGTGCGGAGCTGGGAAGTCTGAGTTTGGTAGAGGGCTTTGTGAATAAGTAGGGCAGATTTGTGTTTGATTCTTGCTTCGAGAGGGAGTATGTGTAGCTCCCTCAGGACTGGGGTGATGTGATCTTGTTTTTTGCTTTCTGGATAATTCTTGCTGTGGTATTTAAAGCAGTTCGTAGTGGGTTGGTGTGGGTGGCAGGTAGTCCGTGATAGATTATATTGCAGTAGTCCAGGTGGGGGAGTGTCATGGCTTGCATGACTCTCCTGAAGTCCTGCGATTCAATGAGATGTCTGAGGCGTTGTACTGTTTTTGCCTTGTGGAATATTATTCCGGTAGTTTTTTTGATCTGTTGCTTGAGTGTGAGCGCTTGGTCTATGATTCCTAGGTATTTTATGTGTGGTTGAATTTGTATTTGTGTGGCTCCTATGTTGAAGTCTGGGTCTTTGGTTACTATGAGGGATTCTGTTTTTTTATGTTGATGGATAGCTTGTTCTTTTGTAGCCAGCTGGAGACTTCTATGAAGCAGTCTAATAGGTGTTTGTTCATTGGGTTAGTGGTTGTGATTGGACCATAGAGCATTATTTCATCCGCATAGATGTGGTAGTTGATGTTGTGGGCGCGTATGATTGAGCAGAGTGGTTGCAGGTAGATTTTGAAGAGCATGGCAGATAGTGTGGATCCTTGGGGTACTCCTTGGTGTTGCTGAAAGGGGGGGGGGGAGGTCGCTATGTTTGTGCGGATCAGTTGTTGTCTATTGGTTAGGTAGGAGTGGAACCATTGAAGTACGACTTTTTTTATGCCAATTTCTTGGAGTCTGTGTAGGAGGATGTTGTGGGAGATGGTGTCAAAGGCTGCAGATATGTCCAGGAAGATCATAGCATATCCAGAGTGCTTGGTCTGTGGTCCTTTGATGAGGGCGTTCATTAGTGATGTCATGAGGGTCTCGACTCCGTGGAATGGATGGAAGCCATGTTGTTGCGGGTCCAGTATGTTGTTGGTATCTAAGTGGTCTTGAAGTTGTTGCTGAACTATCTTCTCAATGATTTTGGTGGTGAACGGAAGACTTGCTATAGGCTTGAAGGAGGCGGGGTCAATGGGATCCAGGTTGTGTTTTTTTAGGGTTGGGCGGATGATTGAGGTTTTGAGTATGTCTGGCATGCGTCCTTGTCTGAGGGATTCATTAACAATGTGGGTTAGTGGTGCGCTTAAGTCCTCTTTGGTTTTCTTTATCCATTCTGCAGGGCAGAGATCTAGTGGAGAGGTGATGGTGTTTAGGCGGGAGATGGATTCTATTTTTTCTTTTGTGATTGTTTTTGTCTTTGTCTATGGTGGTAGGGTGGATTGTTGTCTCTGCATTCACTTGTGGATTTTGTGGTTGTTGAAGCTGCTTGTATTGGCGTGCTAGCAGTTCTGGCGGGATGTTCGGTAGTTGGTCGGAGTGGTTGGGTGCCTTTGTTAGTTTCTTGACAATCTCAAAGAGTTCACGTGGTTTGTTTATTGAGGTGTTTATGGTCTTCGAGTGGTAGGTCTTTTTTGCTTTATCGGTTTCTGTGTGGTAAGCGTCTAGTTCACACATGTATTTTGTTTTGTTGTCCTCTTTTTTTTGGTCTTTCTCCATTTTCTTTCCGCTCTTCTGAGTTTGGTCTTTAGTTTCCATAGGTTGGGGGTGAACCATCGGGGTTTTTTTTAGGTATGTCTGGTTTTGGTCATGTTTGCTGTTGCACTGGATGCAGTGGAGATCGTGGTATTCCAGTTGTAGATTAGGTCATCGATATTGGTGGAGCTTGTTTGGAGTTTAGGTAATATTTGTGCCAGGAAACCCTCTTTGATGAATGGTTTAGATCTTCTTGTATGTTTGTTCTCTTTGACGCTGGTGTGCTGGTAGATGTGGGATATGTTGATGAGATAGTGGTCAGACCATGGTACACATGTGATTTCTGGGTTTTTGTATGAGGTGGTGTTTTGGGAGTTTAGGAATATGAGGTCAAGTGTATTCCCTTTTTGATGTGTTCGTGTATGATCTGTGTCAGGTTCATTGTATCCATGGCATTGATGAAGGCTTCGGCATATTTGTCTTGGAGTGATGGGAGGTTGAAGTCTCCAAGGATTAGTTGTTGTTTTGTGGAGATGGCGCTCTCAGATATGTGTTGTAGTATACCTGATAGGTCGGTGCTTGAGGTGGGTGTTCGGTAGATTAGGCATATGGAGAGGTGCTTGTTGGTGAGGGTTGTGATAAGGAAGCTTATCATAGTTCAGGAAGAAATAATACAAGAGGTGAATTGGCTCTGAATAAGCAACATGTGCTGGCTGGTAAAAGCACTAAAACAAAGTGTTTACCTAAAAGACTACCAGACCCAGAATGCACTGGTTTACAGAAAGCCTCTATGAGAGCTGAAGTAGGGAAATGTGTGCCTAATCAGAGAAGCAATGATGTAATCCCTAATCACATATCTCCTAGGGCAGGGCTTAATTCAGTGTGCTAGGGTGGAGCGGCCAATTAGGCATTTTAAAGCTAAAAGAAATTCATCATACAAGCAGCAAGGTGAGCAATGGGAGAAAGAGTAACGGAGACAGCAAGAGCTGGAGAAGGAGAGACTGATCGTGAACAGAAGGAAGAACAGCAAGATGTCCAGAAGGTCTAGGAAAGGAGCCCAAGGCAGTACGTATACTGGGAGAGATTCCTGGGGCAAGCATTCTTCATTGGACTGGAAGAAGCCAGAAGCTTGAAGATATACAGCCAGGAACCCCCGGACAGCACCTGTAAAGGAGACGGCTGCATCTACAGAAAGAAGGAGCTCTAATACCTATTTAAGGAGGTATGGGGAAAGAGACCTAAAGACCAGAGATTCTGACTGGAGAGCTGGGCACAGAAGCTTTGCTACCTACTGGCCAAAATACCCAGAGAGGAAACCTAATGACAACGTGATCTCAGGTATGAACTCTGATCTGTTCCCTAGCTTTGCACAAGGAAGACAGCAGGGAAACAGTTTCTAGCCTGGTAGAGATCAGTTAGAGAAATCCTCTGAGCCCAGTGTATGAAAGTGATCCTATGATATTTCAAGAGCAAGGGGAAATATCAGATGAAGAAGCTGAATGCATGGATTGTTCTCCTTCTAAGCTGCTGTTCTAAAGTAATCCTCAGTTAAGGATCAAACACCAAAAGGAACTGTACTGATTTTTAACTTCCCATAAAAAGTTTCTTTGAGAGAAAGCTTTGGGGAAAGTTGGAGCCACATGGAGAGAGGACCAGCAATGGTTTGCAGCTGGTTAAGCACCTGTGATTAGAGCAAGGCACAAGTGCACGTGGGACTTTGGAAAAAGCTTCTTCTCTATGTGAAAGGAAGAAAGCTGTTTTTTTTTTTTTGATAAAGAGAATTTTCCTTTTGGGTTTATTTTTCATTCCAGCACTGCTAAGAAATTTTATTAGCAGGGGCTAGAAGAAAGACCATTTCTGTTCCATCAAGGTCTTTACTAAGTTGTTGCATAAGTAATTCAGTTGCCTTATTTGTTTTGTTTTCCTGAATAAAACTCCTGGAGAAAATTATCCTGTTGATGTTACCAAGCATATCTGTGCGAGGGAATAACACCCCATAAATAAAATCTGTTTTCTGCTTTACACTCGAGCAACTACAATTCTTTATTCTTGTTAAACGGCTAGTTTTTGTGTGAAGGAACTACAAGACCCACAATCCTTTGCAAGTCAAGTAAATTCATGTCTTTGCCAAGATTGTGGAACTTTCACAACAAGCACCCCCGTTTACAGTGGCGTAGTCTTTCGGATTGCTTTTACACAAAGGATTTCCAGGATTTATAAGGATTACAACTGAAAAGTGAAAGGAAAAAGTTCAAGTCAAAAGCTGGAGAGTGGATTTTTCCCTTAACAACGCCTTGGAGGAAAAGAAGCTGTTCCAGGAGCTGTTCCAAGGAGGAAAAGACCCTGTGTGAGCCTGATTCATCACTGGCATAAGGTAATAAGTACCTGGGCATGACTAGTGGTGGATAGGAGTAAGGCACAGGGGTAATTGGAAAAAGAAATAGGAGAAAACACCTGTTTGTAGGGTGCTGCTCTGTGTTTTTTTTTCTTTTGTTTCTTGCAGGGATATACAGAGATGGATCCTAAGGAACTGGCCAGCTGGATGGCAGCCCAATTTGGCAGGCAACAGGAGCTAGCGCAGCAGGCTTAGGACACTACAATTAAAGCCCTGAGGAAGCAGCAGAAGCCCATGCTTGACCTTGTGGAAGCCTTAACTGCACTTCGCACCCAAGGTGGAGCAGATGCAAGACTGGCAGTGACACCTGGTATTCCACATGTGGACAATGTGGGACTCAGTCAGGGAATTGGGGCATTTAGTTTTGGGAAACTCACACCAGAAGATAATGTTGATGATTTCCTTGAATCTTTTGAGAGAGTGGCACAAGCATTAGCATGGCCAGAGACCCAATGGGCAGTAAGGCTGGTAACCTCATTAACTGGGGAGGCGCTTGCCGCCTATAGGGCAATGCCAGCAGCTCAAGCTTTAAATTATAGAGATGTAAAATCTGCTATAAGAGATCGCCTAGGGTTGTCTGTTTCAGAATATAGGCGAATGTTTAGAGCTACTGCATTGAGTGGGTGAAACACCCAGGGCTCTGAGTCAGAGATTCAGAGGATTGGCTATAAAATGGTTGGAGCCTGAGGGAAAGAATATGGAAATGTTATTGGACATTATTATGCTTGAACAATTCCTGTCTGCTGTGCCAAAAGACTTGCACACTTTCCTTATACAGCAAATTTGCCAGAACCTGGGAGAGGCAACCATGTTAGCAGAGCGGTTCTTGGAAGCCTCGCAGGCTTGCCATAGAATGGGTGGCCCTCTGAAGGTTGGTGCTGAGGCAAGCTGTGCTGTATCAGAAAAGAAAATGGTTAAAAATGTTGTTTCTGTGAATAATAGTACTGTACCTACCCAGATTATAAGGTGGAGTAAGAAGAAATGTTACAAATGTGGAAAATGGGGACATTTGGAAAAGGAATGCCATGTTTACACTAGTTTGATAGGTGTTGATTTAAAACAGCCTAAAGAAGGGTTCCTTTTGGTGGTTGATGTGCAGGGAATTACCACGAATGCTCTGAGACACTAGCTTGATAGGTGTTGATTTAAAACAGCCTAAAGAAGGGTTCCTTTTGGTGGTTGATGTGCAGGGAATTACCACGAATGCTCTGTTAGACTCTGGAGCAGACCAGAGTATGCTGTCAAAGAGGCTTTGGAAGCGGATAGAGGCCCAAGAAGGATTTGAGCCTAGAACCCCTGAAAGCAAGGTTTGCATTAGATGCATCCATGGTGCTGCTTCATCATATCCCACGTACAAGCTAATGGTTAAGGGCTTGGGGGTACAAGAAGTTCCTTTAGCAATGGTATGTAGGCTTCCATTTGATTTGGTTCTAGGAAGAGACTGGCCAAAATTTAAGCAAGGGCTGGTGAAAGGACTAGGGAAGAGGGGCCTTGTATCCACCTGTTCACAGGCTAAGGTAGAGAGCTGGGAGGAGGGGGAGCAGGCAGAGTTATTAGGAGACTTACCCTCTCATGATGATTTAATAACTCCACCATCTGGGAAAGTAAGGAAATTGAAAGCACAAAAGCGTCATGAGAGACTTTGCAGAGCACAGGGTAGTTTACCCTGGGTGCCAGCTGAGTTAGTGGCAAGGTTTCCCAACTTTCCACAGGAACAGCGAGCTGATCAAGCTCTCATTCGAGCTTTTAAATATGCTCAGGAGGTCAGGGAGGATTTGCCCAGATTCATACTAGATAATGAAATGTTATATAGAGAGAGTCAGGACCCCAGAAATGGGACCATACGTAAACAATTAGTGGTACCCACAACTTTTAAGGGACTAGTTCTTAGATTAGCACATGATCATCCAGTGGGAGGTCACAAGGGGATGCAAGGAACGCTGGATCAAATACTTATACGTTTTTACTGGCCAGGTATTTTCAAAGAAACTGCCCAGTTTTGTGCTGCGTGCCAGCGTGTTACAGCGTCTCACCCACCGGTGGTGCCTTTGATTCCCACACCAATTATGACAGACCCAATAGGTCGCATTGCTATGGATATTGTAGGCCCATTAGTCAAAACACCCCCGAGGTTTCCAATACATCCTAGTTATGGTAGATCACCACCACACAAAATTACATTCCTATTGTACTATCTAGTGAGAGAAAATGGTCAGGAGACTCTTATCACAACCCACATGGGGCCAACATCCCGCACCGCAACCTCCTATTGCATGTCCCACTACAATACAACATGAAAACTAGACAAACTAAAAACGTCTACCCTAGTAGACTGAAGTGTGCATTTATAAATGCCCGCTCACTTCGAAACAAGTGGCCAGTGATCACAGATGTAATAATGTCCCACCAGCTAGACATTCTCATGGTCACTGAAACATGGCTCTCAACCGAAGACAATATCATCCTCAACCAGCTTCTCCCACCTAACTTTACAGCCTTCACTGGACACAGACAAAACAAGAAAGGCGGAGGAGTACTTATCATCACCAAAGCTGACCTCCAGTTTAAAATGGATGAATCCAACAGTAACAACCATCTAGAAACAGTATCAGTCTCAAACAACACATGCTCCATAAACTTGGTCTATAGATCACCGTCAGGGGATCCAGACGACCTAGCAACCATAATAAATCTGGCATCCTTCACCCAGGGTCCAAATAAACCTAATTGGATCGTAGGAGATATCAACCTACCATCATTACAGGACACTCAAGCAACAGCATTCCTAGATGCCCTAGATAGCCTAGGATACACACAAATGGTGCAAGAACCTACTCATGAGAAAGGCAATATCCTCGACCTAATATTCGCACCGCAGCTAATTTTGGACCAACCACAAAACATCGTATTATCGATATCAGCAGTCCCATGGACTGACCACAAACTCATCACCTTTCAGATGCCTACCACTATCTGTTCACACAAGACGAAAACGGATGAAAGCAGGCCCGCTAACTCAGCTACCAGAAGATTCCACCCATTTAACAGAGAACGCATCCTCACTGAAATGAGCACACTCTTTGATGACACCTCACTAAGCCTAGAAGAGTTGATCTCCTCCTGGAACAAAAAACTCAGCGCAATCGCTATCCGCCCTCCAACGAACAAGAATCCAAAGAAGAGATCTACCGCCCCATGGTTCACAGCCGATTTAAAAACCTCACTAACCATTTTAAGAAGGCTAGAAAAACGATGGAGAAAGTCACGTACCAGCAGTGACCAATCAGCTTACATCCAACACCTGGCAGAGCATCGTAAAGCCATCTCAGATAAAATCAGACAACACCACACAGATACCTGAAACGGTCACTGAATAAACCTCACGACTTGTTTAACTTAGTTAAAACACTTGCCAAAGAGCCAACCCCTGAGCACCACAGCAGGATCCGCCCACAGGACTATGCAATTTACATGCAATCTAAAATGTGCAAGACCAACAAAATATTAATACCAGACCCTCCTGATGAACAAGACTACCCAGTATCACTGGAATCCTTCTTTACTCCCTCGAAGAAAACTATTGAAGACACCATCCTAGCTCTAAACACAACCACTGCACACACAGACCCTTGCCCTGCGCACTGGATAAAGGACCTGCGATGTGACATATCCTCAACTATAGCAAAAATCTTAAACTATTCCTTCACCACTGGCTCTTTCCCATCTACGCTCAAGCAGACCTCTGTAAGACCGCTGCTAAAGAACACCAAACTTGATCCTCAAAAAGTAGAATCTTATAGGCCCATATCTAGCATACCTATGCTAGCAAAAATCATCGAGAAAATAGTGCACAGGCAATTACAGGATCATATAGACACATCAGCCCCACTGGATCCAGCTCAACATGGTTTCAGAGAGTCACATGGAGTAGAAACACTACTCACAACACTCCTCAACAATATAACCTCAGGTGTGGATAACATACGCCAGGGCTTCGCTCTTGTCTTCCTAGATATAGCAGCGGCTTTTGACTCGGTATGCCACGAAATTCTCATCTGCCGACTAAGGGAAAAAGGCATCTGTGGAACAGCACTCGAATGGTGCAAATCTTACCTGTCCGACAGATGGCAGCATGTCAGAGTCGACGGGGATACATCTGAACCTTTCCAACAAAGTCAAGGTGTACCCCAAGGATCCTCTTTATCTGCATTGATGTTTAATATATACATCCAACCCATCTGTGACATCATCAGATCCTTTAATGTCAGTTACATGATATATGCAGACGATGTGCTACTATTTATGCCAATATCATTGGACTGCCTAGACCTTACCCCGCTGACCATCTGCTTTGACACCATATCAGAGTGGCTCCTATCACAAAACCTGAGAATACAACACAAAAAGACGGAAGTCCTGTTCGTCTCGAGGAACACCAACTTCACCCCTCCTAGTTGTATTAACGTAAAGGATGCCCAACTCCAAGTCAAACCGGCAATACGCTACCTGGGAGTAACGCTGGACCAAAACCTTGATATGAAGAACCACATAGCCAACACAGTCAAGGCAATCTACTTTAAAATCAGATCCCTCAGACACCTACGCATGCTACTCGAACCGGATGATTTCCGTACCATTTATCAAGCCCTTATACTCCCCCATTTTGACTTCTCAAACTCCATGCTACAAGGACTCCCCCGGTCCACCCTGAACCCCCTGCAATTAGCCATGAATAGTGCAGCGAGGGTACTCCTCGGGGCATCCAGGAGAGATCACGTAACACCCCTTCTAAAACAGCTACACTGGCTCCCCATTCAAGCAAGGATCAGTTTCAAGACCTTACTGCTAACATTCAAAGCGGCTAAGGGGCTCACCTCTTCCTCTCTCTCAAACCTCATACAACCACTTGCACCAAACAGGCCACGAAGAACAGCAGAATTAAACACACTAGTTATCCCAAATGACACCACAAGATGCACTAGATCAACAGCCAACAGAGCCTTCCAATTCTGCGCCCCATCTCTATGGAACACCTTACCAGCACAAATCAGAGCAATACCTAATCTAAGTCAGTTCAGAAAGGCTTTAAAGCATTTCCTCTTCCTTAAATATCTCAATGACAGCTCCGAACATAACCCCCAGGTGAATAGCAGAAGTGGTCAAACAGATAGACCCCGCAACAGACCAACTTCACAATGTAAATAACAAGTTGTTCCATATACTATTGTACCACTGTTGTATATAGTTAACCAGGATATCCTTTATCAGATAACCCTGCATTGTATTTAGTTTCCCCTATTTCGCCAAGTTATACTTCCTGTTAAATGTAACGACCAGACATGTGTAAACTGTCGGATGTTTTCTGTTCAATGTAAACCGCGCTGATGTCTAATAGTGCGGTATATAAGAATTGTTAATACATAAATAAAATAAAATAAATAAACAAGGTTTCCCTGGGCCATACCATTAAGGAATGTTTCTGCTAAAATGATAGCTTTAGAGCTAGTCAAATTATTTTGTGAAGTTGGATTCCCAAGAGAGGTGTTGACTGACCGAGGGTCCAATTTTGTATCCAAATATTTGGCCCAGGTCTGGGATGCCTTTGGCATTCATCATGTAAAAACCTCAGCCTACCATCCTCAGTCAAACGGTTTGGTGGAGAGATTCAACCAAACTCTCAAACAAATGTTGAGAAGGGGGTTAGCAGGAGATGTAAAAGAATGGGATATGTTATTGCCCTTTGCTTTATATGCCTGCAGGGAACGAATTCAGGTTTCCCTAGGTGTAGCCCCATATGAATTGTTGTATGGTAGAGCCCCACGTGGTTTGTTAGATATTTTGAGGGAACAATGGATAGATCCTGAACCAGAGAATCAGGAGGTGCCACAGTTTTTACGTGACTTGAGAGCACGTTTAAAAAGGACCTCGCAGGTTGCTGAGAAAAACCTGCAGGACAGTCAAGTGTGCCAAAAAGGGTGGTATGACAGGAAGGCCAAAAGCCGCCAATTAAATATTGGTGAAAAGGTTTTGGTACAAGTAGCAGGTACAGCACCAAAATTTGAAGTACAGTGGAAAGGGCCATGGAAGGTTATTAGACAGGTGAGCCCAGTATCTTATGTGGTGGAAAACACAAGAGGTCATAGACAGACCTACCACATTAATGTACTTAAATCTTGGAAGGAGAGGCCTTTAAATAATGTCCCTAAAACAAGCCAAGAGGTAGGTGAGCGTCCAAAAGATAATACTCTCGTAGGTATTACGGACTGTAGGAAGAAGGTTTCACAATTGGCATCAGGCCGTAATAACTTAAGCAGGGGGGGGGGGGGGTATGTGATAAGGAAGCATATCATAGTTCAGGAAGAAATAATACAAGAGGTGAATTGGCTCTGAATAAGCAACCTGTGCTGGCTGGTAAAAGCACTAAAACAAAGTGTTTACCTAAAAGACTACCAGACCCAGAATGCACTGGTTTACAGAAAGCCTCTAGGAGAGCTGAAGTAGGGAAACGTGTGCCTAATCAGAGAAGCAATGATCTAATCCCTAATCACACATCTCTTAGGGCAGGGCTTAATTCAGAACACCTGCAGTGTGCTAGGGTGGAGCGGCCATCTAGGCACTTTAAAGCTAGAAGAAATTCATCATACAAGCAGCAAGGTGAGCAATGGGAGAAAGAGGAACGGAGACAGCAAGAGCTGGAGAAGGAGAGACTGATCGTGAACAGAAGGAAGAACAGCAGGACGTCCAGAAGGTCTAGGAAAGCAGCCCAAGGCAGTACGTATACTGGGAGAGATTCCTGGGGCAAGCATTCTTCATTGGACTGGAAGAAGCCAGATGTTTGGAGATATACAGCCAGGAACCCCCGGACAGCACCTGTAAAGGAGACGGCTGCATCTACAGAAAGAAGGAGCTCTAATACCTATTTAAGGAGGTATGGGAAAAGAAACCTAAAGTCCAGAGATTCTGACTGGCGAGCTGGGCACAGAAGCTTTGCTACCTACTGGCCAAAATACCCAGAGAGGAAACCTAATGACAACGTGATCTCAGGTATGAACTCTGATCTGTTCCCTAGCTTTGCACAAGGAAGACAGCAGGGAAACAGTTTCTATCCTGGTAGAGATCAGTTAGAGAAATCCTCTGAGCCAGTGTATGAAAGTGATCCTATGATATTTCAAGAGCAAGGGGAAATATCAGATGAGGAAGTTGAATGCATGGATTGTTCTCCTTCTAAGCTGCTGTTCTAAAGTAATCCTCAGTTAAGAATCAAACACCAAAAGGAACTGTACTGATTTTTAAAACCCCATAAATAAAATCTGTTTTCTGCTTTACACTCAAGCAACTACAATTCTTTATTCTTGTTAAACGGCTAGTTTTTGTGTGAAGGAACTACAAGACCCACAATCCTATGCAAGTCAAGTAAATTCATGACTTTGCCAAGATTGTGGAACTTTCACAACAAGCACCCCCATTTACAGGGTGAGTATGTCCGCTTCATTGGTTGTTTCTGAGGCATGGTTCCTGAGGTGGAGGTTGGTTTTTGCAATGATGGCTACTCCTCCTCTTCTGGTGTGTGTTCGAGAGCAGTGGTGAAGACTGTATCCTTTCGGTGTTAGTTGGTTCATGAGCACAGTGTCGGTGTCTATTAGCCAAGTTTCTGTTATGCATAGGATGTCAATCTTTTGGGTTGTGATCAGGTCTTGGAGCATGTGGTATTTGTTTCTGACTGAGCAAGCATTTATTAGTGAAATGGAGAGAGGGTTGCTGTTTAGGGGGTTGGGGGTATCGATTGGTGTGGGTGGTGTGTGGGTGTTGCCCCATGTAGGATATATAAAGACTTGAAACTGTTCAGAGGAAGGCGACCAAAATGATTTGGAGCCTGCGTCAGAAGATGTATGAGGAGAAACTTGAAGACTTAAATATGTATACCCTAGAGAAGAGGGACAAGAGAAATATGATACAGCCATGTATGTGCTTAAAGGGTATTAATGAACAAACAAGCCTTTTTTTGAAAAAAGGGAAGGGCAAAAAATGAAACTGCAAGTAGATAACCTTAAAAGCAACATTAAGAAATACTTTTTCATTGAAAGGGTGGTGGGGCAAATACAGCGACGGAATTGAAAATGACATGTGACAGACACAGCGAATCCCCTTATAGCAGGAAGATAAAATAAAAACTATTTTGTATACCTCAACAAATAGAGAGGGGTGGTGAACAGAGTACCTGAGGCACCCCTCAATAGAGGCATCGAGGGAGATGATCTGCAAGCCGCAGCGAGTACACCTTCACTTGCCACATTACTGGGCAGACTAAATGACCCATACTGGTCTTTATCTGCCATCATATATTACGGCCCCAGTTTTGAGCTAGGCTCATTTTGAAGGGTTATGCCCCTCCCTACCAACATCTAACCTGGATATTCAATACCAGAGTCATATGTGGCCCCAGCATTGACTATCTGACGATCGCCGCACATGTCTGAAACCACATTAGGTAACTGGATAGCAGCGATATTGCATACTGCCCAGTTAGCTCCTGGGCCAAAAGATAGGTGAGAATCTCCCCCCCCCCTCCCACCAGAATGCCCCCAACATGCCTCAATGCTAACCGGCTAGCATCAGGCATGTTGGGGAGTTAGAAGGGGATATTCAGCGGCACTAACCATGTAAGTGTCGTTGAATATCCTGATCTAAGGCATTTACATGGTTTACTGGGCTGTAAACCATGTAAATGCCTTTTGAATATCGAGCCCTATGTTACTATAAAGAAGCCTAATCAATATTTTTCATTTGGCTTGATCTACCTCTACTGCTGCTTTCCTTGCTATTTCCATTTACATAAGAACATAGTCCAACTCAATATGGCATTTCCTAAGTCCCATCAAGTCCGGGATCCCGTTTCCAACAGTGGCCAATCCAAGTCACAAGTTCTTGGCAAGTTCCCAAAAAGGTACACTGGTTTCACAAAGCTTGTCCAGGGGGTAAACAGTGGATAACTCGGGTCCTTTTTTTAAATTAAATTTAATATTTATTAAGCTTTAAACAAAATTACACAAATAAATTTGTGACAGTAACATGAGAATGATAAATGCAGTAAGCAAATAAAAAGAAAATCATACCACAAGAAAATACAGACATTCTCAAAGTAGACAATATAGAGTGGAGCGGAGAGTAATAATAAATGATGAAGTTATATAATGAAAATTAAAACATGTTAATGGCTCTAGGCACACAGCCTAGACACTATTTTATAACTGCATTCACTGCCCCAGCCACTTGTCACATCCACTTCTACTGAGGCAACAGCCTTAAGGTCCAGAAAAGCACAGAGCTGCTCGGGGACAAAAAATATATATTTAACCCCAATATACGTAACATAGCACTTACAAAGGATATCCTAAATGAAAACTTGCACCAAATAGCACAGTTTCTTGATGCATAGCCAGAAATAACCGCCTACAGTCCTGCATAGAGTGGCTTGGTTGTCAATGAACTATGTCTCTGTAACTGCCACTAAATCAAAGCCAGCCTTTTCCATTAAAGCCTCAGCATCTGGGATCTTATTTCCCATGCTTCGAGCATTTACGCACAGCGCTTTGTAGATGTTGCCCCTTTCATTTCTATAGAGGTATTTAATGTTTCATTTACCTGGGACTTACCTCACCCATCCCTAATGAATAAAGCCCTCTTCAGTAGGTTAGCCAGTCTGCTGCTGAAGATACTTCAACCTCTGCAGCCCTTGGAACATCATCCCATGATTCAGGAAACCAAAATGCCCTCTATGACACCATCCATGCAACCAGGCATTTATTTCCAGGATGCGAGCTTCTGTGCTTCGGCCTTTATCCTCAACAGCAAAGATTGAAGAGACCCACATCTGTGCACCTATCTGTTTCCCCTCTGTCCCAAAGCCATGAAGTTACTTTTGATACACTCAGAGGGATACCTGGCAGTATAAAAATATAAAAACATGATGGCAGAAAAAAACCACATGGCCTATCTAGTCTGCCCTTCCATATGAACCACTACAACAGTCCCCTTTTTCCCTTTAGAGTTCCTCTGTGTTTGTCCCATGCTTTTTTGAATTCAGATACTATCCTCATCTCTACCATCTCCTCTTAACTTTTTGGAGTTCTGGTAACTGGATTCCTCCTTAAGATTGGTCTCCCCTTTTTGACCTCTAACCCTTTAGTGGCACAAACATTTCAGTTTAAATCCTTGCACTTTTCTGATCTGGCCATTTGATCTCTAACTTCCTGATTTTGAGCCACACACTGAATTTCTACTGTGTTTTAAGGTTAGTATCATTGCTACATCTCTTTTCTAGTTTATTGCATTTTATAGTTACTTTCACAATTTACATTTTTAGCTTGTCATGTTTGTTAATTGTCTCTCTATATGCTGTATCTGCAATGACAGGCTCCATTTTGCTGTTACAATTGTTCCCATGGAGCCCGAACCCTGAATGGGCACGTCTAGGCCATCTGGATGCCACTGGGCAGGACAGGCCCGATAGGACCTGATTCTGCACCCTGGGAGCAAGACGGCCCCATGGATGCAGGATTGGGCCCAGAGATGGCCTGGCATGCCCCTGCATCATTGCAGAGACTTCCTCTCTGCAGCATAACCTGCCCACTGCCTTTGTGACCCCCGCTTCCCTGCCACCCGATCCTGATGGGGACCACTGAAGCCCTGATCGGATGGCGGGGTCTCACCATGAGTGTTCCATTGCTTTGGTGGGGAGGGGGTATGCTGGGCTGCGGGGGCTGCCAGCCAGCATCAGAGGGGTGCCCCACTCTTATTCCACCTCAGAGGTGGAATAAGCAGGAAGTCCCCCCACAGCCCCTCCCCCAGCAATCCCTGGGTATACAAGCTGTCACTGGAATTGGCAGTCCTGCCCACGCTCTGCCCAATCCCTGCAGCATGCACAGCAGCTCTGTATGTGCAGCATAGCTGGGATACAGCCTAGGCTGAGGGTGGATAGTGGGGCTGCACGTCCCATCGGGACATAGAACCCCACTAGTCGCCTTCGTGGATCAGGCCCATATGTGTCGTCCTCTCTCTGATAGCTCCATTTGTCGTATTGGCATTGGTGTATTTGAACATGTTTGATTCAGTTGAATATTATACCATACATGATGTATATCATTTGTATTTGTTTTTGTTTTCACTTTTGTCTGTGATCATAACACACTTCAGCCTTACTTGTTTTTATTTTTGGTTTTATTTCTGTTTTTATTGTTTTTTAGTTTTTAATTGTCTGTTTAGGCCAGTATCATTTTTAGTCATTTTTATTGTATAAAATGTTTTTATGATTGTATATTTACATGCATATTTTATATTTATATAATTTTTAGTCATTTTAATTATATCTTTTTGTTCTGAGGCTTTTACCCCCTGAGGAAGGCAAGTGCCGAAACATGTTGGGGTTTGTTGTTAATAAAGCTGTCTGATATACCAACTGGTTTGTTCACCTCTGTCCTATTGTGCCACCTTTCCTCTTGTGAGTGTGGTTGCTCTCTTTGGACTCTCTTGTCCCTTGCTAGGAATGCCAGGATAGTGCAGTGGATCACACAAGAAGTAGGTTTGCATTCTGTATAAAAGGAGATGGAGAGAATCCCTGGAAGGAGCAAATAAGGATAGGACTCAAATCAGGATGGATCTAATTTCAATCACGTTCCCAAAGTCAGCTATCCACAATTTCTAGAAATGCATGCAAACAAATAGTATTAACAAACGTTTCTTGCAATTTTGTCTCTTAGGGTAATGGAATAGCGAGGGCTCTTTTCAACAGGCAATAAGATTCAAGTCCTTGGGCATACTGAGGTCAGGTATTCAAGAAGATGTCTTGATAAGAGGTTCCCACCGTGGTCCTGCTGCAAGAAGAATGCATTGGTCCATGTTGAGAAGTCTGGCCACTTGACTGCTATACTGGTGGTGAGAAGTACTTGATGACTCCTTTCCCATGAGGTTCTAGTGGAAACTTGTACTGATATGCCTTTACATATTCAAATGGTGATATCATCACTGTGCTCAAGTTCTTTGGGTGTAATTTATTAATAGAAAGCTCTGACAATATTAATTAAAGTGTGATAAGAGTTTAAATAATAACTTCAGTATCATAAGCCTTTTCATCTCCAGTTAGTTGGTCCTGCCACCCAGCAATTCTCCAGAATACCAGATTTACTTCACCTTTCTCTGAAGCTTGAGCCTAATTTCTCCAAAAGATTGCTAAATTATTCCCATATCTACTAATACAACAACATAGAATTTCTAATAGAAGAGCAAGCCTTACACATTCCACCCCCCCCCTTTCTCTCTCTCTCACTCTCTCTATACATACTTAGTGGCAGAACCAGTCATACTACAAGTGGCGGAGGGCTCCAGCAATAGGCAACCAGAGAAAGGTGCTTCTGAACAGCCATGGGAAGCTGGGTTTTAGGGAAGCCCTGTTAAGCAAGGGCCAACTTAATGGGGGAATGAGGCAAGCTACCAAGGCCTTAGATTGTGGCCAGAGCATATATGTAAAAAGCAGTGCAGGGGCAGTTGTAGGGGAGGCCCTGGGACGCAGGGGCGGCCCAAGGGGGGTGCGGGGCCATTTGCGGAGACTCGGTGTGGGGCCTCATTTGCATAAGTGGCCTTATTTGCATAAATATTTGCATAATGTTACCATACACTAACTTTTAGTAAACATGTCTCTTAATGAGTGTATGGATAAAGAAAGACTAAAAGATTTCTACATTACTATAATCCAGTGCCAACCGCCAGGCACATTAGGAACTACTACAAACGCTGCCCATTTAGAACCCATAGCAAACCCGCCGTATCCTGACAGCATTACCAGGACTCACAAAGCACCATACCCTACCTATCAAAAGGCAACACTGCAAATATTAAACCAATACATTTCAGAGAATACTGGGGAAAGAGAGCAAGTGGCAATGTCAAATAGGAATTACATAAACAGAATACCTCAGCTCAGTTACACATGCAGAACATAGACCATCACCAAACAAGGAATCACAATTTAGAAACAGGAAGGCAATAATTAAACTGGGAACCCCAAAAGCCAAACTTGGAATGTACAACAACACTGTAGAAATAAAACTATAAATTAATTTCCTCTTGTACCAAACAAAGCACAGACGTTAATGATGCACATTTCCCAGAGCTTTCATATTCCAGTTAATAAATTCAAAATAAAGAGATATTTTTCTACCTTTTGTGCATTTTTTTCCAGTTGCAATTGGTCCAGCCACTTTCTTCTGGTTTCTTCATGTTTTCTGCTAACTCTCCATCATCTGCTGTCCATTTGTCCTTTCTTCTCTCTTCTAGTTTTTTTTTCCATTCTCTCTCTCTACATCTGTTTTAACATACTAATCTTTCTCCTTTTGCTCTTTCCTCATTCCTATTTCATCCTCACAAATTTTACCCCTCCATCCTCAATTCCCACTTACTCTCCCAATACCCGGCCAATTATAGATTTTTCATCCCTCCCACACAAAATATTTTTCCCCTCTCCATTTTACTCTCCCAGCCCCATCCCATTCTAATCCTCCCCCAACATCAGCTCCCTTCTAGTTCCAGTCTCACCCAGCATCCATTCCCTTCTAGTCCCTTCATCAGCTCATTTCCAATCCTAGCCCCATCATCAGCCCATTTCTAGTCATTTCCTAGCCCCATCATCAGCCCATGTCAAATCATAGCTCCCCTCCACTCAGCCCAATTCCAGTCCAAGCCCCCCCCATGAGCCTACTTCCAGTTCTAGCCCCTCCATGAGTTCATTTCAATTCAAGCCCCCACCACAGCCCATTTCCAATCTTAGCTCCCCCCAACAGCCCATTTCCAGTCCTATCCTAGCTGCTCCATCAGCCCATTTTCAGTCCTAGCTCCCTTCCCTCACAGCCCATTTCCATTCCAAGCCCCCTCCCCATCAGCTATTTGCAGTTCTAGCCTCCCCTTCCGCTCAGCCCATTTCCAGTCCTAGCAACCCCCCAACCCATTACCAGTCCTAGCCCCCCGTCAACCATCTTCCAGTCCTAACCCCCCATCACCCCATTTTCAGTTTAAGCCCCCCCTATAACCCATTACCAGTCCTAACCCCCCATCAGCCCACTTCCAGTCCTAACCCCATCAGCCCATTTCCAGTCAGCCCCCCCATAGCCCATTGCCAGTCCTAAACCCCCCCATCAGCCCACAGCCCATTACCAGTCCTAACCACATCAGCCCACCTCAAGTCCTAACCCCTCCCCATCAGCCCATTTCCTGTCCTAGCCCCCCATAGCCCATTATCAGTCCTAACCCCCCCATAGCCCATTACCAGTCCTAACCCCCCATCACCGCCGCATTTCCAGACAGCCCCCATCAGCCCACAGCCCATTGCCAGTCTTAACCCCCCATAGCCCATTTCCAGTCCTAACCCCCCCCCATCAGCCCACAGCCCATTACCAGCCTTCACCCCCCCCCATAGCCCATTATCAGTCCTAACCCTCCATCACCCCATTTCCAGACAGCCCCCATCAGCCCACAGCCCATTGCCAGTCTTAACCCCCCCCATAGCCCATTACCAGTCCTAACCCCCCCATCAGCCCATTGCCAGTCCTAACCCCCCCCCCCCCATCGGCTCATGGAAATTAAAATTTTAAAAAAAGCTGCCCGCTGCCGCCGTGGCAACATGGAGTGTCCCGTGGGGCCCCCTCTGCCCGGCTGAACTCTCCCGGCGCGGCCGAAGCCCTCTGCTCCGGCTTGCAGATACGCGAAGGGAGAGTGTCTGCCCCTTCGGGCTTAACAGAGACACGAGGGAGACACTCCCTTTGCGTATCTGCAAGCTGGAGCAGAGGGCTTTGGCCGCGCCGGAAGAGTTCAGCCAGGCAGAAGGGGCCCCGCGGGACACTCCATGCCGTTTTTTTTTTTTTAAATTTCATTTTTTAAAAAAGCAGAATGTTCTTTGCACGGGGCCCCCTGAAACGCAGGGCCCTGTGCAAAAAACATTCTTGCTCAATGGACGGGCCGGCCCTGCTGGGACGGAAGGAACCGCCACCTTCAGAAGCCAGCCCTTGCTCCTGAAAAGATCCCAGAGATTCAAACAGGGGGCAGAGGAACAGACCAGGGGGAACCCATGGTAGCACAGGAATACAAAGAGGACACTTCCCTTGAACCCACTGAGGTACTGTGTTTTGAAGTGGTGAATGATTTAGCCCTAGGGCAGGTTCAGCAAACTTACATAGAACCTGAAGGGGGGGGGGGGGGGGAGGGCAACTGCACAGCTACCAAAGCTGTGGTTGTCAGCAACACTGCTATTGCACCAAGAAAGACAGGGTGGTAATGCCAGTTTGTTTGAGGGAGGGAAGAGGGCCCCAAGCTTCCCACCTGTGCACTTGAGTGAGAGAAATGAAAAGGATGTTACCTTTTGTTTGCTGGGACTATTTTTGATGCTTACTTTTGTTTTTGAGAACTATTGATGTTTGTGCTTTGAGGAGGAAAGACCACGCCTGGCAGTGTTGCTGAAGTAGGCAGTGTTTTTAGGGCTAGCCCTAAGTGGGAAGTTCCCCACGACAGGACTGCTGTCAAATTAGGAGAGCTGCTCATTGGGTTTTTTTGGAAAATCTGGACTGGATTCAGAGTCTGGACTATAGTGTTCGTGTGAAGAGCTCAAGGAGCGATGTATCCTGGATGCCCCGCACCGCATACAGCGTTACAATATATATATATATAGGTAGATATAATAATTTCTCTATTCAACCAGCAAAAACGTCTTCTATATACAAAATACTGCTACTGCTTTTAAATCATGGCACTAACAAAATTATGAATAGTTCTCAGTGGAATTAGGACCGTAAGAAACGTGGGTTAACATAATAAGAACATTCCATTATGCTCCCTGCCAACAGTAACATAGAAACTGCCATACAAGAGAAATCACAATATTGAAATAATCACCATTAAGAATTCAAGATCCATATTGTAAGAATCTCTAAATGCAGGAAAAATAGATTAATATCTCATACTGCAGGAAATTCTTTCAATTCTTACTCCCCTGAGACTAGAGTCAGGAAGACTTTTAAAACAAATAAAAACACATCTTTTTAAAGACCATTTTGAAGAGAAAAGCATAACATGATCAAGAATGCAGTGCATCATTTAAGCACACAAGTAATATAGTTGCTCGTCACAATATTATCTAATGTTAATTTCTTGTTTCATTTTACTTGTTCTTTGTAAATTTTAAGGTTTGTTACATGTAAACCACATTGACCTTAGGAAATGCAGTATATAAAAATGTTAACACATTTCTGGATTCCATCTCTTGTCCTAGCATAAGAAATGCATCTTACAGTTTCAGAAACTCAAAACTAGGAGGCATCCCTCGTAACTGGAGCCAGGCAGCCAAATAAGAGGAAATATCAGTTCTGAACAAATAAGATTGTTTTATAAATAAATAGTAGTTTCTTACTGATATAGTCAGTTTTCTATTTCAAAATAAATGCAAGACATTGGGAACCTCAGTTTGTGTGGAGTAAGTGCTCTGTGCTTCCTACCAATGTGAATTCAATTTAATATTTATGTTAAAATAGACTTCACATCCACTCCACTCTAGTAACTGGGACAGAGGGTAATCATGCATGATAACTGATCTATAGTATAGAAAAATATGCCTGCCTTCACATTTTCTCTTTTATTCCTTATCATTGGTAAATATAATTATATAACCACCTATATTTTAAAAGCATTTCCTGTGCACTATGTTTGGTCCAATTTCATTGAACTCTGCAGCAGTGATCCACATTTGCTGAAAAGCTGAAAGAGAAGAAAGAATAGAGCCCCCCATCCAGGCAGAGATTTTCCTTTCTGGAGGGGCAAAAACCTTTAGTGGAGTGCTCGCAGAAAGCAACTTTTTCATTTCCTTGGCAATCCGCTCAGCCATTCCAGGGAAGAGGCTGGATCCCCCAGATAGGACTATATTGCAATAGAACATAGCTCTGAGGTCAATATCACATTTCATGATGGTGTTGAAGCAGAGCTTATCAATGCCTGGGGCTTCTATGCCAATAGAGGGAGGAGCAAAGAGAATCTCTGGGCAACGGAATCTCTGGTTTTGTACTTTGATGAGGCTCCCATCAGGGAGTTTGTATTCTTTCTCTATCTCACTTGGAGTCTTGGCCATCTCTGCCTCGATGTCCAAAGCCACATAACAGGTCTTCTCCTTAATGTCTCTGACAATCTCCTTCTCAGCAGTACTTACAAATGAAACCCCACTCTCAGTTAGAATGCGCATAAGGTAGCCTGTGAGGTCTGTGCCTGCCAAATCCAGTCTTAAAACAGCATGGGGTAAACAATAACCTTCAAAAACAGGCACAGTGTGGGATACACCATCACCAGAGTCCATCACACACCCAGTGATACGCCCAGAGGCATACAAAGCCAATACAGCTTGGATGGCCACATACATGGCAGGCACCTTGAAGTTCTCAAAGAGCAATTGTGTCATTTTTTCTCTGTTGGAAAGAGGGTTCAGGGGCACTTCTGTCACCAGTATTGGCCTCTCTGCAGATCTCATCTTCAGGTCATTGTCATATGCGTTCTGCCAGATCAACTCCATGTCTTCCCAGGACATCACAATCCCATGCTCCACAGGATACTTGATAGATAAGATTCCCCTTTTTGCCTGAGCTTCATCTCCGATGTAGAAGTCTTTCTGACTGACTCCAACCATGACACATTTGCTTTTTGGACGACCTATGATATTGGAGTATGTAAATCGGGGTTTCATGTCCCCTGAAAGTCCCACCTTGATCAGACCAGAACCATTGTCTAAAACCACAGCAGGCTGATATTTTCCCACACTGTACATTTCCATTGGATCTCTTATTTCACAATTCATGCTGTTCCTGCCACTCTTGCCTTTTTTTAAAGCCCCATGGACACTGTGGCACTCTCCCTCATTGCTCCTGGCTAGGATTAGACAGTGATATAGTAAATAGTGAAGTCATGGATGGGCCTCTGAGATCATAATGTGCCTGCATCATTGAAACCCTCTGCTACTGTCCCCCACAGGTATATATAGTGAAAGCCCAGATATGCATATCCACTGAATCCCTTGTCCTATTTGCATGAAAATTGGTATATATGTTCCTTAAGACCTTTTCATTGAGAGAGGTTCTAATTTCACAAAATCTCTTTTGTTTGGTAAATGCAATTTTGGCTACATCAATTAATTCTGTTTTGTGGAAAATCAACACAATTGCTCCTGAGTACTTTCATGTCAAGCTTTTCAATAAAACTGCCCTCTTGATATATGTGCAGAGTATGCACTCAGGTTTGGTGTGTGCATATTTTTATCCACATTCAGAGGGCCAGCATCTTGACAGTTTTCAGTTATGAACATACTTTAGATTTTAAAAAGTATGTTTGGAAATTTTTATGGCAAAACTGCACTAAATAGCAGGCGTAACAGTTTGTTTTGTTGGGGTAATTTTTAAACAGAATTTGTGCACAGAAGTTTGCTTATACGTGTAACAGCTGAAAACTATGCAAGCTGTTACAAAATAACTCCCTTATTGGCCATGGAAATATAAATCTGCAGGAGACTTTTGGCATTTGCTTTTTAAGTTCAACAAGAATGTTTGCTAAACTTTACTAGAAACATTCCTTAGGTTAGTTTTCTAACATCTGAGCAATTTTCTAGAATCTGAGCAATGCAATGCAGTGTACTTTCCCAGCAGTTCTCTAATCCCCAGCTCTCTCCCCCCTAAGCAAGGCACAGTAATTCACCAACCCAACCACAGCTAGTGAATATTATGCTGCACTTCCTTCTTTGCTGTAAGGCAGAGGGGCCCTGTACTAGCTGCGGAAGGAATGACAGGACCCTCCGTTACAGCAAAGGGAAGTGCATAACATTCACTAGCTGTGGTTTGGGAATTGCTCTGCATCTCTTGGTGTAGAGAATATAGTTCCCTCCCCAAATCTTGCTGGGTACCTTCACATGGTGACCCCGTTGTACAAAATCTACACTGAATCCCAGCTAGGCGACACTACAATTGAAGTAGGGTAGGAAAGAAAAAGAAAAATACATGCTGGCCAGGATAAAAAGATGCCCACTCGTAGCCGCCGCACTAAGGCTAACGATGGTGGTAGTGATAGTGCAGACACTGCAGATGCAGGTAACATCCCTGCCACAGATAAAGGCCATAATGAGCATGTTCATGGACCCACTGAGGCAGAAGATAAACCACAGAAATTAATTAAAAGTTAGGATTAACTATAGTTAAGTGGACTTCTTCAGATAAAGAGGAGATACTTTTATGCTACAAACCTGATATTTAAATTAAGACAGTATACAAAGAGAATCTGCCAAAAACTGGAAGAAAGAGGAAAATTGCCACAAGAAAAAATGCAAAAAGCAACAGATGCAAATTTAAGATCTTTAATTATGCAAAACAAAGAATGCAGATGATAGCATTTTGAGTTAACCAAGGGCTTCCATAGAAAAAAAAATCCAGAGAATAGGAGGCAACCTAGGTGAGAGTGTGAAAAGTGGCCTTCAGCCGGACTCCCCATATTTCCCCAACTGTTCCTGAGAAGAAAGTCTCTTTGAAGAACAAATCCCTTGCATAAACCTCTCTCCCACTATCATCTTCAGAGAAATTGCCTGTCAGAATAGATTAAATTGTGATCATAAGAAAACGTTGGATGTTTTCCCTCCCCTTTCACTCCTTTACTCCTTCTGTATGTTCCTGGCTTAGAAAAGATATTAAAAATTTGTTCTTCCTTTAGGAGGAAGTCTCTTACTTGTATTCCATTGCAGTGTGACCCCTGTTATAACAGAGAATAAAATATAATAAAAACTTTACCTTTGCAAGGCAGATTATTCTTTTTTTATTGTTTGTCCTAGCCCGCTGTAGCAACGAACCTGTAAGGGTCCAATCGGGATCTGTTACGTCAAGAGTACCAGAAGAAAGGAATACAGAAAAAAGAAAGAGCAGTTGAGGGGGAGATGGAGCTCAGAGAACTGGAACTGCAGGAGAGTGAGATGAATAAAGGACAAGTCAACAAATCAACTGAAGAGGAGGAAGAAAGGGAGAAGGAAGACCCAGAGGTGGAGGAATTCAAGATCAAAATCCTAGTCTGTATGAAAAAAAATGAATATGCTGGGTCCAGGCAAGGAAAAGATTACCCAAGTTAAATTTAACACCTAAGGTTAAAAATATGATAATTAAGATGAACAAGGGATCATTTATTGACATCATTGGAATAAACAGAATACAATATTGTGCAGCTAAAATTATTAGTACAAGAAAGCTGCCAACTAAAGTGCCGGACCAGAAGAAAAAGAACAGTAAAAGTTCCTCCATGGAAAAAGTGCATCGAAGGAAAAACTGTATCATTGTGTGTAAAGGTATCCCTGGTAGACAGGTATCTAAAAGGATTAAGATCAAAGTATCGAGGAAGATTCAAGAAATCAAGCCTAAAGCATTCCGCATTAACAGAAGGTGGTCGGACATCTATATGTTCCAACAATAAATTAAACATAGCAGCAGAGGCACAAAAATTGCAAAGATATGAAGAAAACAGAAAAGAAAGATATTAAAAATTATTTAGAGAGAACCCAAAACAGTTCTACAGGGAATTGGGAAAGAACTTTAATATGGTAAAAACACCACCAACCAAAGCTGAAACATAAACCTTCTGGAGAAACCTATATGAGGACCTCATAGAGCACAAACAAGAAGAAGAATGGTTACCCTGCATAAAGGAATATTTAGAAAAAGCAGACATCAGACCTATGGAACAGCCTGTAGTAACAACAAAAGAGCTGGAAAGCAGGTTACAATGAGCCCCAAACTGGAAGAACCCTGGCCCAGATAGAGTGACCAACTTTTGGCTCCACCAAGACCTGGCAAGCTGCAAAAACCAATCGATCAAGCAGCTGAACTTAACACCACAATGGCTTATACATGACAGGAAGAACATTTCTCCTTCCAAAGGGTGACCAAAGTAACATAACCAGAAATTATAGACCAATTTGTCTAAAAGATCTGTTAATGTTAAATAAGGTTATCATGGTCAGCACTAAAAAAAAAGTGGGAATCTCATATAAGGTGGATTGATTATAAGAAAGCTTTTGACAGTGTCCCATTGTGGTAGTGTGACATGCAGCGGGAAGGGGTTTTCTATTAAAACACCAATAGAGCAGGGTTATCAGGTTAATTGTTTCTTCTGAGTGTTTTTCCTTATGTTTAAACTTACTGGTTCCCCGATTTCCGTGCAAGTGCTTGTATCCTTGTAAAACATTTGTATATTCTATAAATATAAAATAAAAAAAACCACCAAACAAATAGCAGTTCAGGGAAAACAAAATGTGTTTTTATTCAGACCTAGTTTGTTAAACCTCCACAAAGCCCTTCCTCCAGTTAAAGTTCTTTCCTTGCCCAGTTAAAATTCCTACCTTTTATACAGCTTGCCTTGAAATAATTCCAGACTCCCTCCTGCAGCCTGCTGGGTTTTTAACCTCTTCCTGTGGGCCACACCCTCCCAGCCCTGAACTCTGGGCTGCAAGTTCTCCTAAAGGGTCCTGTTGATAATCCCTCTGGAGATGGATGGGCAGCAATGTATAGACCCCATCTCACACCCTCCCCCTCAGCTCAGCTATGCCCCATTGAGCACCTGCCTCACCCAAGATCCCCACCTGGGAAAGGAAGTCTGTTTTCAGATGGGTCTGACCAGTCCTATGGCAGACCTGGAACTGGTAGGATTGGAAACTCAAGAACCACCATTGGACTCTTTCTGCTGAGCCAGTCACTTGAGGGCTTGGTGGTCCATTGTTATCATAAACAGATGGCTGAGCCAGTAGTATTTGAAGGTTTCAAACACCCACTTGACAGTGAGGACCGCCTTCTCAATCACCGCATAATGCTTCTATCAAGGAAGCAATTTCTTGCTGATGAAAGCTATGGGATGTTCTTCACCCTTGACTTCTTGGGCCAAAATAGCTCCTAGGCCCACCTCCAAAGCATCAGTTTGCACAATAAACGGTAGAGAGAACTGGATCAGTTCAGGAGCTCTCTTCTGGAGGAGATTGGTTAATGGCTTTGCCACCTCTGCAAAATTAGAGATGAATTGGCAGTAATAGCCAATCAGTCCAAGGAAGGCATGAACCTCTTTCTTTGATTTTGAAGTGGGGCCCTGGGCAATGGCATCTACTTCTGTAGCTAAGGTCGTAGTGCTCATTCCCAATTAAATACCCCAGATATTGAACATCATGACTTCCTAGAAAATAGTTCTTGGGGTTGGCTGTTAACTCAGCCTTCTGCAGGCTGGTCAGTACTACTTGTACTTGGGTTAGATGGGTACTTGTCTCTTCTGTAGATGACAATGTTAAGATAAGCCACCATATACTCCTTGTGCAGTCTCAGTAAGAAATCGAGTAGGCAATGAAACATGGTGGGAGCCCCATGTAATCCAAAGGGTAGCACTGTAAACTGGAACAGATCTTGTGGGGTCGAAAAAGCAGTTTTCTCCCTGGCAACTGGTGTCAAATGTACCTGTCAGTATCCCTTGGTCAGGTCCAAGCATGCTCCACAGAGTCGCTCAATTAGCTTATCTATTCTAGACAAGGGATATGCTTCCAGTTTAGAAGCTGCATTGACCCTCCAGAAGTCAATGTACAATCTGATTCTTCCATTGGGTTTAAGAACCAATCACTCATGGAGTCTTCTATAGTTCCCAAGTTAAACATCTCTTCCGGCTTCTTGGCAATGGCCTGTCACTGAGCCTCTGGAATCGGATAGGGTTGTTGCCGGATAACCACCACAGAAACAGTAATTATATCATGACAAATGAGGTGGTTCGTCCCGGGTGGGTGGAGAACACCTTTAGGTTCCGGTGGATCAAACCTTCTTGATCTCTTCTCTGGGCAGCAGATAGATAGTCTCCATTCAAGACTTGAGCTGGATACGACAGTGCTGAAATTTCCGGCCCAAAATTACCTCCATATATACCATCATATTGTAGCCATCACTGGAGTCCACTTTTTCAGTAGTTTAATGTGGTAAATTTTGGCTTTCTTTCATTGATCTGGCTGGGCAGTCTTGTAGTTAACAGGTCCTAATTTCTCTTCGACCTCATCCAGGGTCCTTGCCATTCACAGAGTAACTTGCTCTCAGATGAGGGCAGCAAGACTAAAACTGTCTCCCAGTTGGAAAGTGCAGTCCCTGGTTGCTCGGCTTGGGCTTTTTCCAGACTGAGTTTGGCCACCTCTTTGGCTTTCCTCAGCTGGTCTTACATTTGTATAACGTACTCCACCAAATTACACCCAGCTTGGGGGTTTTCTTCCCTTACCAGGTTTCCCTTACCATGTCTAATGTGCCTCTTGGCTGTCTTCCAAAGAGCAGATCAAAAGACAAAAACCCCATGGAACTCTGAGGAGCCTCATGGATGGCAAACATTAAATAGGGTAGGAGAATGTTCTAATTCTTCCTGTCCTCCTGACATCTGTTTTACTGAATTGTTCAACGAGGCTATCCTTCTGTAGGTGATACTCTGATGTTTGCAACATCTTGACCTTCACCAAGGCGCACACCTGCTTCATCACATTGAATACTGTAAACAGGGGCGCTGGGTGAGAATGTCCACAGTCTTGGCAAAGGCAAATATTAGTATGACTTGCAAAGGATTGTGGGAAATGTAGTCCATTCATACCAGAATCAGCCGTTCACAAATAAATGAGTTGTGCTTGCTCGAGTGTTAAGCAAAAGAAAATATATTTTATTTATGGGGTTATTTCTCCCACACAGATATACTTGGTAGCACAAAAGGATACTTGCTTTCAGTATTATACTTAGGAAAAACAAATCAGGAACAACAACTGAACTTCTTAAGCAATCAATCAAACAATAAAGACCTTGATGGGAACAGAAAGGTCTTTCTGTGGGCTCCTGCTAATACCTTTTAGCAGTGCTCCAAAAACAAAAACAAAACCCAAAAAGTAATCAAAAACTGTTCTTTTTCAAGGATAACTTCTTGTATTTTCACACACACCCAGAAGTGTCCTTTTAGAGCCCACGTGCAATTATGCAAGGCTTAATTGCTAACCATTAACCAGCTGCAAACCTCTTGGCTGGTTTACTTTCTATACGTGGCTCAAAGCCTACCCAAAAGCTTTCTTGTAAACTGTTCTGGGTAGATAAAAGAACAGGATATATTTCTTTTTGATGGTTGGTGTATTTGTGAAAGTATATTACCACAGAAGCCTAGATAGAGAGCAATCCATGTATTCACTCTGATCATTTAAAATATCTCCTTCTTCTTCAACTATCATAGAATCAATATCATGGACTGGTTCAGGGGAATTTCTTAATGGAGCACTCTCAGGACAATACTTGTTTCCCTGCTGTCTTCCAAGTGAAGAGCTAGGGCATAGATCAGTGTTCATACCTGAGCTTCCATTGCTGTTAGAGTTTCTCTCCAGATCTCCTGGCCAGTATGTAGTCCAGTTTTTATGTCCAGCCTTCCAATCAAGATCCCTGGACACTGGGTCTCTCTTCACATACCTTCTTGCACTGGTCTTAGGGTCCCTTCCAAATGCAGCCGTCTCCCTCACAGGTGCCGTCTGGGGATTCCTGGCTCTGTAACCCCACTCATCTGGTTTCCTCCAGTCCAATGGAGTATGCTTGCCTCTGGAATGACTCCCAGCACACGTACTGCTATGGACTCCTTTTGACCTCCAAGATGCTTGTCTCTTCTTTCTTCCACGCTGCTTCTTGCTCTCTCTGTCCTTGGGCTCTGGGTTCCTCTGCTCCTGCTCCTCCTCCGTCTGATTCTGTGTAGAATAGGCTTTACTTTTAACCTGCTTAGAGGGACACTCCACCCTAGCACAGCCCAGCTGTCCTGAATCAAGCCCTGCCCTTTGAGATGAGTGATTGGGGATTACCTCATAGCACTCCTGATTGAACACACGTTTCCCCACTTCAGCTCTTCTAGTTGCTGTTGGAAACCTGGTGCATTCTGGGACTGGTAGTCTTTTATGGAAACATTCTGTTTTATTATTTCTACCAGCAAAGACAGGTTGCTTGTTCAGAGCCACTTCACCTCTATTATAGCTCCTTCCTGAACTATGATAAGCTTCCTTATCACAATACACAAAGTGTTCCTTGATATGTGAGGATCTCATTGGGTATTCCCACCCACAAGATTACTTCCAGAGGGCATTCATGATCATAATAGTCTTCATATTCCTTAGAGCAATGGTCTCTGGGTTGTGGGTAGCATTATCTAGTATGACTAAAATATACTTGTTGCCTCGGGTGGTTTGCTCTAAGGGACCTACCAGGTCCATGACCAATCTTTCGATTGGGGTTTCAATAAAATACTTTAGATACTAGAGGGTTAGGTCGGAGTCTAGAGGGTTTATGAAATTGGCAGGTGGGGCATAACTGGCAATATAACTGTACCTGTTTAAGGATCACTGGCCAGAAAGATCAGGCTAAAACACACACTAATGTTTTCTCCACTTCCAGGTGTCGTCCTAATAAATGACTATGAGCCAATGATAACACTGCTGATGATAGGGCTGGGAAGCTATCAATTGTTCTACCTCTTTCCCCTGTAGGGCCCCCTCAGCCACTCTGTACAATAAATCTCCCTTTAGCACAAAATAGGTAAAAGATTTTGCAGGGGACGCTCCATTAGTTACTGGAACCCCTTCCACCTCCTAAAAACTCACACTCAGGCATGTTTAAGTGACTCATCTTGCTGGGTCCTCCTGAAGCTCCCAGGCTTTTCCCCAGTCTCCACTATGGGAAGGGAAAAATCATATTTGGATCACTACCACTGAGCCCTGAGCAATCCTCAGGGGTTTCTTCCCTAGGCTCCCACTCCCTGGATCCCTCCTGCCCTTAGATTCTGTTGGTAACAGAGCTTTTCCTGGCTATGCTGACTTCAGGATTTAGCAGGCTTGGGAGTCTTGACATATAGATCCAGGTTTTCCAGGGGGAAGATATCTGAGAAATCTTCCTGATCTGGCTTAGCAGAACTTGAGCACAGTAGGTTGCTGAACTCTGTAACCTCCTCAGGTTCAGAAACTGCTAACACCTAATCAGGAGTCAGTGGGCCTGTTTCCTGAGTGCAGTTGAAACCTGCATAAAAGGCTCCTTTGCCCTGCCCTTTTGAGGCTTTCCTAACCAGGGCTCCACACATCAAACAGTAAGTAAGGATTTGAGGGTTTGTTTGTTTGGTTTTTTTTATTACATTGCTAGCTCTCTGACTGGGAGCTCTTAAAAGGGTTTTGTGTATATTTTTTAAAGCAAGGTTACTTTCATTTTTGCTGTGTTAGGGGAACTTTACTTGAGCACAGTAGGTTGCTGAACTCTGTAACCTCCTCAGGTTCAGAAACTGCTAACACCTAATCAGGTGTTAGTTCCCTCCCTACCCACCCCGACTCCCACCCACCCCTAGTGAGCAGTCTTGCTTTATAGCGCACCTCCCCCTTTAACAAATCACAGTGAATTGGACCAGCACATTTTGAATATAATTAAAGAGATTTAACTGCTTTTCTCTGAAAGGACAGCTGCGAAACCAGCTGATACTTGGTAGATCTCTCTCTTTTGCTTTAACAGATACCTAAGCTCCACAAACAGAACAATGGCTGGGAAAAATCGTATTGCTAAAGCTGTTGCCCCCGTTACAGCTTCTGCCTCGGTCCAGACAGAGGTCCTAATGCCAGTTGAAGAACCGGTTCCATGTGCAGGGTGCCTGCATGCTGAAGCTCTGAGGAAACAAGTGGAGGAACTCAGAGAGGAGGTGGCGAGGCTGAGGAGCATTCAAGACAGTGAGAAGTACATTGATGAGATGCTTCTTGCAGCAACCAGGCTCTCCAGCACAGGAGAAGATGGCTGCCAACAGAATGTCGATGGTTGGACAAAAGTCACCAGAGCCTGCAAAATCACCAATCCAACTTCTCCAGCCCTTGAATTGAAGAACCATTATGCAGCCCTGGAAGTGGAGGAGGTGAAAGCATCCCTGGAAAGGGAAGAACCAGAGTTCAACTACCCCATAGTTGCGGAATCAGTGACCAGAAGGAAACGAAGGGTAGTGGTGGTTGGAGACTCTCTTCTGAGGGGTACTGAGGCGTCCATCTGCCGACCAGACTTGATGTCCAGAGAGGTATGCTGTCTGCCTGGTGCCAAGATCCAAAATGTTACGGAGAGTTTGCCGACACTGACTATTACCCAATGTTGCTAATCCATGTTGGAACAAATGATACTGCCAGGTATACCTCGGAACGTATCAAAAGTGACTTCATGGCTCTGGGACAGAGGGTGAAGCAGGTAGGTGCACAGGTGGTGTTCTCTTCAATCCTACCTGTTGAGGGTAAAGGCCAAGGCAGAGAGGCTCGCATCCTGGAGATTAATGCATGGCTGCGTGGATGGTGTCTTCGAGAGCGTTTTGGTTTCCTAGACCATGGGATGCTGTTCCAAGGGTTGCAGAGCAGAGATGGCATCCATCTGTCCAAGAAAGGTCAACGCATCTTTGGTAGTAGACTGGCTAATCTACTGAAGAGGGCTTTAAACTAGATTCGTTGGGGATGGGTGAAGAAAGCCCCCAGGTAAGTGATACATTAAATACCTTTATGGAAATGGGTAACAGGGGTAACATATGGAAAGCAGTGTGTATTAATGCCCGTAGCATGGGAAATAAGATCCCTGAAGTTGAAGCTTTGGTGGGAGTGGCTGACTTGGATTTAGTGGCAGTTACAGAAACATGGTTCACAGAAAACCATGACTGGGATGTAACTATACCTGGCTATAATTTATTCAGAAAGGACAGGGTAGGAAGAAGGGGAGGAGGAGTGGCACTATATGTAAAAACTACTATTAAAGCTTTGGAATTACAGAGCTTAAAAGGGAGAGAAGAAGCATTGTGGGTTAAACTAGAAAGAGGGAAAGAGAAATCTATTTGCATTGGTGTGATATACAGACCTCCCTCACAAGAGGAAGAGGTGGACAGAGAGTTAGTTGAAGACATACGCAGCATTGCTAGGAAAGGGGAAGTGCTACTGATAGGAGATTTCAATATGCCAGATGTTGATTGGCACATTCCTGCTGCAGTATCATCTAGGAGTAAGGAGATCCTGGATTCTCTACAGGGAGAACTATTCAGGCAATTGGTAACAGACCCCACACGTGAAGGGGCCATACTGGACTTGGTGCTTACCAATGGTGAAATTGTTTCTGATGTTGTAGTGGGAGATCATTTTGCATCCAGTGATCACCAGATGGTGTGGTTCAGTATTAGCACTAGGGCTGTCAGAATCCATTCCAAGGTGAAGATCTTAGACTTTAGGAAGACTAACTTTGCGAAGATGGGCCAATACCTCAGGGAGTCGTTAGTGGGATGGGAACAGCTGGGGGATGTAGAAAAACAGTGGGCAAAACTGAAAGGGGGTATTTTAAAGGCAACCAACCTTTTTGTTAAAATGGTAAATAAAGGCAAAAGGAAAAGGAGACCACTATGGTTTTCGAAGGAAGTAGCTGAAAAAGTGAAGAAAAAGAGGGAGGCCTTCATGAAATACAAGAGATCACAGAGAGAGGAAGACAGGCATCTGTATTTGGAAAAACTTAGAGAAGCTAGCAAAGTAGTCAAGAAGGCAAAGATTCAAAAGGAGGAGGAAATAGCCAATGCAATAAAATGGGGGGGATAAGACATTTTTCAGATATATTAGTGAGAAGAGGAAGGGCAAAAGTGGTATTGTCAGACTCAAGGGTGCAGGGGGGGAATATGTAGAAGCTGATAAGGATAAAGCGGAATTGCTTAACAAATATTTTTGTTCTGTGTTCACAGATGAAGAACCAGGAGCAGGACCTCAGAAAACACCCACAAATAAGAACAGAAGCGAGGGACATCTTGAACAATTTTCATAAGACTGTGTTCGTGAGAAACTAGCTCAACTTAAAGTAGACAAAGCAATGGGACCGGATGGGATACACCCTAGAATACTGAGGGAACTTGGGGACGTTCTAGCAACTCCACTGACTGACCTTTTCAATGCCTCGTTGGAGTTGGGAGTGGTGCCAAAGGACTGGAGAGAGGCTCATGTGGTGCCTTTACACAAAAGCAGAAGTAAGGATGTGGTTGAAAACTACAGGCCGGTTAGTTTAACTTCAGTGGTGAGTAAATTATTGGAAATGCTGCTGAAAGAGAAAATAGTGAGGTTTCTGGAGTCCGGTGGATTACAGGATCCGAGGCAGCATGGATTCACCAGAGACAGGTCTTGTCAGACAAATCTGATTGATTTCTTTGACTGGGTGACCAGGGAGTTAGACCGAGGGAGAGCTCTAGATGTGGTGTATTTAGATTTCAGTAAAGCCTTTGACACTGTTCCTCACAGGCGACTTATAAACAAACTGAGCACCCTAGGGATGGACCCTAAAGTTACTGCTTGGGTTAGAAATTGGTTGGGTGGGAGGCGACAAAGAGTACAAGTAAATGGAGCTCACTCTGAGGAGAAGGATGTTACCAGTGGTGTGCCCCAGGGATCTGTCCTTGGTCCGATTCTTTTTAACATCTTTGTTAGTGATATAGCGGAAGGGCTGTCGGGTAAGGTTTGCCTCTTTGCGGATGATACTAAAATCTGCAATAGAGTAGACACCCAGGAAGGTGTAGATAACATGAGGAGGGATCTAGCTAAGCTTGAAGAATGGTCTAGAATTTGGCAGCTGGGATTTAATGTTAAAAAATATAAGGTCATGCATTTGGGCTGCAGCAATCCAAGGGAGCAATACAGTATAGGAGGTGAAGTACTTTTGTCCACTAAAGAAGAGTGGGATCTAGGCGTGGTTGTGTCTGATGATCTTAAAGTAGCTAAACAGGTAGAAAAGGCGACGGCAAAAGCTAGAAGGATGCTTGGGTGCATACGGAGAGGAATGGCTAGCAGAAAAAAGGATGTGATAATGCCTCTGTATAAGTCTTTGGTGCGACCTCATTTGGAGTATGGTGTGCAATTCTGGAGACCGCACCTTCAAAAGGATGTGAACAGGATGGAGTCGGTGCAGAGGGTTGCTACTAAAATGATTAATGGGCTTCATTATAAAGCATATGAGGACAGACTAAAGGATCTTAATATGTACACCTTAGAGGAAAGGCGGGATAGAGGTGATATGATTGAGATGTTTAAATACCTCCGTGGCATAAATGTGCAGGGAGAGAGCCTCTTTCAATTGAAAGCAAGTTCTGCGACGAGGGGACATGGGATGAGGGTGAAGGGAGATAGATTCAGGAGTGATATGCGGAAATATTTGTTTACGGAAAGAGTAGTGGATCAGTGGAATAGTCTCCCAGTGGAGATGGTAGAGATGAGGACAGTAACTGAATTCAAAAAAGCATGGGACCAACACAGAGGGTCTCTAAAGGTAAAAAGTGGACTGTTGTAGTTGTTGTTATGGAAGGACAGACTAGATGGGCTTTGTGGTCTTTTTCTGTCATCATGTTTCTATGTTTCTAACTCAGTCGAGCCTATATCGCTCCAAGGTTTGGGTAGTCTCGGCTGATCACCACTGGTTATGGTAGCCAAGACAGCACCATGACCTCAAATGTGGCTTGCCTGGCTGGAGTCTTTAGTAAAACTTGTGCTATTGGATACTACCTCTGGTCTCCATTCATACAGGTCAGTGTGACTGTCTTTGCATTGTCAATTTTAAATTGGGTTACTGTTTCCCGGTGAATGAGGGTCCACACACTCTTGGAGGTGGATGCCCTCAAGCTCCACAGAAATTACAAAGTTCTGTGCCCCTGGGTGGGGACTGTCCACAAAAGCACAAGTGCGAGGGGTAGTTAAGCTGAACTCCATGGGTTCTTCCGTACCGAGGGGATACTGCCAAGCAAAGTGTCCCCAGACTCCACACCTAAAACTGGTGAAGGAGTCATGGCTGGAGCTCTGCTCTTGCTTAGAAGGTGACTTTGAGGGTCAGAATATTTACTTTATTTACTTATTTCAACATTTTTATATACCTCCCCTTCCTGAGATCAGAGGTGGTTTACAATGGACTCAACAGTATACATTAAACATTGGGGGTTACATCAAACAGAGGGTAAGAAGTAGTATATGGGGAGCATTATCTACATTTAACTATGTACATATTGAACTATATACAATCTAGGTCATTACAGTATAGTTGAGAGCAGGGGCGGCTCTATAATGAGGCCGTGTGAGGCAGTAGCTTACTGGAGGCGGCAAAAATTGGCCTTCAAAATAATAAAAAATTTTAAAAAATCCCGGCTGCAAAAGCTGCTGCTGCTGCAGTGGCGGCATGTAGTACCCCGCAGCGGCCGCCTCTCCGGAAGAGTCCTCACACAACACCCCCCCCCCCCCCTCCATGCCGGCTCAGTTTTGCAGAGCCACACGAAGTTTGGGGAAACTGCTAGGTACGTATGACCTAGATTGGCCACTATTGGAAACAGGATACTGGGCTTGATGGACCTTGGTCTGACCCAGTATGGCATATCTTATGTTCTTATGAAGGGAAAGTGATTCCCTTTCCCGTGGCTCTGTTAAAGCTGGGGGGATTGTAGGTTTCCATTGGTATGGTGAGTTCTATGGTATGGTGGTCTGACCATGAGACTTGATTTGTTTTTGGGGGTGAGTAAAGTGGGTTGCAGGTAATTTGGTTTAGGGACAAAGATGAGGTTGAAGGTGTTGCCTTTAGAGTGTGTGGGAAATGTTACTGTTTGTTCAAATCCCATGTCAGACATAGCGTTGATGAATAGGGTGGATTGGGTATTGTGTAGGAATGGCAGGTTAAAGTCACCTAGTAGCATGTGATGTTTTCTTGGTGAAGTTGAGCATGTAGTATCTAGAATGGCAGCGAGGTTGTCATGATTGGGGGGGGGGGGGGGGTGGTCTGTATACAAGGCAATGTCCATGCCATTTATGTTGGTGCATATGTTAAGTGTGGGTTTTAGTTCTTGTTTGCATAATATGAGTACTTCTCCTCCTCTTTTAGTGTCTCTGGGACAGTTGAATAGGAGGTATCCATCTATTGTAATAGCGAAGGGCCCGCAACACCAATAATACCCGGAGTCAATGGACGAGGATTCAACTCCCTTTTATTGTATATACAGTCTCAGCACTAGCATACAAAATGTCTGAGCCCTGAGCTAAGTCGATCAACAGCATTTATACATTTCTTCTCCAAGTTAATACAGGCCAAACTTCTCATTGGTTCTGGTAGCCCACATACCTTCATCCAATAGCCATCTTTGACCCCCCTTGCCCTCCCTC
Organism: Ichthyophis bannanicus; assembly: GCA_033557465.1. Taxonomy (NCBI): domain Eukaryota; kingdom Metazoa; phylum Chordata; class Amphibia; order Gymnophiona; family Ichthyophiidae; genus Ichthyophis; species Ichthyophis bannanicus. Next base: position 26,704,637 of record CM066043.1, on the reverse strand, counting down.
TGTGCACATTTCTCTAGCCCTGGCTTAAAACGCTAGACAAAATATTCTTACACTGTTCTGCTTCTCTGCTGTATTTTCATCCTAATTGCAAGGTCAGAGCACAGCTCGCGAAAACACAGTGAAGCAGCAAAGACATCTGGCTTTCCAAAACAATAAACAGTAAGAAAGTTTTATTCTCTTATCTCACAAGAGAGAGAACATGTTATCAAGGCAGTACAGAGCGGCTTTTCTGTCTAACAGCTAACAGCATTCTGTAATTTTCCAAAGTCAGCAATAACACTCTAAAGCAGGGGAAAAGGGCTTCAGGCCTAGCTCTGCTACATGCTAGGTCATCGCCTATCACATTCCCTCCTTTTGATTATTCACACCCGCAAGTGAGAAAGGGTGAGAATCTAATCACACAAATAGCAAAATACTTCAGACTATAGTAGAGGGATCACTGTGCGGTATAGGGTAATAATCCCATGAGGCTAATATATGTGCCGCTGCCTTGCGGTCAATAGTACTATCGATAATAGAGTTCAGCATGCGCAAGCATAAGGGTAGGAAACATGGGATACATATGCAAATAGCCACAATCAAGAATACAAGTATAATGAGTGTTTTCAGGCCGCCCAGGCTTGAAAACCAAGAACCAAACCAGCCATCTAGTTGCAAGCCATGCCATGTTTGGACTGGGACATACGTTTGCTTTCTCATGTGGTTAGCTATGTCTTCTACAACCTGTCCTTCATTATCTATTTGTAAGCAGCAGTTAAGTTCAATTTTCCACAAACTCCTCCTTCAGCTGCAAGCAGGTAATCTAAAGCTAGGCGGTTCTGGTAAATGGCTGTACGCATCTGTGTGGCTTGTTTAGCTAACAAGGTTAGTGCTCTACTAGTTTCATTGGTTATAATTTCAACAACAGCTTGCAAACGTATAATACGATCTAACATATATATAGGGGTGCGGTAGCCCCAAGAACCATCTTGTGCCCAGGTAGCTGGGCCATAATAAGAAACAATTCTCTCTGGAGGCCATTCTTCAGAGGTTGCATCCCATTTATCCCACTGGCCAATTCTCAGAGCTTCACGTGTTTGTCGGCTTTTATATACAGGAAACCCCAATTGTTCTCCGTGAGAAAGGGGCAAAAGAAAGAAAGATGGCCGGATTGTTCCAAGAACACACGCTCCTCCCCAGTTGGCAGGGAGTTTAGCATATGCTCGGGTGCCACCAATCCAATATAGTCCAGGTGGAGCTTGCCAAGTGTTGTGTGTTGCCAGATCTGTCCATATCCTGGCCAAATAAGGAAAGATGATCAGAGGATTAGAAGGTTCTGGAGTATTGGCACCTGACCACCAAGAAGTCATTCCTGTAGTGGCATTGTAATATTTCTGGTTCAAACAGACCAATTGTCCTACCAATGCAGTCAATTGTGGTCCTGCTCATACAAAACACAGTCTACCCACTATGGAGTGGGCTAGGACCCATTCATTGGTAGTATTGTGCACATCAGTCTGGTTATATGGCACAGAATAGTTCAGTTCTTGTGCTTCCCAAGGCCACTGGTCTTCCATTTGAGTTCCTCCACAGAAGAGACAGTCCGAGACATGGAGGCTGGATGCCACAGCTCCAGCCAGTTCAATGAATAAATTCTGCGAAGTGTGGGGAACAACAAATTCTGCTTTCATGGCCTCATGGAAGGTATGATGTATGCGATATGGTGAAGAAACATGAGTCTTTACATTCAGCTGGATGAATATGATGGTTCCAGGGTCAGCTCCACCTCCTGCTACGCGCAGGCCAAATCGAAATCCTTGCTTCCACTGGCTGGGATCGAAGATTTGAAGTCGTAGAGGATTGCAAGCACTTTGCTTGCACTGTTCAGGTTTCAGTAAAGGTAATCTTTCCAGCAGTGCTTTGCGATTGTCTCCAGTCTGTCCTGTAGGGCTACTAGACCAGGTAGCATAGTACACACAATCCCATTTCAGACAGAAGTAATCTGCTTCCGATGATTTGCTATAGGCTGTCGGGGAATGTATCCCAGTGCATACTCCCCAGTTGTACGCACCTTCAGGACACATATATTTCTCATCATAGTAGTAGGCTTGTTCCCAAGATCCGCACCTGTAATAATTATTTCTGTTAATTAAGTCACAAGCATCAAAATACAGGTACGCAGGTTGATTGGGATCAGAAAGTTGACTCGTAGCGTTGATAAGGGCTCCATCTTCATCATTCCATCTCAATTCCAAGACGTAGTACGACGGATTCTGTCAAGGGTTGAAACAAGTACGAGTCTTTCCCTTAGTGCAAACATTCAGTTCGGTACCATTATAAATACACCGGCTGACTATGCCAGTGCAAGTATAGTACGAGTGGTAGAGTAGAGTCTGGGTGACTTGCATTCCAGTTCGGGTGGTGGTTATACAGGCTGCACAAGGGGGCAAGGCAAGAGTGGTTCTCAAGAGTCCTAGGGCTACCGTAAGAAGGAAATAGCAGCAATTGGTAATCATCATGATTATAGTCTTTGATGATTACTGAGGTAGATGATGGTTGATTGAGGTAGATAGATAAGGATTGATAGGGTCTAAAAGGTAGCTAATACAGAACTGAAGAACGTCTCTTCCTTTGATGTTCAGAAACAAGTTGGCAACGTTCTCTACGATGATGGATCTCTTCTTCGCAGTGTGATTCGCAACGGTGATGCAGGATTAGCAATCGAAGTCCAGGGGCGACTCTCAGGAACTGTTGCTGGTTTCACTCGACTGTGGTGGATCCAGGAGTCGATCTCTGCCACTTTCACTGCTGTTGGGGTTGATAGCAAAACGATATATGGCCCTTTCCAATGGGGCGCCAACGGTGTCTTCTTCCACTCCTTTACCCACACCGAGGCTCCAGGCTTGAAAGGATGCAAGGGTTCGGTTAGATTGATAGGCAACTGGTCCTGCACCCAGGTATGAAGACCCTGCAAAACAGAACTTAAAGCCAACAATTCTTGCCTAGTAATTTGTGCTCCAATTTGGTTCATATCTCCCCTTATCCCCTGAATTATAGGCGGGGGCCTCCCATACAGGATCTCAAATGGGGATACCCCTAATGGCGTGATGGGTGCTGACCGTATTCGGAGAAGGGCAATGGGGAGAGCTTGGGGCCACTTCAGGTGGGCTTCCTGACAGAGTTTGGATAACTGAGACTTCAGGGTCCGGTTCATTCTCTCTACTTTCCCTGAACTCTGGGGCCTATATGCTGTGTGTAACTTCCATTGTATCTGCAGGGCATGGGCTAGCTGCTGGGTTACTTGTGACACAAAGGAGGGCCCATTGTCAGACCCCATGGTCAGCGGTATTCCAAATCTGGGGATGATCTCATGAAGTAAGGCCTTGGTGACTTCTCTGGCTTTCTCAGTTCTGGTGGGAAAAGCTTCCACCCATCTAGAAAAGGTACAGACTAGGACCAACAAGTAGCGATATCCGTTTGCTCGTGGCATTTCTGCAAAGTCTATTTGGATATTTCCCATGGGGGTAACTCCCACTGACTGAATTCTTGGGGGTAGGGCAGGACCTTGTCGGGCATTGTTTTTGGCACAGGTCACACAGCTTCGGGCTACTGAGGTGGTTAAAGGTCCTAACAATGAGATATAGAAATATGGCTTCAGAGCTTTGGCCATCTTAGTTTTTCCATAGTGTGTGGCCTGATGAAAAGCTTGGACAAAAGCAGGGCCTAATGCTTCAGGAATTACGGTCATACCAGGGGTTGAGTTCCCTTCAGGCGGTGGCAACACAATCCACCCAGTGTCTGATAATTTCCCCCCCTCCTTTTGACAGTAATGGTCCATCTCCACTTTGGTATATCTGGGGGTCCATGCACTAAGAGGTACTGGAAATATGGCTGCTTGAATTGCGGCATTTGGGGTGGTAATTTGTCCTGCAATGGCTGCTTCTCGGGCAGAGGCATCAGCAAATCTGTTTCCTCGGGACACTTCTCCATCTCCAGTCTGATGGCCTCGGCAATGCATTACAGCAACGTGTTTAGGGGCCCAAACTGCTTCCAACAAAGTCAATATTTCTGGGCCATACTTGACAGACTTGCCTCCTGAGGTGATCAATCCACGTTCTTTATACAGGGCCCCATGGGCATGTAGTGTTGTAAAAGCATATTTAGAGTCTGTATACACTTTCAGGCTGATTCCGGCTCCGATTCTGAGTGCACGTGTAAGAGCTATCAATTCAGCCTTCTGTGCTGAGGTTCCTGGGGCTAGAGTTGATGATTCTACTACCATGTCCAGAGTCACTGCTGCATATCCAGCACATCGCTGTCCTTCAATTATGAGGCTACTCCCATCCACGAAGAAAGTTCTGTCTGGGTGGCTCAAGGGAACATCAGTCAAATCTGGGCGACTTGAATATACAGTGTCCATTACTTCTAAACAATCATGGTCAGGAGGGCCTGGCCCGATTGGCAATAGGGTAGCTGGGTTCAGCGTTTGGCTAACACTCAATTGCAAGTTAGGATTCTCACATAGCATACTTTGATACCTCAGCATTCGGGCGTTGGTGAGCCAATGGTTTCCTTTGTGCTCCAGCAGGGTTAAAACAGAGTGTGGTACAGTAACTTGAAGATTTTGTCCTAAGGTGAGCTTGTCAGCTTCGCTCACTAAGAGGGCTGTGGCTGCTACAGCTCTCAGGCAAGGTGGCCAGCCTTTGGCAACAGGATCCAATTGTTTCGACAGGTAGGCCACAGGTTGCTGCCAAGACCCAAGAGGCTGGGTCAAGACTCCCAATGCGTTTCCACTTGATTCATGGACATACAGACGAAATGGTTTCTGCACATCCGGTAGGCCCAAGGCTGGGGATGACATCAATGCTGTTTTCAGTGATTTGAATGCTTTATCTTGTTCTGGGCCCCATTCCAGGGGAGATTGTTCCATTCCCTGTGTGACTTGGTACAGGGGCTTTGCCATGAGCGCAAAATTTGGTATCCATATGCGGCAGTAGCCTGCAGCTCCCAAGAAAGTTCGCACCTGTTTCCTAGTAGTGGGGGTCGGGATGCGGCATACTGCTTCTTTTCGCTCAAGTCCTAACTTCCGGGTTCCTTTGGACAGATGGAACCCTAAGTATTTCACTTCTGTCTGGCACAGCTGCGCCTTAACTCTGGAAACCTTGTATCCAGCTTCATTCAAAAGGTGCAAGAGATCACTTGTAGCTTGTATACAATCAGATTTGTTGTTGGTGGCTATAAGCAAATCATCTACATATTGGAGCAAAATTCTTTTTCCCGGAGTTACAGAGTAGCTTGACAGATCTTGACTGAGGGCTGCACTGAAGATAGTGGGTGAGTTCTTGAATCCTTGTGGTAATCGAGTCCAAGTGAGTTGCCCTCATCGTCCTGTGGTAGGGTTTTCCCATTCAAATGCAAACAAAAGCTGACTGGCCTCCGCCAGGTGTATACAGAAAAAGGCATCTTTCAAGTCCAAAACAGTAAAATGAGTGGCTTCTGCTGGAATCAGTCCCAGGAGGATGTAGGGATTTGGTACTACTGGATGTATGGTTTCAACTGCACTGTTCACTCGACGTAAATCCTGCACTGGGCGGTAGTCACCTGTCCCAGGCTTCTTGATTGGGAGAAGGGGGGTGTTCCAGGGTGATTGGCATTCTCTGAGAAGTCCATACTGCAATAATTTCTTCAAATGGCGATGAATACCTTCAATTGCTGGTCTTGGGAGGGGATACTGACGCACATGCACTGGTTCTGCTCCCGGTTTCAAGGTAACAAGCACAGGAGCTATATTCTTTGCTAGGCCAGGTGGATTATTCTCTGCCCATACTCCAGGTGGGGCTGCAATGCTGGTAAGTATACAGGAACTGGTGTGTTATCTGCTGCCCCCCTAATTCACAGGCGCGGTTCTGCAGGAAAGGTCTTGTGGTTCTAGTTCCATTAGCTCCCACAATTGTAACAGATCGAGAAGACACAGGGGCCACAGGATTGGCTACTACTGAATGTTCAGCCCCTGTGTCTACCATAAAGTCCATATGCTGGTCTCCAATCTTTAATTTGACCATAGGCTCCTGGAGACCCAAGAAGAACTTGGAGCCCGGTCTGGCCTAGTCCTCATCATCCATGAAATAGCCCTCGGCGACTATTCCTTCCATGGCAGTCTCATTCTGCTGAGTCTGTTGAAACTGTGCGCGCTGCATCCCCCCTCGCTGCTGGAATTGCCCCCCCCCCCCCCGCTCTCCTGGTGCTCCCACGTCCACTCCAGGGGGCGGAGCCACGTTTCGGGCACGTATCCTTCCAATGTCCTTCCTCTTTACAATAAGCGCACTGATTTGCGCCTAAGGGGGGCTGAACGCTCCCTCGGCCCCTTCCTCGCCCTCTGGCTCTTCTGTTAGGATATCCTCCTCCGCGTCCTTCCACTAGTGCTGCAGCGAGCAAATCCACTTTTCTCCTCATCCTTCTGTCACTTTCCCTTTTACATTCTTCATCACGATTCACATATACCTTCTGTGCGACTTCCATTAGCTGTGCTGAATTCATGCCTGCAAATCCTTCTAATTTCTGCAGTTTTCGCTTTATGTCTCCCTGGGACTGACTCACAAAAGCAGTATTCACCATGCGTAAATTCTCTTCAGCTGCTGGGTCATATGGGGTGTAAAGTCTATAGGCTTCAGATAATCGTTCATAGAAAGCAGCCGGACTCTCATCTGGGCGCTGAAGAACTTCTGCTACTTTCCCAATATTCATAGCTTTCTGACCTCCCTTCCGCAGGCCCTGTAGTAAAGCCTGGCGAAACCGGGTGAGGGCTTTTTCTCCTGCATCGCTATTTGGGTCCCACTTGGGATCTTTGTTAGGAAAATCTGCAGCTGCTGCCTGCTGGGGATCTAGATTCTGGTCTCTCCCAACTACAGGGTTCTCCTCCAACCATTTAGTGGCTGCCCGCACTATCCATGCCCGCTCCTCCGTAGTAAAGAGGGTAGCCAGGAGCTGGCGGCAATCAGACCAGGTGGGCTGATGGGTTTGCATAATATTTATTTATTTATTTAGCTGCATTTATATCCCGCTTTTCACCGGGTCAAAGCGGTTGGGGGATACATTTAACACGAGAGGATATGAGAGACATACACTAATACTTACAGGGAACATGGGCAATGGAGGGTTAAGTGGCTTGCCCAAGACCACAAGGAGCACCTGTGGGACTAGAAACCCCAGTCCTTCCGGCCCAAGGTTGCTGTCCTCTAGTGGGATTTGAACCACTGACCTTCCGGCCTGTAGTACCTTGCCCCAACCACTAGGCCACTCCTGTCAAATCATGGGGCTTGTCAGTATAGGAGGCATAATGTGTTTTCCAGTTTAATAAATCTGTTGTGGAGAAAGGCACATAAACTAAACTGGTTGGTCCAGTCACAACCTGACCCTCATCATTTTTAATGGGTAATCCTGGGACCTGTCGCAGTGGCAATTGGCGGGCTTCTTTCTGGCCTTTTACTGGCCTTTTTTCCGGGGTCTGAGGGCGTCCCGCAGCTTAGTGGATCTGGAGGTGTCTCTGCTACTGGCGTCTGGTCTGGTGGATGGCTCTGGACTGGCATCTGACTCTCCACTAGCGGATTCCTCAGGGGGTGACTGCTCCGCATCAGAGTACTGCTCAGGACTAGGGCTGCGACTTCTACGAGGAGGCTGCTCTTCAAGCTTTGGAGGTGGATGCTCAGGGGGAGGCACTTCGGCTGGAGGCACGCTTGCTACCTCCGGCTCTACTCGGGGTACTGGCGGGGGTACTCGGGGTGGAGCTGACGGGACTGGGGTATACAGAAAGGCAGGTGGATATGCCGGAACCTCGGGGGGCTCTGGCTCTGCATAAATCGGGAGCTTCTCTGTCTTAGCAGGGACTCTCGTGGTAGTGGCTAACATAATCCTTTTCTGTCCCTCACTGCAACTCTTCATCCAGGGGGGCTGCTTCTCACATATGCCTAACCAGGAGTCTATATAGGAAATCTGTTCGGGACTATAGCTGCGCACTATCTTGTGCACTCGGGACACAGTTTGGATATCAAAAGTACCTTCTGGTGGCCACCAGGCATCTAGCACTGGCCACACTCTGCTACACAATATTTCTAAGCGGGGTGCTGTCATTTTGATCCGATAATCACCACTAAAACCTTTCTTAAAATTTGTGATCATACAGTTTAACGGAGTTTGCACAGACTCTGCCCCTCCCATGATGACGTACAACGTATAAGACAGCAAACAGAAAGGGTAGGTAGAATGGCTACGGGTAAGGGGTCCGCATAGCCCACAGAACAATGAGGGGGACAAACAACAGACGCTTCCTCCTGTTCGCGACTTGAACGCGGTCGCCCGGTCAAGAACTGCGCTACTGAGGAGTCCGCTCTCACTTGGCCTGTGTTGCAAAGCCTCTCAAACACTCTTCACACAACCAAACATGCTAGCATTTCCCAAATTCCAAAATTCCCGGGCTAACTGACTAAACCAAAATTACCAAAACCGAAAGGGCTGATGGGTTCTCCCCGCGCACTACTTGCGGGGGTACTAGGATCGCCCGTGGAAGTTGATCAGACTTCTGTTACCTGTTACTGTACCAGAAGTGTCTCGAGACTTTCCCAAAGCTATCTGACTAAGAACCAGAAAAATCAATACTCACCGGATCCGGTAGCTAATGCGCTGCGCAACCCGTTCCATCTGGGGTTGAATCCTGGACTCCCCTCAACCAGGGTTCGAGGTGTTGGCCAGCTGGACCCGGCAGGCCGCCGAGGCAGGGCGGAACCCTCCGATACAAGGGACTGGCGGCGCCTGGGATCCTCTCCGCTGTCGGTCGGCTGCGGTCCGAGCCGGACCAAACCTAGAGGCGGTAATACGCGGTAATATTCGCTTGCGGTCTATTCGTATTACGCCTTCCCGGCCAATGCGCCAGGAAATGTAATAGCGAAGGGCCCGCAACCCCAATAATACCCGGAGTCAATGGATGAGGATTCAACTCCCTTTTATTGTATATACAGTCTCAGCACTAGCATACAAAATGTCTGAGCCCTGAGCTAAGTCAATCAACAGCATTTATACATTTCTTCTCCAAGTTAATACAGGCCAAACTTCTCATTGGTTCTGGTAGCCCACATACCTTCATCCAATAGCCATCTTTGACCCCCCTTGCCCTCCCTCTGTGCACATTTCTCTAGCCCTGGCTCAAAACGCTAGACAAAATATTCTTACACTGTTCTGCTTCTCTGCTGTATTTTCATCCTAATTGCAAGGTCAGAGCACAGCTCGCGAAAACACAGTGAAGTAGCAAAGACATCTGGCTTTCCAAAACAATAAACAGTAAGAAAGTTTTATTCTCTTATCTCTAAAGCAGGGGAAAAGGGCTTCAGGCCTAGCTCTGCTACATACTAGGCCATCGCCTATCACACTATGTTTAGCTGTTTCAACAACATAGAGTCTGTGTTTGATATCAAGTTTTCTGTGATACATAGTAGATGAGGTTTTTCATCTCTAATCATGTCAAGTATGACTGGGATCTTATTTCTGATGGATCTCACATTTATGAGTATTTATTTGACTGATATGGTGGATGTGCTAGGTATTTGAGTGGGGTTAGTTTGTTGTGTGTGTATGTGAATGATCCTGCATTGGATGATGTTGCTTTTTGCATTGTGTGTATTGGTGTTTAAGTTCTTATGTGATTGGTAAGTGAATATGCACCTAGAGCGGATTATGGGGATGTACCATTGCTGCAATGTGTCTGTTTGGAAGGAGGAGTAGAGGGTTGTGGAGGAGGTTATGTTTAGGAGGAGAAGGGAGCACAGTAATAGTTTTATGAGTTCCATGGTCGCAGTTCAGTGAGGGAAGCTGAGGCCTTAGTCGTTGGAGATGTATGGTGTTTCAATGTGGGGTCTTTGTGGGTATTTGTATCAGTCTTAGGAGAAACAGGGGTGGTGTTTGTAGTATAGATTGTTATGATACTTCAGTATTATGACAATAGGCAAATATTAGTGGTAACCATTAGCGCAAGATAACATTGATTGGTTATGAGCAGAGTTACAGTGATATGATAATTGGTATTAGTGCTAACATAGGTTGGTTATATACTTGGTTAAGTTACTTACAGTGAAGAATAATAGCAAAAGATTGAAGTTAGTGCATATCAGTAGAGAGGTTCCAATAAAGACAAAAGTAGCCCAAATGCCCTTGAGTACAGAGCACACAGAGCTTAAAGATTACCATTGCATACCGATAGCCAGATTAATATGATTAAAATACAGCCTCTAAAATGCTTGTATGCAAATGCTAGAAGTCTAAAAAATAAGATGGGAGAGTTAGAAGGTATAGCTCTAAATGAGAGGTTAGATCTGATTGGTATATCAGAGACATAGTGAAAGCACGACAACCAGTGGGACACTGAAACCTGGGTATAAACTATATTGTAATGACAGAGCTGATCAAATTGGAGGAGGGGCTGTGCTCTATGTTATAGAAGGCACTGAGTCACAAAGGATTAAAGTTTTGCAGGAAACACAAAATTCACTGTAGAATCTCTATGGATTGAAAGGGGAAGGGGAAGGCAATGGCAGCGGGGATGTACTATTGACTGCCTGGCCAGAATGAACAAATGGATGATGAAATGCTCAACAAAATCAGGGAAGCTAACAAAAGTTACAACACAGTAATAATAATGGATGATTTTAATTACTCCGATATCGACTGGGTCAGTGTCACAGCAGGATATGCTAGGGAGATAAAGTTTCTAGATGAAATAAATGACTGCTTCTTGGAGCAGCTGGTTCATGAACCAACTAGAGGGGAAGCCATTTTCGACCTATTCCTTAGTGGAACACAAGATCTGGTGCAAGAGATAAGGGTGTTGGGGCCACTTGGCAATAGTGATCATAGCATGATCGCGTTTGACTTAATAAATGAAGGAAGGATGGTAAGGAAATCCACAGTACTATCTTTTAACTTTCAAAAGGGAGGCTATGGGAGAGACGCCTCAGAGAGAATGCCGCTCTCGGTACGCTGCGCTATTTCCTTTATTTTTACCATGCCGTGGAAGAGGAAGGCTAAAAGCCAGGCTTTACCTTCTGCAGCGACGACGGCGGCAACTATTGCGCCTCTAGATGCTTTCCTGAGGCCCGCTGGTGTGGTTGTTGCTCCGGAGCTAACTGACTCGTCGGGGGTATCGAGAGCGGAAGGAGGCTTGTTGCGCCCCCTGGAGCTGCATACCTCTCTTAGCCCGGAGGCACGGATCCCTCCGATTCAGCCGGCATTGCTCTTGGCAGGAGCTGTTGAGACAGAGCTCCGTGGTGATGGGGAAGTAGTCTCTGTTGCGTCATCTTCTTCTCCTGCTGGGATGAGTGGCTCCGCGGCAGTTGGATTGGAAGCCGCAGAGTTAGCTGGTGTGGTGAGCAGCTCAGCTGGAGGTGCAGGAAGCTCGCTAGTGGATGTCGGTGTGGACGCCAGTATCACTGCTCCTAAGCCTGCTGTGATTACAAGCCTTTTGTCGGCACAATCTGTGCTTCAGCGCCTGGTAGCAGTCACTTTAGACTCCCTCTGGGAAGGTCTCCAAGCCTTGGAACGATCTTTTATTCTGCAATTTGGAGTTCTACAGAGCGCTTTAACTCCAGTTCTTCAAACAGTTGATCTTCAAAAGAAGGAAGTTGCTTTAATATCCACTAAGATGGCCCAGTTAGAGGGGAAAATAGAGGGCGTAACATCCATGTCAGATACTGTCTCCAATGATTTAATTGCTATCCATGGAAAGATTGAGATGCTGGAAAATTCTGTCCGTAAAAGGAATTTGCCCTTACTGAATTTCCCTCGGGTGCCTTCTGTATCGCCTAAGGAGTTGTTTAACTCTTATGCTACCTCAGTGTTAAAGTTTCCTGCCAAGTCTGTTTCTCCTTTGGCCAGAATTTATTATCTGCCTGTTGCCAAGCGCAAGCCCCATAGAGTTTCTTCACCTCTGCATTCACCGCCGTTGGATTCTTTGGATTTAACTGGTTTCTTGGAAACTACTGACCCCGGGTTTATCCCGCGGGCTACCTTACTTCTTACTGTGGCTCTGGAACCAGATCGTGATTTGTTACTGAGAATGTATTTCAAGGCTAGAAATGAGACTTTCATGGGAGGGACAATAAGGATGTTCCCGGACGTATCTAAGCCTACCCAGAAGCGTAGACAGCAATTTCTTTTGTTAAAACCTCAGGTTTTATCTCTGGGTGGTTTGTTTTTCTTGCGCTATCCTTGTAGGTGTTTAATTAAATATCAGGGAGTCAGTTAAACCTTTTTTGAGCCTACACATTTAATTCAATTTGTTACAAGTAAGCCTAGCAGTTGATCTGCTCTCATTCCCCCCCTTGGCTAGGGGGGTGCGGAGGTGGGTTTGTGTGTTAGTTTATCCACACCAGAGTTGTGTCTATTGCCTTTGACCTTTTTTTTCCTTTTGAATTGTGTCTTGCTCTCTCCATTAATTGTGGGCTAGTGAATCTTTGTTTTGTACATATATTCAGTGCAAGACGAGGGTATTTCCCTCTCCTTGCTTTTTGTTTTCTATTTTCTCAGACTGTATTTTTACTGTAACAAGAATTGTTCTTGTGTAAATTGTAAAACTGCATAAATAGGGGAGCGTGTGAGGAGAGGAGGCTGCTGCTCACCACTGTGCCCCGCTTGTGTTTCTTCCTGACGGCGTTGGAGTGTAGTGTAGCTGGGTTTGAAAAAGGTTTGGACAAGTTCCTGGAGGAAAGGTCCATAAACCATTATTAAGAAGTGACCAAAGATATCAATGCTTGACCCAGTACAAGCATTGTGGAACTTGTGTCTCTTGGGGAAACTGCTAGGTACATATGACCTAAATTGGCCACTGTTGGAAACAAAATACTGGGCTTGATGGACCTTGGTCTGACCCAGTATGGCATATCTTATGTTCTTATGAGTGCACGGTCCATCTTGGCGGCGCCTACCCCTGACGTCATCAAAGGGGGTTTAAAGCTCAATCACTAAGCGGTACGCGGAAGCGGTCGCGTTCTAAAGGGGCGCGTTATTAAGGGGCTTGCTCCTTATGCACTCCTTGGGCGCTTGAGGAGCTCAGGAGCTGGCTTGTGGCTGTGCAGAATGGGTAGACGGAGGAAGCGACCTCTAAATGTGAGTACTGAAAATCCTACTAAAGCTGTTAAAACTTCTGGCCCTATGGATCGTCATCTTGTGCCTTTGAATAGTAAGGAGGGAGAGGCTGTCGCTGCAATCCTGACTCAGCCCCTTGGTAATGACTCCTCTTTGTTTTCGGGGGTTAGTATCTCTTTCCCCTCTGCTGCCGTTTTAAGTGCTGGTCCTGTAACGTCCTCTCCAGTGAGGAGGGCCGCGCCTTTGCAATCGGACTTAACATCTGCCTTTTCTGCCTCTGGATCTGCATTGGTTGCCGGGAGAGTTCCTTTACCCCGGATCCTGTCAGTTCCTGAGAGTCCTGCATTGGCGCAACGGGACGGTGTTTCTTCCTTGCCAGCGAGCCCACAGGATGTTTCCCTTTCGGATGTGTGGTCTATTTTGACTAGGATAGAGTCTTCATTGAATTCCGTCGTTTCACAAATGTCGGACTTTACTAGAGACTCTGTAGCTAAATTCACTCAACATGATTCTCAGATTGATGTTCTAGGGGATAGATGCCAGAAGTTGGAAGCTCAGTGTATTGCATTACAAAATTCTTTGTTATCTTTTATGAAAGACAGTCTTATTCTCCATACTCAGCATGAGCTATTGGAGAATAGTCTGCATGCTTTGAATTTGCGTTGTATAAATTTTCCTCGCGCTCGGTTCTTATCTCCTCAGATTTTGTTAGATATGTGTCTGATAGATATTTTGGGATATCGAGAGGATAATAAGCCGTCTGTGACTAACGTGTTTTATATTCCTTCTAAAGGGGCTTCTGAGGCGGGAGGCCCTGCTGATTTAGCCCCGATTAGATCTCAGGAGTCCCTGAATATTTCAGAATTTATTGAGTCTTCTCAAGATAGAATTTCCACCCGAGCTACCCTTCTGGTGTCTTTCGCCTCGGAAGTTGATAAAAATGCTGTGATGCGTTTATATTTTTTAAATAAGGCATCGATTTTTTGTGGAGAGAAAGTTAGTATTTTTCCCGATGTCTCCAGGAAAACTCAGCTACGACGTAAGGCTTTTTTAGCGTTGAAGCCACGCATCTTAGCTCTTGGTGCCACATTTTTCCTCAAATTTCCTTGTAAGTGTTTAGTTACTTTCAGGGCACCAAGTATGTTTTTCTGGAGTCATCGGCTTTAGAGTCTTTTCTCCTATCTAATAGTCCGCTGGTTTCCTAAACTGTTTGTTACACTGTTTGTTGTGTTATTTTCGATAGTAGATAGTTAGCAAAAAGAGTTTGTAATTGATTGAGTCAGCATCCTCTTTCCACTTGCACGCTTCTCTTGATGTGGACTTTTATTATGGATATTCTGTTTTGTTTTTCCTTTGTATTTTATGTGATAATATTGGTGGAACAGTAATATCTGTATTTTTCTTTGAAGTTTCTTAATAAACAAACTTTAAACTGGAAAAAAACTGCATAAATAAATAATATTAATATTAAAAGGGAGGCTATGATAAAATGAGGAGAATAGTTAAGAAAAAACTAAAAGGAGCAGTTGCAAAGGTTAAAGATTTAAATCAAGCTTGAGGGGTGTTTAAAAATACTATCTTGGAAGCCCAGACCAGCTGTATTCAACGCTTTAAGAAAAGTGGAAGGAAGTCCAAAAAACTGCCAGCATGGTTTAAAAGTGAGGTCAGAGAGGCAGCTGTTGCCAAAAAAGCATCATTCAGGAAATGGAAAAAGGAGCCAAATGACGAAAAATGGAAACACAAGCACTGGCAAGTTAGATGCAAAGCATTGATAAGGTATGCAAAGAGAGAATTTGAGAAGAATCTTGCTGTGGAAGCAAAAACACATAATAAAGACTTTCAACTACATTCGTAGCAAAAAAACTGTGAGGGAGTCAGTTGGACCATTAGATGTAGAGGGGTAAAAGGGGCACTAAGAGGGGACAAGGCCATAGTGGAGAAACTGAATGAATTCTTTGCTTCGGTCTTTTCTGAGGAAAATGTAGGAATGTTACCCATGAGGAGATGCTGTGGAAGAATTGAAAGAAATATCGATACACCGGGAAGATGTATTCAACTATTCGATAAACTGAAGAGTATCAAATAACCTTGGCCAAATGGTATATATCCAAGGGTGTTGAAAGAACTGAAATATGAGACTGCAGACCTACTATTAGTAATCTGTGAACTATCATTAAAATCATCTGTAATGCCTGAAGACTGGAGGATGTCCAATGTAAAGCCAATGTTTAAAAAGGATTCCAGGGGTGATCCGGGAAACTACAGACTGGTGAGCCTGAAGTCAGCATGGGGAAAAATGGTGGAAACCATCATAAAGAGCAAAATTACTGAACATGTATGTAGTCATGGCTTAATAGGAGACAGCCAACATGGTTTTAGCCAAAGAAAGTCTTCCCTTACTAATCTGTTATGTTGTTTCGAAGGTGTGAATAAATAGGTATAGAAAGGTGAATCGGTTGATATAGTGTATCTGGACTTTCAGAAAGCCTTTGACAAGGTCCCTCATAAGAGACTTTTGGCAAAATTAAAAAGTCATGGAATAGGAGACAGTGTAGTATTGTGGATCAGGAACTGCTTAATAGAAAGTAGAGGGTAGGGCTAAATGGCCAATTTTCTCAATGGAGAAAGATGAATAGTGGATTACCCTAGGGATCTGTGCCGGGTCCGCTGCTTTAACATATTCATAAATGACCTGGAAATGGGAATAACGAGTGAGGATATCAAATTTGCAATGAGACAAAACTACTCAAAGTTGTTAAAACCCATGAGGATTGTAGAAAATTGCAAGAGGATCTTGATAAATTGGAAGACTGCGCATCCAAATGGCAGATGAAATTTGTTCCAATGCGCTTTCAATCTCCCTCACCCTCCTCAATAATTTTATACCTTTCCTTCCCCCCCTTCTTCTTCTCCCTCTGCTACTCTTCTGTCCTTTCCTATCAATTATTGTCGTTCCTTTCTGCCTTTACCCCAGCAGTTATTTGATTTTGTATTGTGCACTGCAGTATGTCCTTTGATTTAAGTGGTATAGCAAATATTTGAATAAAAATAAAGATAATGTGGACAAATGCAAAATTATCCACCTAGGAAAGAAAAACTCAAACTATGGTTACACGATGCAAGGCTCCATATTAGGAACCACCACCAAGGAAAAAGATTTAGGCGTCATCGTGGATAACATGTTAAAACCCTCCGCCCAGTGTGCAGCGGTGGCCAAGAGAGCAAATAGAATCAACGTATCTTTAAAAGGATATAGCATTATTAGAAAAGGTACAGAGAAGAGCCACCAAAATGGTAAAGGGGATGGAAGGATACCCCTATGAAGAGAGGCTAAAAAGGTTAGGGCTCTTCAACCTGGAAAAGAGACGGCTGAGGGGAGATATGATAGAGGTCTATAAATTAATGAATGGAGTGGAACGGGGAAAACGTAATTCGATTGTTTACGCCATCAAAATATAGAAAGACTAGGGGGCATGCAATGAAGCTACAGGGTAACCTATTTAAGACTACTAAGAGAAAATATTTTTTCATTCAACGTGTAATCAAACTCAGGAATTTGCTACCAGAGGATGTAGTAAAAGCTGTTAATATAGCCGGGTTTAAAAAAGGTTTGGACAAGTTCCTGGAGGAAAGGTCCATAAACCATTATTAAAGGGGACCCAGAATATCCACTGCTTGCCTCAATATAAATATTGTGGAACCTGTGTCTTTTGGGGAAACGTTTAGGTACTTGTGACCTAGATTAGCCACTGTTGGAAACAGGATACTGGGCTTGATGGACCTTGGTCTGACCCAGTATGGCATATCTTATGTTCTTATGTTAAGTTCTTATGGTACAGGATCTAGTAGCGGTGGATAGATGTGTAAGGAGAGATCCAGCTGGAATTAGTTAATAGGCAAATGTATATAGAGGATATTGAGCTTACGTTCCTTTCTTTCTTTTTGTGGTGAAGGGGAGCGAGGTTTTTATTAAAGAGTTCTGTCTTGCTGTTAATTCGCGTTGGTGGTGATCTGTTTGCCGATATTTTTTGTTGAAATCATCAGTTTGATTGGTCTCCCACCTTTGATCCATGCCTAAGAGGGACGCCAAAGGGCCCCAGTTATACAATCCTGCTGGCCTCCCAATTGGTCTTGGCGGGGAGAGCAGGAAAAGTTAGTAGCTCCTGCTTCTTCTCCCGTTGCAGAATATGGGAACCAACATCCGTTCCAGATTCCCCTTCTGTCCTCCTGGGCAAACAAGTGACTTCTTTCCCTTTCTCCAGGAACAAACAGGAAGTCAGTCCTCACATATGGGTGATGTCAGCACCGACAGAGCCCGCGCAGAGCATTTCCCCAGCTTTCAAAGAAAACCTTTGGGAATGCAACCACGCATGCGTGGTCCCCTTTCCGCCCAAAGGTGCCATCTTATTCAGTCTCCCTTTTTCCGTGGAGCCCATCGGACATATGTCTCGTCCCCGGGAAAAGGTTTTTCTGTTTCCAACCATTTCTTTCTCTCCGGTCTTTACTGGTCCTCTTCCCGCCTCTCGAGCACTTACGCTTCAGCCCTGGTCTCGAGGTTTTTTTCCCTTCGTGCCCTTTTTAACCACTGGCCGCGTCGAAGATCTTTGACCTCGCAGGGGTCCTTTTTCCCCCACTGGCTTCCAATTTTAAGAAATGTGATAGGTGTTCAAAAAACACGTCGCTCACAGACACCCATGACTGTTGTCTCAGGTGTCTAGGGGCCAACCATGATCCAGAACTATGCTCCCTCTGAAGAAGTCCTCCAAGGCCATCCAGAGTCTTAACCAGAAGCTGGATGATCTCTTTCGTAAGGTAGACCGGGTATTCCAGATAGCCTCCTGCTTTTCAGGCCTGCAATCTCTGGAGTCCTCCAAGGTTACTCCTCGGGCCTGGCACCACTCTGACCAGGGGTTGCCCAAACGCAAGCGGAAGAAGAAGGCCGAGAGGACTCTGATGGGGGCCCAGACAAGCGTGAAAGGTCAATCGCCCAGTCTCTCAGCTGCCTTGGCAGCCCAGTAAAGTACCTTGAGTCGATATAAGAACATAAGAGATGCCATATTGGGTCAGACCAAGGTCCATCAAGCCCAGTATCCTGTTTCCAACAGTGGCCAAACTAGGTTATCAGTAACTAGCAGTCTCCCCAAAAGACACAGCTTCCTCAATGCTTGTTTTGGGTCAAGCAGTGATATCCTGGGTCCCGTTTAATAATGGTTTATGGACCTTTCCTCCAGGAACTTGTCCAAACCTTTTTTAAACACAGCTACAGCTTTTACTACATCTTCCGGTAACAAATTCCAGAGTTTGATTACACGTTGAGTAAAAAAATATTTTCTCTTATTAGTCTTAAATAGGTTACCTTGTAGCTTCATTGCATGTCCCCTAGTCTTTTTATATTCTGATGATGTAAATGATCGATTCCATTCCATTCATTAATTTATAGACCTCTATCATATCTCCCCTCAGCCGTCTCTTTTCCAGGTTGAAAAGCCCTAACCTTTTTAGCCTCTCTTCATAGGAGAATCCTTCCATCCCCTTTACCATTTTGGTGGCTCTTCTCAGCACCTTATCTAATAACGCTATATCCTTTCTAAGATATGCGACCAGAATTGCACACAATATTCAAGGTGCGGTCGCACCATGGAACGATACAGAGGCATTATAATATCCTTTGTTTTATTTTCCATTCCTTTCCTTATGATACCTAGCATTCTGTTTGCTCTCTTGGCCGCCACTGCACATTGGGTGGAGGGTTTTAACATGTTATCCACGATGACACCTATCTTTTTCCTGGGTGGTGGTCTCCATTGTGGAACCTTGCATCGTGTAACCATAGTTTGGGTTGTTCTTTCCTAGGTGCATAACTTTGCACTTGTCCACATTAAATTTCATCTGCCATTTGGATGCCCAGTCTTCCAAGTTATCAAGATCTTCTTGCAATTTTCCACAACCCTCATGAGTTTTAACAACTTTGAATAGTTTTGTGTCATCTGCAAATTTGATAACCTCACTCGTTTATTCCCTTTTCCAGGTCATTTATGAATATGTCAAAAAACAGCGGACCCAGTACAGATCCCTGGGGTACACCACTATTCACCTTTCTCCATTGCGAAAACTGGCCATTTTGCCCTACCCTCTGCTTTCTATCTTTTAACCAGTTACATAAGAACATAAGAAAATAAGATATACCATACTGGGTCAGACCAAGGTCCATCGAGCCCAGTATCCTGTTTCCAACAGTGGGCAATCTAGGTCATACACACCTAGCAGTCTCCCCAAAAGACACAGGTTCCACAATGTTTGTATTCGGTCAAGCAGTGATATCCTGGGTCCCTTTTTAATAATGGTTTATGGACCTTTCCTGCAGGAACTTGTCCAAACCTTTTTTAAACCCAGCTACACTAACAGCTCCGGTAACAAATTCCAGAGTTTGATTACACATTGAGTGAAAAAATATTATTCTCTTATTATTATATTACTGTATATAACATTAAGTTAATCTGTACATAGTACATTAAGTTAATCTGTACATAGTTCCCCCGGTTGTCCTATTGTTGAAGTTCCCTGTTTAATGTAAAACTCAATGTTACTTGTATGCATTGTAGTATGTTCTTGTTCATTGTACACCGCACTGATTGTAATAGCGCAGTATAAAAGAATTGTTAAATAAAATAAATAAATAAATAAATAGTCTTAAATAATTTACCCTGTAGCTTTATTGCATGTCCCCTAGTCTTCCTATATTCTGATAACATAAACCATCTATCTACGTTTACCTGTTCCACTCTGTTCATTAATTTATAGACTTCTATCATATCTCCCCTCAGCCGTCTCTTTTCCAGGTTAAAGAGCCCTAACTTTTTTAGCCTTTCTTCATAGGGGTATCCTTCCATCCCATTTACCATTTTGGTAGCTCTTCTCTGAACCTTTTCTAATAACGCTATATCCTTTTTACGATACGGCGACCAGAATTGCACACAATATTCAAGGTGCGGTCGCACCATGGAACGATAGAGTGGCATTATAATATCCTTTGTTTTATTTTCCATTCCTATCCTTATGATACCTAGCATTCTATTTGCTCTCTTGGCTGCCGCTGCATACTAGGCAGAGGGTTTTAACATGTTATCCACAATGATGCCTAAATCTTTTTCCTGGTTGGTAGTTCCTAATGCGGAACCTTGTATCGTGTAACCATAGTTTGGGTTGTTCTTCCCTAGGTGCATAACTTTGCACTTGTCCACATTAAATTTCATCTGTCATTTTGATGCCCAATATTCCAATTTATCAAGATCCTAATGCAAATTTCCACAGTCCTCATGGGTTTTAACAACTATAAATAGTTTTGTGTCATCTGCAAATTTGATAACCTCACTCGTTATTCCCTTTTCCAGGTCATTTATGAATGTCAAAAAGCAGCAGACCCAGTGCAGATCTCTGGGGTACACCACTATTCACCTTTCTCCATTGGGAAAACTGGCCATTTTGCCCTACCCTCTGCTTTCTATCTTTTAACCAGTTTCTGATCCACAATAGTACACTGTCTCCTATCCCATGACTCTTTAGTTTTGCCAAAAGTCTCTAATGAGGGACTTTGTCAAAGGCTTTCTGAAAGTCCAAATATACTATATCAACCGACTCACCTTATCTACCTGTTTATTCACACCTTGAAAAAAAATAACAGATTAGAAAGATCAGATCTTCCTAGTGTGATACAGTAAGCTATAGGAAGCCTGTTGAAACTAGCAAAAAGGAAGAACTCACCTCAAAATTGGCTGGGCAGCAGGACTCAGCATGTCTAAGAATGGCTGAGCAGCCGGTGCCGTCAGCACAAGTAGAACAGAAGAGGTTTAAAATGAGGTTTCCTTTCCTTAGCAGTGACGCAGATAGAATTGAGGAATCTCATCAGAAACACAAGCAAGAGAGGAAGCAAGAGAGAGAGCCAGACTGACTCTGAGGAGGAGAGTGGCAGTCAGATGCAGGTGGAGATCCAGCATCAGACAAGCCAGACTCAGAGACAGAGAGAGACACAGAGTCCCAGGAGACGTTCCAATTCCAGGAGAGACGTTGGAGGTCTGGGAGGACCAAGAGCTCTCAAGGGAAGCTCCAGGAAAGGGCAGTGGAGCAGTAGAGAAACTGATCTCTGGAGAGATAGTACCGCAGAGGTTTTCCACTCAAACAGGAAGTGGGACACTACCTTGGGGGAATTACCCAAGTCACGGAGAAACTTTCTTCAAGCCAGTAAAGCTTTGCCAGGAGAAAGAAACCCCACAGCTAACTACAGAACCTCCTGTAAGGTAACAAGTTTAAAGCCTTGTGTTTGGGAGAGAAGAGAAGCTGGGAGTTTTAACAAGCATTGCTCTGGGCAGAGTTTTAATATAGGAAGGCATGCAGACTTCCAAGTAAGGGAGCCAAGGGAGGCTTGCCATAAAGAGACTTTCTCTACAGCAGGTTTTTATAATCCTGATTTAGACAAGTGTCTGGGAGAGAAGAGAGCTTATCTTCCCACAGCAAATGAACCCAGCTCCAGCACATGCAGTGAATGTGACCCGGGGAGTGATAGATGCAGTCCAGGCTTAACACAGTGGGAAAGCAGTAACACTTACTCAGAGCCGAAGCCGATGGATTGTACAATCTGTTTATCAGATGAAATAACATCTTTATGCTGATGTAACTTGTGAAAGGAACAAGGAAGAAAGAAATAACATTCCAGATGTTTTTCGTTTAGTTTGTTTATTGTTCTGTGTGCTTTTGCAAAGAAGTGATATCCGTCAGGGAACGGGAATAAAACCCTATTTTGCTTTACCACTTTGACTGACTGACTCTGTGTACAGAAGAGAAGGCAGATCAATCATAACCACAATACCCCTAGGCAGTCGCCTAGAGGGACTACGGAGTCTCTTACCACGAGGCAAGTGACAAATGGCGTAGTTGGGGCGGATTTTTCATTCTGGAAGCAATCCCACCAGGACGTTGCACAAGCTCAACGGAAGGAGCGGAAGTTGCCACGCTCGGAAGGATCCAGAACGAGCCGGAGTGGACTACAGCGCACAAGCACCTTCTCAAAAAGCGAGACCCTCCACCTAATCCAGGTAAAAGGTATTTGGGCATAGGCTTGGGAGGATCCCGAGTGAGAAGGGGTTGCTTTTTGGAAAAAAAAAAAAAAAAAAAGGGGAAGGAAGGAAAAGTCTTTTTGTCCAGTGGTACCGCACTTGGTGTTTGTTGTGGTTGTGTTTTGCAGAGTAACAGCTGAAGATGGACGTCTCTGAGGTTCTGCGCTGGATGAGTGTACAATTTGATAAGCAAAGGGACCTGGCCCAGCAGAACCAAGAACAGGCCCTGGCTGCCCTCCAAGCGCAGCAGAAACCCCTGACGGACCTCGTGCAGACACTACTGGAAGGTTCACAAAGGAAGACAACACCAGAATGCTTCAGTGGGGTAGGCCCACCACAGTGTGGGATATGGACATTTGGACACATGACAGACAAAGACAATTTCGATGATTTTATAGAGTCATTCGAGAGAGTAGCTCTCCACGTGCACTGGCCTAAGGAGCAGTGGGCGGTTAGACTCGCCGCATCCCTAACGGGAGAAGCTCAGGCAGCATACCGAGCAATGCCTGCCGCTTTGGCAGACGAGTACGCAGAAATCAAAAAGGCAGTAAGGGATAGGCTAGGCCTAACACCGGCTGTATACCGGAGAATGCTTAGGTCCACAAAGTTACAAGTAGGTGAAACGCCTAAAGCACTGTGCCATAGGGTGCGCAGTTTAGTGTTAAAATGGTTAGAGCCCGAAGGTAAAACAGTGGATAGCCTGATTGACCTAATTGTCTTAGAGCAGTATTTTGAGGCAGTTCCTTCAGAAATAAAAACCTTTTTAACGTTGCAAGACTGCACAACCTCCATAAAGGCAGCGCAGCTGACGGAACGGTTTCTTGAAGCCGAGATGGCTAAAAAGATATCCGGAAGCGCTGAGTGGAAGTTGGGCTGCAGCAGTCCTGCAAAGTTAAAGGAAGGTTTTCCAGTAGACACGCCTTGCATGAAAGAATGTTTGCCTAAGAGAATTAATAACAATATTGTTGGAACATGTTTTAAGTGTGGAAAGGTAGGGCATGTGAAAAGGTATTGCCCAGACCGCGCAGCCTTGATAACAGGAGGTAATGAGCATGTACCACAGGGATTCCGCCTTGATGTGGAGGTGGAAGGGGTCCTGGCCAGAGCCTTGCTAGACTCGGGGGCCGATCAAAGTATGGTCTCCCGGAAGTTTTGGGACATCATACAGGCCAGAAAGGATTTTCCCCCGAGTCAGCAAGATGGAAAGGTAAGCATAAAATGTGTGCACGGAGCGACCACCCAGTATCCTCTATAGAATACAAATTAATGGTTTAGGCACCCGGAGAGAGATCCGGATAGCAATAATCCCTAACCTACCGTACGATATCGTACTAGGTAGGGATTGGCCGCCTTTTTACCAAGGTATGGGGGAGGATACACCCATAAAGGGAGGAATGGTGTCCACCCACTCTCAAGCAAAGACTGAGGAAGCACAGGGTGAATCACCAACAGATAACTCTGATCACACAGGGGCAGAACAAGAACCTTCAGGAGAAGAAAATGAGGTTCTAGAGGAGAGCCTAAGTGAACTTCCCTATCATGAGGAGTTAATGGGCACCCCCTCTAAGGAGGAAAAGAAAAGTAAAGGCGATAAACACCAGGAAAGACACCACCGGGCTCAGGTGAGGGCTGGAGTAACCGATAGGCAAGGTTTACCCTGGGTACATAGTGACCTAGTAAAGAAATTTCCATCATTTCCAGGGGAACAAAGGTCAGACCCAGTGCTTAAACACGCTTTTGAGTTCGCCCAGAGAGATAGGGATGTGCTCCCCAGGTTCTTAATAGAAGAAGACATCCTGTATAGAGAGAGCAGCAACCCTCATACTGGGGCCATTAGGAAGCAGCTGGTGGTTCCCACTACCTTTAAAGCTGTAGTATTACGACTAGCCCACAATCACCCTGTTGGAGGACATAAGGGGATTCAAGGCACTCTAGACCAGATCCTAGAGCGTTTCTATTGGCCAGGCGTCTTCCGAGAGACAAAGCGGTTCTGTGAAGCGTGCCCTTCATGTCAGCGAGTAAGTGCTGTCAAGCCAGTAGGGGTTCCCCTAGTGCAGACCCCGACGATAACTGAGCCAATTCACCGGATGGCAATGGACATAGTGGGTCCATTAATAAAAACCCCCAGAGGTTATCAATATATCCTTGTAGTAATGGACTGTGCCACAAAATTTCCTTGGGCGATACCTTTGAGGTACATATCGGCCAGATTTATAGCCGCAGAGTTGATTAAACTGTTCTGCGAGGTGGGGTTCCCCAGGGAGATGCTAACGGATAGGGGGAGCAATTTTGTTTCCAAGCATCTGGCGCAGGTATGGGATGCGTTCGGCATCCTTCACATAAAAACCGCGGCATACCATCCGCAGACCAATGGTCTGGTCGAGCGTTTTAACCAGACCCTTAAACAGCTCTTAAGAAGAGCGTTGGACGGAGAGATGGCTGACTGGGATATTCTGCTTCCCTTTACCCTGTATGCCAGTAGGGAGCGGATCCAAGCTTCACTGGGAACATCTCCTTACGAGCTAATGTTCGGGCGGTTCTAGATATTCTAAGAGACCAGTGGGTCGAGCCCGAGGCGAAAGAGATAGGGGTTCCCCAATTTCTGTGTAAACTCCGAAGTCGCCTACAGAGGGTTTCGCGAGTCGCAGAAGAGCATGGGCAAGGCAGTCAGCGAAGCCAAACGAAGCACTATGATAGGGGCAAAAAGATGCGACAATTGTCCATTGGTGACAAAGTGGTAGTAATGGTCGCTGACCCTGGGCCCAAATTCGAGGCCCAGTGGAAAGGTCCGTATACAGTAGTGCAGCAAAAAGGTCCAGTGACATATGTGGTAGAGAACGACAAAGGTCGTCTACAAACCTACCACGTCAACATATTGAAGCCTTGGCAGGAGAGAACGGCCGCAGTTAGCCGCTCTTGGATAAGAGGCAAGGGTAGAGAAATGGGAGCGGATCAGAAGGACTCCTGGCAACACAATACAGTACTAGACAGCGGGTCCAGCAGGAAGGATAAGATTCATGTGGAGATTCCGGGCTGTGAATACGATTGTCCCCCATCCCGGAATGTCTTAAGAGGGGGGATATGTGATACAGTAAGCTATAGGAAGCCTGTTGAAACTAGCAAAAAGGAAGAACTCACCTCAAAATTGGCTGGGCAGGAGGACTCAGCATGTCTAAGAATGGCTGAGCAGTCGGTGCCGTCAGCACAAGTAGAACAGAAGAGGTTTAAAATGAGGTTTCCTTTCCTTAGCAGTGACGCAGATAGAATTGAGGAATCTCATCAGAAACACCTGTCCCCAGAAGCTGACGTAATGTGCAGAGGGGGGAGGTACAAAAAGCTCTGGTTAGAACCAGGAAGAGGAAGCAAGAGGGGAAGCAAGAAAGGAAGCAAGAGAGAGAGCCAGACTGACTCTGAGGAGGAGAGTGGCAATCAGATGCAGGTGGAGATCCAGCATCAGACAAGCCAGACTCAGAGACAGAGAGAGACACAGAGTCCCAGGAGACGTTCCAATTCCAGGAGAGACGTTGGAGGTCTGGGAGGTCCAAGAGCTCTCAAGGGAAGCTCCAGGAAAGGGCAGTGGAGCAGTAGAGAAACTGATCTCTGGAGAGATAGTACCGCAGAGGTTTTCCACTCAAACAGGAAGTGGGACACTACCTTGGGGGAATTACCCAAGTCACGGAGAAACTTTCTTCAAGCCAGTAAAGCTTTGCCAGGAGAAAGAAACCCCACAGCTAACTACAGAACCTCCTGTAAGGTAACAAGTTTAAAGCCTTGTGTTTGGGAGAGAAGAGAAGCTGGGAGTTTTAACAAGCATTGCTCTGGGCAGAGTTTTAATATAGGAAGGCATGCAGACTTCCAAGTAAGGGAGCCAAGGGAGGCTTGCCATAAAGAGACTTTCTCTACAGCAGGTTTTTATAATCCTGATTTAGACAAGTGTCTGGGAGAGAAGAGAGCTTATCTTCCCACAGCAAATGAACCCAGCTCCAGCACATGCAGTGAATGTGACCCGGGGAGTGATAGATGCAGTCCAAGCTTAACACAGTGGGAAAGCAGTAACACTTACTCAGAGCCGGAGCCGATGGATTGTACAATCTGTTTATCAGATGAAATAACATCTTTATGCTGATGTAACTTGTGAAAGGAACAAGGAAGAAAGAAATAACATTCCAGCTGTTTTTTGTTTAGTTTGTTTATTGTTCTGTGTGCTTTTGCAAAGAAGTGATATCCGCCAGGGAACGGGAATAAAACCCTATTTTGCTTTACCACTTTGACTGACTGACTCTGTGTACAGAAGAGAAGGCAGATCAATCATAACCACAATACCCCTAGGCAGTCACCTAGAGGGACTACGGAGTCTCTTACTACGAGGCCCGTGACACTAGTCTAAAGCCATGTTGGCTGTCTCCCATTAGGCCATGACTATCTACTGGTACTGATGTCAGGCTCTGTAGTTTCCTGGATCACCCCTCGAACCCTCTTTAAAAATTGGTGTTACATTGGCGATCCGCCAATCTTCAGGTATTAGAGATGATTTTAATGATAGTTCACAGATTACTAATAGCAGGTCTGCAATCTCATATTTCAGTTCTTTCAACACCCTTGGATGTATACCATTCGGCCCAGGTGATTTGCTACTCTTCAGTTTATCTAATAGTTGTAATACATCTTCCCGATGTATCGATATTTCCTTCAATTCTTCCGCACCTTTAAATACCACTTCAGGCATGGGTAACATCCCTACATCTTCCTCAGTAAAGACCGAAGCAAAGAATTCATTCAGTCTCTCCGCTATCGCCTTGTCGCCTCTTAGTGCCCCTTTAACTCCTCTATCATCTAATGGTCCAACTGACTCTCTCACAGGTTTTTTGCTACGAATGTACTTGAAAAAAATCTTTATTTCGCGTTTTTGCTTCCGCAGCAAGCTTCTTCTCAAATTCTCTCTTTGCCTTCTTTATCAATGCCTTGCATTTGACCTGCCAGTGCTTGTGCTGTTTCCAGGTTTCATCGTTTGGCTCTTTTTTCCATTTCCTGAAAGATGCTTTCTTGGCAACAACAGCCTCTCTGACCTCACCTTTAAACCATGCTGGCAGTTTTTTGGACTTCCTTCCACTTTTCTTAAAGCGTGAAATACAGCTGGTCTGGGCTTTCAAGATAGTATTTTTCAACAACACCCAAGCTTGATGTAAGTCTTTAACCTTTGCAACTGCTCCTTTTAGTTTTTTCTTAACTATTTTTTGCATTTTATCATAGTCTCCCTTTCGAAAGTTAAAAGGTGGTACTGTGGATTTCCTTACTATCCCCCCTCCACTAATATTTCTTTACGGAAAGAGTAGTGGATCCGTGGAATAGTCTCCCAGTGGAGGTGGTAGAGATGAGGACAGTAACTGAATTCAAAAAAGCATGGGACCAACACAGAGGATCTCTAAAGGTAAAAAGTGGACTGTTGTAGTTGTTGATATGGAAGGACAGACTAGATAGGCCATGTGGTCTTTTTCTCTCATCATGTTTCTATGTTTAATTAAATCAAAGGCGATCATGCTATGATCACTATTGCCAAGTGGCCCCAACACCCTTATCTCTTGCACTAGATCTGGTGTTCCACTAAGGACTAGGTCTAATATGGCTTCCCCTCTCATCAGTTCATGGACCAGCTGCTCCAAGAAGCAGTCATTTATGTCATCTAGGAACTTTATCTCCCTAGCATGTACTGCCGTGACACTGACCCAGTCGATACCGGGTTAATTGAAATCGCCCATTATTATTACCGCGCTGTAACTTTTGTTAGCTTCCTTGATTTCTTTGAGCATTTCATCATCCATTTGTTCATTCTGGCCAGGCGGTCGATGGTACACCCCCACCGCCATCGCCTTCCCATTTTTTACATGGAATTTCAATCCATAGAGATTCTACAGCAAATTTTGTTTCCTGCAAAACTTTAATCCTGTATGACTCAATGCCCTCTCTAACATAGAGCGCAACCCCTCCACCAATTTGATCAGCTCTATCATTACGACATAGTTTGTACCCAGGTATCACAGTGTCCCACTGGTTGTCCTCCTTCCACCATGTCTCTGATATTCCAATCACATCTCACCTCTCATTTAGTGCTATATATTCTAACTCTCCCATCTTATTTTTTAGACTTCTGGCATTTGCATACAAGCTTTTTAGAGACTGTATTTTATTCATATTAATTTGGCTATTGGTAGACATGGGTAATTTGGGATCTTTAAGCTCTGTCTGCTTCATACGCAAAGGCATTTGGGCTACTTTACTCTTTTTTGGAACCTCTCTGCTTTTGGTAGTATCTTTCAAGGATACATTCTTCCGAACCATCTGCTCTTGGGCGACTGTCGGCTTTCTCCTATTATCTAGTTTAAAAGCTGCTCTATCTCCTTTTTAAAGGTTAATGCCAGCAGACTGGTTCCATCCCGGTTAAGGTGAAGCCCATCTCTTCGGAAGAGCCCCTCCTTTCCCCAGAATGTACCCCAGTTCCTAACAAATCCAAACCCCTCATCTCTGCACCATTGTCTCATCCACGCATTGAGACTCCGGAGCTCTGCCTGCCTTTTGGGTCCTGCACGTGGAACGGGAAGCATTTCGGAGAACGCTACTCTGGAAGTTCTGGATTTAAACTTCCTACTTAAAAGCCTAAATTTAGCCTCCAGAACCATGTCATTGGTACCGATATGCACCAAGACAGCAGACTCCTCCCCAGCACTATCTAAGTCCGTGTCTAGGTGGCACATGAGGTCTGCTACCTTCGCACCAGGCAGGCATGTCACCCAGCGATCCTCACGTCCACCAGCCACCCAGCTATCTATATGCCTAATGATCGAATCACCAACTATAACGGCTGTCCTAACCCTTCCCTCATGAGCACTTGGCCCTGGAGAAACTACCTCGGTGAGAGAGAGTTTTACATCACCTGTAGGACAGGTCCTAGCTATAGGATCACTTCCTACCACACTAGGGTGATGCTCTCCTGTCACGTGACCTCTCTCCTCCAAGGTAGCAGGGATGCTGCCAGACTGTAGGTGGGACTTCAGGACTATATCCCTGTAGTTCTCATCTATGTACTCCTCTGTCTTCCTTATGTCTTCCAAATCTGCTACTCTTGCCTCTAGAGATCGGACTTGTTCCATGAGTGCAAAGAACTCCTTGCACCTTGTGCACACGTAAGACCCCTCACCAACTGGGAGAAAATCATACATGTGACACTCATTGGAAAAGACCAGAAAGCCCCCAGCTCGCTGCTGGACTGCTGTCTGCATCTTGGTTTTAAGGGTGTGTTTAGATATTTAAGTTCTTTATGTACTAAGGGTTGCTGGGGATACTTATACTAAGAAAACTATACCTAATATGTTTAATGTACTTTGTTCACCTGAAATTTAATTAATCTCAAGTTCTTAATGTATGCTGATGAGAATGAAGAGCTGCACCTGAGAGTGAATATGGCACCTCTTTTCCTTTAAGAGGTTTAAGCACCTATAAAGCTACGATTATCCCAGAGGTGGGTGGGTGATGGGGAGGGAGAGAGGGAAAAAGACTTATTAAAAGCTGGCTGCTACACAGTACCCTCTCCTGTGATTCCAAGGTAGTCTGTGACGAATCTCCAGTGGTAGTCCCACAGCCCTTGCTTGGATAGAGGTAGTCTTGGGTCCTAAATTTAACCAGAAAGCTCTCCTCTGTGTTTTAAATTTAAACTGAAACTCTTTGCTGCTACTAGGTCCTGACCGATTTAACAAATACACTGGGTTCACAGATTAATCAGCTTTAATCTAAAGAATTCCTTTTTCACCAAGATTTAGAAAAATTCCCAGAAGTAATACGTACAATTGCAGATCTCTCTTCAGAAGTAACAATCCGCTTTTCTAGTCCTTCAAAACTGAGAGCCTGATCCGCAATAGTATATCACCTCCTATCCCATGACTTTTTAGTTTTGCCAAAAGTCTCTGATGAGGGACCTTGTCAAAGGCTTTCTGAAAGTCCAAATACACTATATCAACCGAGTCACCTTTGTCAACCTGTTTATTCACACCTTCAAAAAAACATAACAGATTATTAGTAAGATAAGATCTTCTTTGTCTAAAGCAATGTTGGCTGTCTCCCATTAAGCCATGATTATCTACATGCTAAGTAATTTTGTTCTTTTATGATAGTTTTGACCATTTTTCCTGGTACTGACATCAGGTTCACTGGTCTGTAGTTTCCCGGATCACCCCTGGAACCCGTTTTAAAAATTGGCGTTACATTGGCGATCTTCCACTCTTCAGGTATTACAGATGATTTTAATGATAGTTCACAGATTACTAATAGCAGGTTTGCAATCTCATATTTCAATTCTTTCAACACCCTTGGATGTATACCATCCGGTCCAGGTGATTTGCTACTCTTCAGTTTATCAAATAGTTTAATACATCTTCCCGGTGTATCGATATTTCTTTCAATTCTTCCACAGTATCACCTTTAAATACCACTTCAGTCATGGGTAACATCCCTACATCTTCCTCAGTAAAGACCGAAGCAAAGAATTCATTCAGTCTCTCCGCTATAGCCTTGTCCTCTTTTACTGCCCCTTTTACCCCTCTATCATCTAATGGACCAACTGACTCTCTCAGAGGTTTTTTGCTACAAATGTACTTGAAAAAGTCTTTATTATGCATTTTTGCTTCCACAGCAAGTTTCTTCTCAAATTCTCTCTTTACCTGCCTTATCAATGCCTTGCATTTAACTTGCCAGTGCTTATGCTGTTTCCAGTTTTCATCATTTGGCTCTTTTTTCCATTTCCTGAAAGATGCTTTTTTGGCAACAGCCTCTCTGACCTCACCTTTAAACCATGATGGCAGTTTTTTGAACTTCCTTCCACTTTTCTTAAAGCGTGGAATACAACTGGTCTGGGCTTCCAAGATAGTATTTTTAAACAGCCAAGCTTGATGGATGCCACCGGTGATGGTGCCTGGTCCCCCGAGGGTTGTCCAAGCGAGGACCCCCTCTCCTCCTCAACACCCGACCTAATCACCTCAGCATCTGAGTCGCAGGGCCCCACCCCCGAATGTTGGCCTTGGAATGCAGCATTTCTGCGTCCCTCACTGCTAAGCAGGTATTGGTGCCAGTCCCGCCGGCACGCACCTCCAGACCGCAGGGACCTCATTCTCAAGTACTCCCTGGGCCTCTGCAGTGATCCCTGAGAGCCTGAAGCATCGTGAGGATCCTCAGCACAGGTCTCGATCTCCGTCCCGTTCCTCGGGCGCGAGATCGTCTTAGGTGAGCGCCTCTGGTTCCAGGCAAGTTTTGGCCTCGAAGATCCAGCGTAGGTCACCAACCCATCTCAAGCCACCTGACCTCGAGTTCTCCACGGACTACTCAGAAAAGGAGTCCTACGGGGAGACTTCCACTAAGACTCGGTCCCACCAAGACCTCCCCTCCAACCCATCCCCGCCGACCCAGAGGTGGCGGTCATCTCCCGAAGGCATCTCTTTTCTGGAGTTCGTCTGGGACATGGCACGGGCCCTGGCACTCGCGACCAAGTTGGAGGAGGAGCCCCATGCTGAGGTGCTTGATATTCTGCAATATGAAGCCCCTCCGAAAGAGGCTTTCTTGGAGCCTGTTCCTCCCGTTCTGAAATGACTCCTCCTCCACATGTGGGAGACCCCGGCCTCTGTCCCGATCATGAGCAAGCACCTGGACGCTATGTATGGGTTCAGTGAGGCCCGGGGTTTCAGAAAGCCCAGCTTCCCTACACCTCGATGGTGGTCAAATCGGCCATGCAGAAACTAAAGTTTCCGAAGACTCATTCTTCAGTCCCACCAAACAGAGAGTCTCATACCCTTGACACCCTCAGGCACAAGGCTTATCAGGGCTTCATGCTGTCATGCCGCATCCAAATTTACCAATTATACATTGGGATGTTCCTCCGTGACCTTGCTAGAGGAATCAGAAGCTTTGCGGCGGGCCTTGACGGAGACCATCTCTGGCATTTTCAGGCCCTCTCAAAGTCCGTCGGAGAATGCTCAAAGTACCTCTCGCAAGCAGCTTATGACAGCTTCGGGTTTTCTGCCCGGGTGGCAGTGGCTGGCATCGGAGCTTGCCGACCAAGCTTGGCTCCAGTCCTTGGACCTGGAACAGTGGGTCCAGGAGGAGCTGCAGGACGTCCCTTGCCTCGGGGAGCAGCTATTTGGCAAGCCCATGGAGGATAAGGCAGTGGAGATTGAGACAGAGTACATGACTCATATTCACCTCTCCCGGAAAACATCCTCCCTCTCCAGGAAGAAGCAGCAAAGCAAGAAGCCTTTCTTCCATTGGAAGGGGCTCTCATACTGGGGCTACTCAGCCTATCCGCTGGCATCGAACCCCATTCAGGGCAGTCAGGGCAAGACCACGGTCCATAGCCCTCGTAAGCTGAAGGGACCCAAGACCCAACCCCCAGCGCTGACTCAACCATCCTCGGGGTTTCGATGCCATCGGCATAGCTTCTCATCCTCTGGCAGGGTGGCTGTCCATCAGGTCCATTTCTTCCACAGGTGGGAGTCCATCTCCACTGATGCCTGGGTCCTCCAGGTCATTCAGGAGGGTTATCTGCTCCATATGGATCAGGCAACCCCTCTGTACTTCCCTGGGGAGCCACGTCTGCTTCCCCAGCATCATGCTCTCCTGAGTCAGGAGTTCACAGTCCTCCTCGAGGATGGCGCAACAGAACCAGTCCTACCGCACTTATGAGGACAGGGTTTTTACTCCTGATACTTCCTCATCCTGAAACGGACAGGGGGCCGTCTGCCCATTCTTGACCTGTGAAACCTCAACAAGTTCCTGGTGCGGGAGAAGTTCAAGATGCTGTCCCTTGGAACATTACTGCCCTACCTCCAGCAGGGCGATTGACTATGCTCCTTGGACTTAAAGGATGCTTACGCTCACATCCTCGTCCATCCCAAACACAGAAAGTACCTCTGCTTTATGGTTCAGAGAAACTATTTACAGTACAGGGTACTTCCCTTTGGCCTCTCATCCACCCCGTGGTTCTTCACGAAGTGCCTGGCCATGGCTGCAGCCCACCTATGACTGCAGGGCACCTTTGTCTATCCATATCTAGATGACTGGCTCATGACAGGTGGCACGGCCTCCGAAGCCAGGCAGACCATGGACCACACCATTTGCCTCCTGGAGCATCTGGGGTTCGTGATCATTTACCCAAAGTCCCACCTCACTCCAGTTCCGTCCCTGGAGTTCATTGGGGCTCGCTTGGAAACCTTTGGGCCATGGCTTTTCTTCCTCAGGACAGGGCGGACTGCCTCGTGTCCCTAGCATCCGAAGTACAGTGCCGCAGCGCTGTCTTGGCCCAAACGATGCTTTGCCTTCTTGGCCACATGGCCACCACAGTCCATGTCGTGCCCAAAGCTCATCTCAACATGTTGGCAATGCAGTGGTGCCTCCGAGCGCAATGGGCACAGTCGACCAGCCACCTCTGAGATCCCATCATGGTCTCTCCCAGTGCAGTGGAGTCTCTGGCTTGGTGGCAGGAGTTCAGAAACTGCTTCAAAGTATGGCCTTTCAAGCTCCGGAGCATCAGGTGGTCTTGACAGATGCCTCCCTCGTGGGCTGGGGAGCCCACTGTGAGGGACAGTGCACTCAAGGGACCTGATCCCTCGAGGAGTCCTGGCAACAGATCAACCTGCTGGAGCTCTGGGCCATTCACCTCAAGGTTTTCAGGGACCGCCTGCAGCACTGAGTGGTGCTGGTCCAGATGGACAACCAGGTCACAATGTTCTATGTAAACAAACAGGAAGGTACCAGCTCCTAAAGCTTCAGTTCACAGGTGACAGCCCTGTGCTCCTTTGCGATGAGCCCGAACATGACCATCTGGGCCACTTATCTCCCTGGTCAGGACAATGCATTGGCGGACCGGCTCAGCAGAGTCCTCCAGCTGCATGAGTGGCACATGTGTTCCCGAACAGTGCAGCTGCTCTTCCAGCATTGGGGGGACTCCATACCTAGACCTCTTTGCCAGTCCTGCGAACTCGCAACTCCCCCGGTTCTGTGTTTCCCTCCCGCATCCGGGCAGGGTGGCCCCCGATGCCTTCCTCATCTCGTGGGAAACGGGCCTGTTATACTCCTTCCCCCCACGCCCCTCATTGCCCGGACCCTTCTCAAGGTCCAGCGGGACCGGGCCTCAATGATCCTCATAGTCCCGAGGTGGCCCAGACAGCCTTGGTTTCCCCTGCTGCTCCGTCTCTCGATGGAGCCCTCAGTCCCACTTGGGTTCTCATCGGAGCTGCTGACTCAGGGGGAGGGTCTGCTTCTTCACCCCAATCTGAGGTCCCTGTCCCTCACAGCTTGGCGGCTGAGCAGGTCGCTCTAGACTCCTACCATCTCCCCGTGGAATCGAGGACATTCTTTTGGCCTCACAAAAGGACTCAACCAGACGGGCTTATGCCTTCAAGTGGCGTCTGTTCTCGGTGTGGTGCTTGGAGTTCTGAGCGAACCCATTTTCATGCCCTACCTGTTTGGTCTTGCAGTATCTGCTCCACCTCTCGCAGTCTGGGATGAAGTCTAATTGGTCAGGGTTCACCTGAATGCCATATCAGCGAACCACCACCCCATCGAGGGCAAACCTCTTTCGGGGCAACCACTTGTCTCTCGTTTCATGTGAGGCCTGCTCATTTCCAAGCCCCCTACCTGCCCTCCTCCAGTGGAATGGGACCTCAATGTGGTCCTCACACAGCTGACTAAGCCATCCTTTGAGCCCATGGCTACCTGTCTGATGCGGCATCTCTCGTGGAAAGTGACCTTCCTGGTGGATCTTGCCTCTGCCTGGAGGGTCAGCGAACTCCATGCGCTGATGGCCGAGGCACCGTAAACTAGGTTTTTATAGGAACAGGGTGGTCCTGTAGACTCGCCCCAATTTCATTCCAAAGATTGTCTCCGATTTTCATCTCAATCAGGAGATAGTGCTGTCTACTTTCTTCCCGAAGTCTTATGCCGACTGGGCGTCGGCAATTCTTCACACCCTGGATTGTAAGTGGGCTCTCTCTCTCTTCCTGCAGCAGACTCTGGACCACTGCAGATCCAGGCAGCACTTTGCTTCCTTCGACCCCAGTCGTCTGGGGTTGGTGGTCACCAAGCGTACCTTGTCCATCTGGGTGACGGACTACATTGCCTTTGCCGAGGCCCAGGCAGGGTTTCTCCTGGACCTCCGGGTCACGGCTCACAATGTCCGTGTGATGGCGACGTCTGTCACTAGCCTGCGCTCGGTGCCACTGGCAGACATCTGCCAGGTTGCCACCTAGTCCTCCATTCACACCTTTGCGGTGCATTACTGCTTGGAGAGGGAGTCCTGTCAGAATGCCGTCTTCGGCCAGGCTGTACGCCATAATTTGTTTGTGGTTTAAGCAACTCCTGCCCTCTGACCCTTCTTGTTCTGGCTACCGGGGAAACGGGTTTGCAAGGCAGTGATTAATTTAGGACAAAAGTCTTTAGAGCATCTGGTACAGTAGCTGCTTTCTGAAGAGCATGGTTACTCACCTGAAACAGGTGTTCTCCAGAGACAGCAGGAATCTGCACCAACAGCCTGCGTGGATTCACTCCCCAGCTTTCAAAGAAAGCCTTTGGGAGTTAGACAACACATGCGCGGTCACCTTCCCGTCAAGTGTGCCATCTTACCTCAATATGACATAGCTCAATCAAGCATAAAAAAGATGATCAACTCCACGGGGAGGAAGGAGTTTTGTGAGGACGGATTCCTGCTC